>OX451736.1:321013663-321613663 GCA_948472305.1 Vicia faba | reverse complement strand
CTATCATGGTCATACGATGACCCACGCCTGTCCCGTTTAACATCCAAAGATAGGGTTGTTTACCAAATACAATGGTAAAACAACAATGTGAAAGGGTTAAAAATGTACAAGAAATAATTTTGATTAGGTAGATGCTCCTAGTTACTTGATCACTTTGCAAACCATCCTTGCTATTTTCAAACAAACACACAATTTCAAAACAATTTCCAAACAGTTTTCAAAACATTGAAACATTTTTCAAAAGACAAACATCTTTGTATACATTCTTGCAAACAAGAATCATTACAAAGATTGCCAAAACGATTGCCTCTTTTCAAAATACTTTCAAAACCACACAAAGCACCATTTCAAACAATTGGAAAAGCAAAGCAAGTGATCTAAACAAGTAACTAAGAGCCCATGGAAAACCATGGATGAAAAGGGTGTTAGCACCTTCCCTTTTCATAATCTACCCCTCGAACTCAAGAAAACATCTCAAAGGTCTTTCCCGTGCTTCTTGACCTTTACTTTGGATAAAATAAAAAGTCGGTGGCGACTCTTGTTAAACCGAAACATTTGCGGATACAAACGCAAAACCTCTACTCAGTTCTCCCACCGTATCACAGAACTGGCGACTCTGCTAGGGAAGAAATCTAAAAGTGGGGTTACCTTAGGGTTTATATCACCTTTACATGATTATCTTGTTTGCCTTGATTGATTTACACTTTGGTTATATTGTTTGGGTTTGAATCCTCTACCCGGATTTGGGGAAACATTCATAGGTAAATAGCAATACATTGTGGAAACTGTGTGGGGTATACCGACATGGTCTAAGCAATAACTATATTAGTGCCACATATTTGTTGGTACCGGTAGCCTTTGAGTCAATCAAAGAGAATACGGGGCCGCTGAGTGATGTCATAAAGCACTAATGGACTTTTAGAACCTTTACTTGACCATCTTGGCCTTTTAGGATGTAGTGAGATGACCGGCTTTGGTGCAGTCCGAAGATGGTAGATACTCAATACGACACTCATTGAGGGTTATTTTCTTGGAATATTTCGGTCGCCAGTAAAGTGGCTAAACTGAAACAATGAACACAGAAAATAATCCAGTGATATTGAGCTCCTTAGAACCCAGTTACTATTTCTAGGACAGGTTGAGCCAACTAAACTTCAAGAGGGTACTTACCTATGAAACCCCATGCAAGCCTAAACTAGTAACTTGTGTGATTTGTTTGTACATAATACTTGTGCATAACATCATGGGCATCATGAAGCATCATATGCATCCACTAACCATTTCAAGGATTTTGGATCTTCATCTTTGTTCCTGTTTTGTAGGTTATAGAATCACTTCATAGGAAAACTATTCAGGTCAACCTTGTGAGAATTCCTCCTTAACTCAAGGAGCTTGCTTCTAGGATTCCAGAGTACTCTCCATTCACTGAGAGACATGGTCGACTTCTCAACTTGGTAAACTCCAACACAGAGGAAGACATGGTGAAAGTTCTCTTCCAGTTCTTTGACCCCCTACACCACTATTTCACATTTCCTGACTACCAGCTAGTGCCTACTTTGGAGGAATTTTCTCAGCTCTTGAGGATTCCTATTCTCCATCAACTACCTTTCAACGGTACGGAAAGAGATCCAAAGCATGAAGATGTTGCTCAAGCCCTACACTTGTAACCATCTGATGTCATAGGTCATTGGGAAACCAGAAGTGGTGTCAAGGGGTTCTTGGAAAAATTCCTGGTTGAGAAAGCTCAAGAATGCTGGAATTCTCTAGACTTGCAAGCTTTTGAGGAGATTGTGGCTCTTCTCATCTATGGGTTGGTCTTCTTCCCAAACCCTGATCAGCTTATAGATGTGAATGCTGTCAAGATCTTCATATCTCGGAATCCTGTGCCTACTTTGCTTGGAGATATCCTACACTCTTTTCACACTCGAACAATGAGGAAAAGAGGTGTTCTCATGTGTTGCACTCCTCTACTGGCAAGATGGTTTATTTCTCATCATCCCCAATCAGTCTTGAAGAATGAGCAAGGTTTGAGGTGTTCACAACGGATGATGACTCTTACACATTCAGATGTTCATTGGTGTTCTCGGTCCAAAGTGAATGTTATCATCATCGACCATTGTGGGGAATTCCCTAATGTCCCTCTACGTGGCATTAAGGGAGGCATTACCTACAACCCCTGCTTGGCTTTGAGACAGTTTAGGTATTCCCAAAGGGATGGCCCACATGACATGCTGATTCTAGACTTGGTTTTTGACTTTGACAACAACGATCAAGGACTTTGACAAAGGTTCATCCGAGCTTGGAGGATGCCCAACAAGGTAGACAGTAAGACCTTTGGACACAAGAATTCCACCCCCCTTGAGCCTTACCTCAAGTGGGTACGAACCCGCGCCCAAAGTCTTATGATGCCTTACCCCTACATGCTTCCTGTGATTATAGAGCCTGTTGTGGAAGGAGAGGTTCCATACACCTTCCTACATCCTGACATGCCAACATCACTCGAAGATTTACAAAGGAGTTGGATACATCTCAAGGGAGAATGCGATACTTTTGAAGCCCCATTCTACGCAAGCGATAAGAAGTTTTTAGAACTCACTCGTCAACTTCACGAAGAGCAGACTCTCAACACCTACATTGCACTAAAGAGGATGCGCAACGTCTTTTTACCTTAGAATTTTGTATTATTTTGCCCATGGGGCATTGATGTACTAACAAATTCTATCTTATTAATATGACGTGTGTTTCTTTTTTGTTTAAAACAAATTTGAATTTCTGAATCCTTGAATGCATTACATGAATACATATCATTCATCATATGCATAAACAGGTCTTCACACCAAGTTTCCTCATCTCTCTGCTATTTATTTCATCAAGATGGATATTGAACAAACGTTAAAAGACTTGCAAGCGCATAATTCACAGTTTCAATAACTACTTCTGACCTTGGCTAAGGGGAAGGAGGAGCTGAAGACTCTACTACAAAAGGAAAAAGAGAAAAAGAAGAAGAAGAGAGCTGGTGTGGCTACCATGGGCAGAAGATTTAAAGGTCAAGCCAGAAGGGTCCTAGATTTTCCATCAACCTCTGAGGAAGGGGAAGGAAAGGGTATAGGAACTGCAGTGCCATCTGATTCTGAGGTAGAGGAAGAGGAAGATGAAGACTATTCTGAACAACAGTATCCTCCTGCAGACGACAAATACAAAAATCTGGAAGAGCGTCTAGCTGCCATGGAAGTGCAGAGAGTGCCTCGGCTGGATTTTGAGGAGCTAGGTTTGGTTTCTGGAATTGTGATCCCTCCTAAGTTTAAGGTGCCACTGTTTGCTAAATACGATGGGGTGTTTTGCCCAAAGATGCACCTACGGTCTTATGTCAGGAAAATTCAACCATATTCTTCTGACAAAGACCTGTGGGTCCACTTCTTCTAGGACAATTTGTCGGGGACACAGTTAGATTGGTTCTACCAGCTAGAGAGGTCTGATGTGCATAATTGGGAGGATTTGGAGGCCGCCTTCTACAAGCAGTATCAATACAATGCAGACTTAGCACCAACCTGTACTCAATTACAGAGTATGGGCATGGTCTCCAATGAAGGCTTCAAAGAGTATGCCCAGAAATGGAGAGACTTGGCGGGATGAGTACAACCACCTCTATCTGAGAGGGAGCTAGTAGATATGTTCTTGGGAACTCTGTCAAGGCCTTTATTTAATCACCTGATAGGAAGCTCTTCCGCAGGGTTCACTGAGTTGATTCTAACTGGTGAGAGAGTTGAAGCCGGAATCAAAAGCGAGAAAATTCAAAAAGATGCATCTGCTTCCGCTGCCATCAAAAATACTTTTCCAGCAAAGAAGGAAGTATCAGCTGTCTACTCTCAAAGAGGTCAAGGAAGAGTTGAGCGCCGGCCAGCAGTGGGGGCCGTAATGATTCAGAAGTCTGCAGCTGATCATCCCAGAAACAATCAACCAAGAACCAACCAAGCAAGGGTGGAAAGGCCTGTACGGCAATTCACCCAGATAAACATGACTCCTGCTCAGGTTCTACCCCATCTCCTGAAGTTAAACCTTATCAGTCTGAAAGAGGCCCCGAAGAATCTGAATACAACTTCTCCTTACTACCATTCGAACGCCAAGTGTGCTTATCATTTAGGGAGTATAGGGCACGACACCAACAATTGTTGGGCCCTGAAGAATAAGATTCAGGATTTGATAGACGCTAAAGAAGTTGAATTCGAAGCCCCTGAAAAGCCGAATGTAATCTCAGCTCCAATGCCAAAGCATGCCCACAATGCCCATGCTGTTGAAGAAGATCTTTTTGTTGCTACAGTTGATGATTCGATAACTCCGCTACGGATAATCAAGTTGAATTTGCTGAAGGCTGGGATTTTCCCAGGTTGTGAAGAAGATCGCTGCCTTTGTTCATCCTTACCAACCGACTGTCCATTGTTGAAGTTAGGCATCCAACGCCTAATGGATAACCAAGAAATCCTTTTTGAAAAGACTCCTGTTACACCGACTCCTGTCAATGATATTTCAATGATTACCATATCCGCCAATCTTTCCAAGGTCTCCAAAAGACCTGTTAAGATTACATCCGATCCGAAGATTGCACCTTTGAAGATAACCATGCCCGGGCCCGTCCCGTACAAGTCCGACAAATCAATACCGTGGAACTATGATGGAGAAATCTACTACCACGATATTAAACAAATTGAATCAATTGAGGAGAGTTCTGATAAAGAGACTTCCGACATTGGAAACATTGCTGGAACGAGCAAAATCACCCGCAGTGGAAGAATTTTCTCTCCAGAGATTGCCCCTCCAAAGGAAATATTTGGACCCTCAGCTGCTCCTAAGGTTACCCCTGTGCCAGTCAACATATCTACAAGAACTCCAATTATTGAAGAAATTGTAACTCCTGTGGTCGTCCCCTCTGCTGCTGCTGATGATAGAGGGAAAGGGATCCAAGAAGAGCCCGTCAGGACGAGGGCTCAGCCATTGGTCATCCCTGAGACCTCTCAAAAATAAATGGAAGATATTTTGAAAATAATCAAGAAAAGCGATTATGATGTTGTGGAACAACTGGGGCAAACCCCCTCAAAGATCTATATGTTGGCCCTGCTGCTTTGTTCAAAATCTCATGCTAAAGCTATGATCAGATTTTTGAAGACGGCCCACGTGCCACAGGAAACCTCCGCGGATCAGTTCGAGGAATGTGTAGCTAGCCTAACAGCTGACAACGGTCTAGGATTCTCAGATGCCGATTTAACATCTAAAGGGAGAAAACATAAGGACGCTTTGCATGTCTCGGTGGAATACAGAGGGACTACTCTAGCACATGTTTTGGTTGATACTGGGTCGTCTCTAAATGTCCTACCGAAGAAATCCTTAGATAGACTAGATTGTGAAGGCTTAACCCTAAAACCCAGCAATATAATTGTCAGAGCCTTTGATGGTTCTAAAAGGATGGTCCAAGGGGAGGTGGACATCCCGATTAAAGTGGGAAATGAAACCTTCAACTCCATATTCTATGTGATGGACATCCGTCCTTCCTATTCTTGCTTGTTGGGAAGACCCTGGATTCACAATGCTGGAGCCGTCACTTCCACTCTGCATCAAATGCTCAAGTACCCTGTCCAGGGGAAAATTATAATTGTTCACGGCGAAGAGGAATACATGATAAGCCATCTAAATTATTTCCACTATGTAGAATTGGATGGGGAATTCATCGAAACCCCTTTCCAGCATTTTGAAGAGGTAGCTCAGGAGATTGTGGCAACCAAGACAGTGTCTTCTGTACCCATGATTACCAGACCTCCGCCTCAGATGTCATCTCTCAAAGATGCAAAGGCTGTGATTGAAGAAGGAGGAAACACAATCTGGTGGAAGCTTCCAGATTTTCCTTATAAATCAGATAAATTCGGCTTGGGGTACACTTCTTCTGCTCAAAAGGTCGTACACCACGCCCGTGTTGGAGGGCCACCATTGAAGATCACCCATCATGGAGTCAATGCTTTAGAGGATAGTGAAGAGGAGAGCAACTTGGAAGACTGGATTTTCCCTACTGTTGACGGAGGACTGTGCAACTGGGAAGCAAAAGACTTTGTTCCGATTACTTTCATACCACAATAATTTATCTTTTAAACATTTCTGTTGGTTTGTAATAATTCTAAAACAATTGTACACTTTTAACCTTGTGCCTTACCCGAGGCACATAGGTCCATTTGTAAGGGTTTAATTTTTCATCTTCATATGCCATTTTAATGAATCATGGACGTTTTCACATATAAACTTTTGTGTTCATTGTCTTTCTTTTTACATTTTATTTGTTAAAAGGTGGCTATCCCTTACACACACCCACACTCACAAATGCAGGTACCCTTCCATTCCGGATTCCATGGCTAACAATTCTGCTATGGCCTTCAGTGACTCTGAAGATCTGGTCTACCATGCCGAATACGAAGGTGAGGAAGATTGTGAGGTGCCGTGAGAATTGGCTAGAATGCTACAACAGGAAGAAAGGGATATTCTACCTCATGAGGAGCTGTTAGAGACAATCAACTTGGGTACTGAGGAAGACATAAAAGAAGTCAGAGTGGGTGCCAACCTAGAGCCAAGTGTCAAAGAGCGCTTAATCCAGCTGTTGAATGAATATGTTGAGATCTTCGCCTGGTCATACGAATACATGTCAGGACTCGATACAGACATTGCAGTACACCGTCTACCCACAAGAGAAGATTGTCCACCAGTTGAACATAAAGTCCACCGCATGAGGCCCGACATGTCAGAAAAGATCAAAGCAGAAGTTATGAAGCAGTTCAATGCTGGATTTCTCGTTCTTACTTCCTATCCATAATGGGTTGCTAACATTGTGCCCGTGCCTAAGAATGATGGCAAAGTGAGAATGTGCATGGATTACAGAGACTTAAACAGGGCCAACCATAAAGATGAATTTCCACTACCGCACATTGACATCCTGGTTGACAACACAACTCATCACAAGGTATTTTCTTTCATGGACGGATTTTCAGGTTACAACCAGATCAAAATGGCCTCTGAAGACATGGAGAAAACTACTTTTGTTACACAGTGGGGTACGTTATGTTACAAAGTGATGCCATTCGGACTGAAGAATGCCGGGGCAACCTATCAACGTGCCATGGTAGCTTTGTTTCATGATATGATACATCATGAGATAGAGGTCTACGTAGACGACATGATAGCCCGATCACAAACAAAAGAAGAACACCTCGATCACTTGCAAAAGCTATTTGTCAGGTTGAAGGAGTACAAGCTTAGACTGAACCCTAACAAGTGCACTTTCCGAGTCCGGTAAACTCTTGGGTTTCATTGTCAGCAATAAGGGCATCGAGGTTGATCCTGCCAAAGTCAAAGCTATACATGAAATGCCCGCTCCTCGCACTGAGAAGGAGGTCAGAGGTTTCTTGGGACGCCTAAACTACATTGCTAGGTTCATTTCTCACATAACATCTACCTGTGAGCCAATCTTCAAGCTGTTGAAGAAAGATCAGGTAGTTAAATGGAATGATGACTGCCAAGTTGCTTTCAATAAAATCAAGGAGTATCTGCTAGAACCTTCTATCTTGATGCCACCCGTTGAAGGAAGATCGTTAATCATGTATTTGACCGTCCTAGAGAATTCAATGGGGTGCGTACTGGGCCAACATGACGAGTCTGGCCGAAAAGAGCATGCCATTTATTACCTTAGCAAAAAGTTTACCGACTGTGAGACCCGATACTCACTGATCAAGAAAACTTGTTGCGCTTTGGTATGGGCTGCTCGCCGGCTAAGGCAGTATATGTTGACCCATACCACTCTACTGATATCTAAGATGGATCCGATCAAGTACATCTTCAAGAAGCCTGCTTTGTCTGGAAGGATAGATAGATGGCAAATGATCCTGACAAAATACGATATACAGTACACAACCCAAAAAGCTATAAAGGGGAGTGTGCTAGCTAACCATATGGCTCATTAAGCTGTCAAATATTACCAATCCATGAGGTTCGACTTTCCCGACGAAGACATTATGACATTGGACAACATTGAAGGTTTCAGACCATATGACGGGCCTGAACAAGGATCCTGATGGACTCTGTACTTTGATGGTGCCTCTAATTCACTTGGCAACGGTATCGGCGCAGTACTCATCTCTCTAGAAGGTTGCCATACACCTTTCACAGCCAGACTTTGCTTCAATTGCCCGAATAACATGACCGAGTATGAAGCCTGCATTTTTGGACTCAAGGTTGCAATAGACTTGGGAATCAAATCCTTGATTGTGTTTAGGGAATCAGCTTTGTCCATCAGTCAGATCAAAGGAGAGTGGGACACTAAGCATCCAAACCTCATCCCTTACAAAGAACATGTCTTGACATTGTTACCACATTTCCAGCAGATTACCTTCGAGCACTTCCCGCGAGAAGAAAATAAGCTAGCAGATGCTCTAGCTACAATGTCATCCATGTGTAAACTCAACTGGGATAATGAGGCTCCCCAAATCCCCATCGAGCGGATGGACGAACCTGCACATTGTCACGAGATTAATACCGAAGAAGTAGTGGACCGACCTTGGTTTCATGAAGTCAAAAGGTATCTCGAGGCTTAAGAATATCCTGAAGGAGCTTTAGTCAACGACAAAAAGTTCTTAAGGAGATTCTCAGCTAAGTTCTTCCTGAGCAATGGTATCCTGTACAAGCGCAATCATGATTGCATCCTGCTCCATTGTGTGGACAAGATTGAAGTTGAACAGATCATGGATGAACTGAACAATGGTACCTTTGGCACTCACTCTAGCAGGCATATGATGGCTAAGAAGATTCTACGAGCAGGCTATTACTGGTCTACCATGGAAGCTGACTGCTATCAACATTCCAGGACTTGTCACAAATGTCAAATCTATGCGGACAAGGTACATATACCTTTAGTTCCTCTCAATGTCTTAACAACTCCTTGGCCATTCGCTATATGGGGAATCGACATGATTGGAGAGATCAAGCCTACAACATTCAATGAACACCGTTTCATTTTGGTGGCCATTGATTACTTCACCAAGTGGGTCGAAGCAGCTTCCTTCGCATCCGTCACAAAGAATGTAGTTGCCCGCTTCATCAAGAAGAACCTTATTTGTCGCTATGGTATCCCCGACAAGATCATCACTGACAATGGTAAAAACCTTAACAATACTATGATCACCGCCTTACGCGAGTAGTTCCAGATTCAACATCACAATTCATCTCCCTATCGGCCAAAGATGAACGGTGTTGTCGAAGCTGCGAACAAAAATATAAAGAAGATCATACAAAAGATGACAGTCACCTACAAGGACTGGCATGAGATGTTACCATTTGCTCTCCACGGGTATCGTACCACGGCGCATACATCAACTGGGGCAACACCCTATTCTTTGGTATATGGCATGGAAGCTGTTTTACCTATTGAGGTTCAGATTCCCTCCTTGAGAATCATGAAGGATACTGGTTTGAGTAAAGACGATTGGATTCAAACCCGGCTTGATCAACTTAACTTGATTGACGAAAAGCGACTTACTGTTGTTTGCCACAGTCAGACGTATCAAAAACGGATGATCAAGGCTTTCAACAAGAAAGTCAGACGCCAGACATATCAAGTCGGGGATCTTGTGATCAAGCGGATCATCTTGCCGCAAAGTGATGCTAGGGGAAAATGGGCTCCTACTTATGAAGGACCATTTGTAGTCAAGAACATCTTTTCTGGTGGGGCAATGATATTAACCACCATGGATGACGACGACCTGCCGCACCCTGCGAACGCAGACATAGTCAAAAGATACTATGCATAAATGACTCGCTAGGTTGACACACCTAGGCAAAAAAAGGGCATCCCGGTGAATCGAAAACCTGAAAGGGCGGTTCAGGCAAAAGTTAGGGATAAAACAAAAAACATGTACACCCGGCAAGTTGAAAACTCGAAAGGGTGACTTGGGCAAAAAAGGGTTTCCCGGTGGATCGAAAACCCGAAAGGGCGGTCCAGGCAAAAGTTAGGGAATTAAAGCATATGACTATGTCTCGTCGGATCACTTTAAGGAAGATCTCTTTACAGACAAGCTCCGGGTTTCTGATCAACTCAATCATCTTCGGACGAAGCAGTGAATGGACAAGATATTCATAGTTACGAAGGCTATAGAAGAATGGGAACCCCATGGAATTTTCACACATAGCCATCTTTCTTTGTATAAATTTTTTTCTTCTCATTTTTATGACAACGTTCTCTTACTAGGATGTCTGTGTCCTTCGTACAAAATACTTACACAAAGTTAATACAAAGATACTTAAAAGTGCAGAAAACTATTTGCCTTTTCTTCCCTTTTACACTTGTGTTTTATTTTAAAACGTCCAAAGATTTATTAATGAGCATATGCATTTGAATATAATCACATGTTTACAAATAAACGAAATGGGAAAGAATAATTACTGACAATTTGAAATTATAGGAAAACGTCTTTAGGCTATTCCAAGAGAAATCCCCTGCAGTACATCATCCAGATCCCCAGCGGAGCTAAAACCTTGAAATACATTCCCCAGCGGAGTTATAATTTCAAACCCTTGATTCCCATCAGAGTTAAAACTTCAAACTCCCAATTCCCAGCGGAGCCAAAACTTTTAACCACAGATCCTTAGCGGAGAAGAAACCTTCTTCCCCAGTCGAGTCAAAATTTCCAACTATCAATCCCCAGCGGGAACCATTCAGTTTTCCCCAAATTCCCCAGCAAGTTGTCTTGAAGCCTTGAAGTCAACCAGATAACAGTTAACTTTTGTCTTATCCCCAAACTAAGATAATTCCCCAGTAGAGTGGCATACAACCCAAACTCCTGAACTTTTTCCAAACAGGAATAAGCTTTTTCCCCCAGACTCCTGAACTTACTCCCCAGCAGTATAGCTACTCCCCACAGAGTTTTTCACTCCCCAACAGAATGAAGATTCTCATTCTTTATTCCCCAGTAAAATTTCCAGGGTCTTCATTATTCCCCAGCATGATGTCACCAAAGTTTTCATCACTCCTCAACAGATTGAAGATTCTCATTCTAATTCCCCGCAGAAATCATCAGAATTTTCCCTATTCCCCAGCCGAGTAAGGATTCCCATTATTTAACCCCCAGTAGAAGTCTTCAAAGTTCTCTGGACTTCCCAAAGCAGATTTCTCAAGCAGTTTGACATTAATCTCACAACAGATTTTTTCAATACTCCGACTTCAAGATATGAAGGATTCTAACATCCCCACAGAAGTTGTCAGGGATTTTCCATCCCCAACGGTCACCAAGGATTTCTCATTCTCAGCAATCAAAGATTTTGAATCTCCAGCAATGGTCAAGGACTTATTCTCCCCGACAGCAGTCAAGGAATCATTATCCCCAATCGCCAAAGATTTTTTCTTATCCCCGGCTGTCAAGGATTTATTTTCCTCAGCATTACAGCAAATCAGCTTACATGCGCATACATTACACTCATATATCATAAACACTGATAAAACACATTTTATTGCATCATACATTTCATGTAACATAACTTTGTGTTTCAGCTAACATTTTACCCTTTTCAGGATAAGATTAACAACTATCTTTAACAAATATTCAAAGATTTCTAATACAGTAAAGATACACTCCAGACATGGAAGTCATTCTATTACTCATTCAGAATTCAAAGTCAAGATACAATAAAGATACACTCCAGACACAAAAGTCATTATATTACTCATTCAGAATTCAAAGTCAAGATACAGTACGGATACGCTCCAGCCACGAATGCCATTCTGTCACTCATTCAGACTTCAACAATCGGATACAGATTAGACACGCTCCAGATACAGAATCCATTCTATTTCTCATTCAGATTCAACTATCAATTTCAAGTTCAGATACACTCCAGACGCGGAAGTCATTCTGTCACTTGTTCAGATCCCAGTTACAATTCAGATACACTCCAGAAACGAAAGTCATTCTGCTACTCATACAGATCTCAACTTCAGATACAGTCCAGATATACTCCATACACGGCTGCCATTCTGTCACTTATTCTGACTTCTCCCCATCCCAGAGACGCTCCAGACACGGATGCTATTTTGTCGCTTATTCAGATTTCAGACTCAGATACAATACAGATACACTCCAGACGCGGAAGTCATTCTGTTATTCATTCAGATTCAAATACAGTTACAACTCAGATACACTCCAGACACGGACGCCATTCCATTGCTCATACAGATTCAGTCTCCAGATACAGTTCAGATACGTTCCAAACGCGGATACCATTCTGATACTCATTCTTTTGACTTACAACATGTAGTTCAACAAACATTCTTGATGGCATCTACAAACCCATCTCTGACAAGATTTTGTCACCTTTCCAAATGGCATCTTTAAGACCATTCCCTCAATTATAATTTGACAAGTGCAAACTTACGGTTCAAGAAGATTGAACAGGGGCAGTTGTTGTACCCCAAAATTTGCCTTCTCATTTTATCAATATTTCCCCTCACAAGACTCTTTGGACTCCAGACAGGATTAGGGTTTGCTCAGCTCAAGACATCTCCTTGCACTGATGACCTAAAATTAGGGTTTGAGTTTGCACAGGGATTTTTGGACTTCCAATGCCTCATGTGACTTTCATAATTCATGTTGGACTCCTAAGATTGCTCATACCAAGTTTCAAGCCTTGAATCAAATTTTTTCCCTGTCAATTGGACAATTGACCTAAAAATCAGTTGTATTGGGGAAAAAGTCAATTGTGGCCAATTTACAGTCAAACTTCATAATTTTTTATCCATATCAACATTATAGGCTCATATGAACCATTTAATCAAGTTTGGACCACAACTCAAGAAATTTGAACAGATCATCAAAAGGGCAAAATGGTCAAAATTAGGGTTTTGACTATAGGAGGGCAATTTCTGATTTTTCACCTGGACAATGGCAAATTGGGTTCAAGCATGGTTTCAAGGACACAATGGCATCATCTTGACCTAATCACAAGGTTCAAAAGATCTCAAATGCATTGGATTGACAGATGAATTTTCCAGTCAATTGATCAAAAATCAACTCTACACTGAAAAGTCAAACTTTGACTTTTTGGTCAAAATCAAGTGCCAAGGGTCATTTTTCATCAAGATGTGTCAAAACATGAAACTTGTTCACCAAGAAACTTAAATTTGAAAATTAGGGTTTAAGTTTGAAATTTTTCATAACTTAGAAATTTTCTAAGTTATGAAAATTTCTTATTTTTACCCAACTTTTCCCAACTTTTTCACCATGATGCAATTGGATTCAAAGAAAACTTCCAACATGAAAGTTGTAGTCCTCCACAAAATCAACAACTTTGAATCAAAAAGTTTTCCTAAATGATGCTTGGATATCAAGTTATGATTTTGTGAATAAGGGTCCATAAAACTTTTAACTTAGTGAAATTTTGCCTTAGTTTAGGCAAATTTTTGACCTAACTTCATGGAAACTTTTCACCTAGTTCCAAGTGGAATCTCAAAATGCATTTCAAATATGGATTGTAGAGCATGTTACAAGCTTTCCAAAATGTCCAAGAACTCTCAAAAATCATTTATGGTTAGGGAGAATCGAAGAAATGAAAATGGCCATTTCTCACTTTTGTCCATGGCATTTTTCACATTGTTACAAGTTGCAAATCTGTCCTAAGCATGCTTGTACTTGTTTTACAGGTCTTAAACCTTTCCACACTCCTTAATTTAATGCAAATACATTGGAAAATGGCTTTGTTCTGAGCTTTGGAGCATTGTACATTGATTTATTCCAAAAATGGCATAAAGGTTACAATGCTACTTTGATAAAGCATACTTTTAGCAATTTTGTTTATCTTGAGTATTGAACCTGATCTTTGGTTGTAAACAAGATCCATGAACATCAGGAAAAGTGTACCAACCCTCTACATCCCACGAGCTAGCAAGTACAGCCTTTTCCTTTGTCACTTCAACTTTTGCTTCAAAAGCAAGTAAGCTTGCAAAAGTCCACACAACTCTTGTATCTGTTAAAACCAAGCCTTGGCATTATTCTAGACAAGTTCAGCATATTGTAGCAAGCCAAAAACACGATTTGATAACCTCTCAAACACCCTCTAACACATAAATCATCATTTCTGCCCAAAACAGGGCCATCTCTGCAAATCACAAGCCATTCCCATATTTCCTCGTGCGTTTTGCTTGGAGCCACTTCAAACACATTCTCTACATCACACCTAAGTTGTCCAAGCCTTTGTTCAGCAACTGTAACCTTTGTTTCGAGGATCACCATTTTCATTTTGAAGCTTTGTAGGTTGACTTCTACAAGGAGATTCAGGCAACTTCAAGGCAAGCTGAGCATTGGGAAAGGTTGAGGGAACTTCAAGCAAGCTCACAAGTACTTCAGGCCTTACTCAAAGTTGCTACATTGCCATAACCAAACTCAACTGAACAAGGTAATTTTCAAAGTTCTATCTCCTTATTTAGGTATCATTAGGCTTAGGTTTGTGAAGCAAAAATATAGTCTTTAATGTGCTTGAGCTGTACATATGCATAGATTCCATTTATATTAACTGAGCTAGGAGTATTTGGATGTTGAAGTTCATGAAAATTTTAGTTCAGAAATTAGGGGTGATAAAATTCTCTTTGGTCTTTTAGAGTCAGAACATGTTTTTTATATCGTTATAATCATGAGTTAACAAGCTACAAGTTTCATGTTGCAAGATTTCGTTTTTATGCACGTATGCAAAAGATACAGGTTGAAGAAGAAACGCGCGCGAATTCTCTGTCTGGAGGTCAGTGACGAAGTGTCCTGGGCCAGGGCCTTGGGCCTGCTTCTATTTGCACCTCCCTTTTTACTTTTACACCCCCTTGATCATATTTTTTTATTTTTTTTGTATTTTTTGTATAATTTATATTTTCTGACTTTATTTTTTTTCTAAACATTTAAAATCACAAAAAATATTTTCTTTATTTTTGGCATTTTATCATTTTTTTATTATTTTTTTATTTTTTTGCATAATATTTAGTTTATTAGGTTTAATACTTTTATTTTCTTGAATAAATTTGTAAAATAATTTGAAAATACTTAACATTTTTATTATTATTACTTATACACTTAAAATATTATTTTCACATATATTTTAATTTTTAACATTTTTGTACATATTATTATTATTTTTTCTTGAATAAAAAATAAATAATATAAGGCATAATTTCTTTAAAACAAATTAGGGTTTTCACCCTTTCAAAAATAATCATTTTATTTTCTTATTTTTTAAAGACATAAATAAATTGATTTTACATACATAAAATAAATACAAAAACATTTGTGCATATTTATATTTTATTGTACATTTAAATAATTGTTCATTTATTTATTGTATAAATTCAATTGGGTTGTAATAGTAAATTAGGGTTTTATTTTGTGCAAATATCCCCTATTCAAACTTGTATCCCCTTCCCCATAATATTGTTGTAATAGTCTAGATTTATTTTACGCATTTTATTGCTTTCATATGCCATGATAGTAAATTAGGGTTTTGTATGCAAATACCAAAATCAAACAAATAGAATGACTTAACACAAGACAAAAAATTCATGAAAAAATACAACACATTGCACACAAGCACCCCTAGGGTTTCATCCACTTTGTTGCCTTAAAATGGCCATGGTATGCATGTTAAGTATCTTAGCAAAATCAATCAAACAAAAAGATCATAGTCCCTCGATGACGCTATCTTGGTTGCCTAAACAAAAATGATCTTAAGTCCATCAAAACTTGCTAAGATACTTGGCACCAATGCTATCATGGTCATATGATGACCCACGCTTGTCCCGTTTAACATCCAAATATAGGGTTGTTTACCAAATACAATGGTAAAACAACAATGTCAAAGGGTTAAAAATGTACAAGAAAGACTTTTGATTAGGTAGATGCTCCTAGTTACTTGATCAATTTGCAAACCATCCTTGCTATTTTCAAACCAACACACAATTTCAAAACAATTTCCAAACAATTTTCAAAATATTGAAACATTTTTCAAAAGACAAACATCTTTGTATACATTCTTGCAAACAAGAATCATTACAAAGATTTCCAAAATGATGGCCTCTTTTCAAAATACTTTAAAAACCACACAAAGCACCATTTCAAACAATTGGAAAAGCAAAGCAAGTGATCTAAACAAGTAACTAAGAGCCCATGGAAAACCATGGATGAAAAGGGTGCTAGCACCTTCCCTTTTCATAATCTACCGCACAAACTCAAGAAAACATCTCAAAGGTCTTTCTTGTGCTTTTTGACCTTTACTTTGGCTAAAATAAAAAAGTCGGTGGAGACTCTTGCTAAACCGAAACATTTGCGAACACAAACGCAAAACCTCTAGTCAGTTCTCCCATCATATCACAGTTGTCCTCTAGCCCCGAAAGATCTAAAATTACCCATTCGAATGTTGCCTCGGAAAAAGATCTTTAAGGCTTTAGGATGATTACTTACATTTCCTAACATTTCTTTTGTGATCGTATTTGTCCCTTCGAATGTCCCTAAAAAACTCCAACGAAGATGCTACCTATTTCTTAATAATGGGATAGCATTGTCTAAAAGGAAAACGAACAGACCTTTTTCGAGTAGGTAGATTAGTTCCTAGGTACTTTCTCAAACAAACAAAAACTTTTTCACACCAACACTTTTCAAAGAAAGTTTTCAAAAACAACTTCGTAACACTCTTGAGGACAGAAATAAGGGTTAATACAAAGTAAAACAAAACTTTTCAAAACAAGCACACACAAGCAATTTTCAAAACGAGCAAGTACCTAAGAGCCCGTGGAAAACGAAGGATAGAAATGGTGATAACACCTTTCCTTTCTATAATCTACCCCCTACTCAGAAACATCTCGAAAAAGGTTTTTTCTGTTATTTTTCCTTTTCCTGATTGGATAAAATAAAAGTCGGTGGCGACTCTTGCTTACCGCGACATTTGCGAACAAAAAATGCAAACCAGTATTAACAGTCGGTTCTGCCACCGTATCACACATGCAACGTAAAACGAAGCACTACGTGGGAGGCAACCCACGTGTTTTATTTCTTATGATTTATTTTGTTTTGTTGTAATGTTTTCCTACAGGGTCTCTTATACGAAGGACATTGAGGATTGGCGTTTTGAGCAGGGTGACGAAAGTTGACTTGAGAAAATATGAAAGATGAAATTGGCAAATATAGGGGATGACACGGTCTCCCGTGTCAAGGGATACAACTGTGTCATCCAAATGAACATGATGGGTTTTTTTTTAATCAGCCACTGAGACGGGTGCCCATGTCAAGTGAAATGCTCGTGTTAGAATACCTAGAACAAGAAGGAGACAGACCATGGGAAGGCCTTAACACGGTTTCCCGTGTCATGTGACACGACCGTGTCAGGCGATTCGATTTTCAATTTAATTTTGGGAGTTTTTATTTTTTTTCAAGGGCCCCAGCATCTTATAACCTTTCCCCCACTCACATTAGTCATTCAACATAAAAAAAAACATTTTGTTTTCTCTTCTTCTACCTCTCTCTCTAAAACTCCACTGCCACTCTCTCCATAAAGCTCCTTTCTTTCTCCATAGATCTCGTGCTCCCACCTAGCCTCCCTCACAAAAATTGTTCCAAATTCCGTCCTCTACCTTTCTACGGTAGCTTTTTCCTCAAACTCTCTATTTCAATTTGGTGTGATTTTTTGGATTTACCAAAAATGCCCCCAAAGCGTAATGCAAGAGGTAAGAAACCAACAGGTGAACCATAAAGGTCGATACCAAGGAGCAGTTGCAATCAAATGGCAGAACCTAATGCTAATGACATCTTCTTTGATATTCTGCTCATGAGGTGCATTAATCACATCATATTCGGCATAAGTTGATGCCCACAAGGTACACGTGTTCTCAAACTTTGTCTCAATTGGGTTCATCCGGTGAAATAAATAGAATGTTGCATGTTTTGGGAATACTAGAATTTATGCAGCATGAAACACCCACTTTTGAGCGCATAACACTCGAATTTCTGAGCTCTATTAAGTGTAAGCTGAAGCCAACTTGGGATGGGAGCACTCAAATACACACATGTACTTTAACTTTCATACTGTTCAATGTGGAATGTCAGCTGACCCTGGAGGAATTGGGTTGGGTTCTCCACCTTCCCGTCTTTGGACCGGGAGCGATTCTAGAAACTTTCAATCCAACGGGATTTTGGGGATAAATCACTAGCTGTGGTGGCTATGAGGCGAAGAGAGCCAAGGCATCTCGTATTTAAAACCCATGCCTCAGGTATGCTCAAAAATGTATGGCTTACTCTTTTTTAGGTAGAGGGGATATTACACGAGTCGCATCGCAAGCATAACTCTTTATGCTTCATGTTATGGCCAATGCAACCCCAGTAGATGTTGTTGCCTTCGCAGCAAACCACCTGAAAAAAGTGGGACGGGCAACTTCGGGTGATATTTGTGTTGGCAGGATGATTACCCAAATAGCCATTTATTTTGGTTATGACCCTGTGGAAATGAATCATGCACCCTTGACAAGTATGAGTAAAATAGATATGAATGCCTTAATTAATCAAGGTATGATTCAGGTACCGGGTAACCATTTTGGTTATATTGTTTCAAAGCGGATTATTATGATGCTCCCTGACCCTTACAAAATCTCAATTTTGAATCATCAGAATTGGGAATATGGTATTTTTAATGATGCTTTTCAGGTTGAGAATGAAAGGAATAATCCTGCTGAGGAACACCACATGGATGATGATGCTAGAGAGCCGGTAGAAAATCCCCCGGAAATGCCTACGCAAATGGATGGTCGGTCCTCATCATTCACTCAAGAGGAGTGGGTTTGGCTGCAGGCAGAGTGTGCAGATCTCCGAGGTGAACAAACGCGCCAAGGAGTCGAGTTATTCCGTTAAGGACATGAATAGGCTCAGTAAGGGGAGATGTTGGCCGACATACATCGAATGATGCAATATTTGATGTTCCAGTTTCCTCCCCCTCCTCCACCGCAGTGAGCCCTGTAGGTCCCGCCTTGCATCCTTGGTTCTGAAACATTGAGGTCAATGTTTGGTCCAAGTGTAGGGTTTTTTTTATTGTTTAGTATTTTTGTGTGTTTTCATCTATTGCTTGTTATTTCATTTAAATTTCATTTAAATTTGGTTATTTCAGTTTAAATATTTTGTTTCTTTATGTTTTGTGTGTTTCATATGTGTGGTGACTATGCCGAAATAGTTGGACAACCCGAGAGAAGTGGATGAGAGGGATCAATCTCGACATTGAACTCTAGGAAACCTCCGAAAGTTGGTACAACTGAAAATAAAATTGGACACAATTCCTAACACTGGAACTAGACCGAAATATAACATACCCGAAGCTACATGACGCTACATGACACATAAGGCACCTTTGAAACTGTCAGTATACCCAACATAGTGAGGATCATAAATAGCCAAACACAAATGCACCAAGAGAGTGTCAGATATGTACTTAGTCTCTTTTTGTTTGCATAATTTATCTGTGGAATATATACTGCACACACACATGTTTTGAGGCACTTGTTTTTTTTAGCCCTGAGCCTGTTGAGCCTACCCTTATATGTTATCCCTTATTACCCTAGTTTGAGCTTTATCCCCGTTCTTGTTTTTAAACTGCATTTTATAAAACCTTTAGCCCAAACACTTCTCTACCTTGGTCAGATAGGTGTTAGAAATTTTGTGGTTTGTGTATATACTCTAAGTTTGGGGTTGTGACCCTTGCAATAAGAGTGAATGAGTGCATTCGAGAAAAAAAATCAAAGAGATTGAAAAAAAAAGAGAAATATATATATATATATATATATATATATATATATATATATATATATATATATATATATATATATATATATATATATATATATATATATATATATATATATATATATATATATATATATATATATATATATATATATATATATATATATATATATATATATATATATATATATATATATAGAGAGAGAGAGAGAGAGAGAGAGAGAGAGAGAGAGAGAATTACAAAATCTTGAGAAAAAAATGTTGTGAAAATGCACTCGTCACCGAGATTCTGAAAGAAAGAAAAAAAAGAGCGTATCATAGTTCCTCCTTTATCCAATTGAGGATAAGATCTCGAATAATATGTGTCATACCCTTTGAGTTGCAAAATAACAACTACATAATTATGAGATAGATAACACCGAATCTGAGCCATTTAACCCTTTGTTTTCCCTTTTTGTGTATCCCACCTTGTCCCTTAGCCCCGTTACAACCTATAAAGTCCTCGTATAGTGCATGTTTTGTGTGTTTTTGTTATGTTTATAGATGTTGTGCAAGCTCAGTAGATGACGGTGCATACCTTGACCATGAGAGTATAAACACTTAAACCCGACAGATCTGGAGAGAGTGTGAAAAACTGACAGAGGAAGAGGTGCTGAATTGTGAAAGTGTAGTTGATTGTCGTAAGTCGCATAAGAATGGAAGGCCTAGAAGAAAGTAAGGGAATTATGAATAATCTCAGTGGTACGTGGTTTGTTGAAATTAGGAGGTAACCTATATTGTGGACTTAAGTTTGCTTGAGGACAAGCAATGAGATAAGTTTGGGGTTGTGACCGGTCATATTTCTTTCTTATTTTCTATCTATTATCCGGCACGAAACCGCATCTTTGCTAGCACCTTTCTTAGTTTTTCTCCTATTTTCGTCATGTATTTTAAGTTTCACATTTTGTTTATTTGCATTAAGTTAGTTCGAATTTTGGTTAAATAAGATACTTTTGAAGTCTTAGTCTGGTGGTTTTTGTATTTTCAGGTCCGGATGAAATTGCACAAGAATAGAGGTGAAGCTTAGAAGTTTTGAAGTGTTTCCTTCGAAAATCCAATGGCTGACACGGGTGCCCGTGTCACCTGACACGACCCGTGTCAGAAATGATAACACGGACGAGAAAGAGTAGGACTACAGTAACTGACACGGGTACCCGTGTCATCTGACACGGCCCGTGTCAGAAAGGCTTACACAGACGAGAAAGAGGAGGAAATCCAGTAGTTGACACGGGCGCGCCCGTGTCAGAATTCCTGGAAAGCCGTTGACCATGAGAAGATTTCAGTACCCAACACAGGTGCCTGTGTCACCTGATACGGCCCGTGTTGGCAGGTGCGAGACAGAAAAGTGATTTTTTGAAATCACTTTGTTTGAATTCTTGGAGGATATTTCGGACTTTCTGCTTAGCTGTGGGGTGATCTGACACTATTTAGACCTAGTTTTTGAGAGTACGAGATACTTTTTTGGGGATAAGAAAAAAGAAAGAGATTAGAGAAGAGGAGAAGAACAATCAAGGGTTTGGAAAATGAATATCAACAAGAGCGGAAGCAATTGAAGATCAGAGAAATTACATTCTTTTGTAATGTCTAACTTTGACTTTGTATTTTCTTTGAATATTATGAGAAGCTAAACCCCCCAATTCTAGGGGGGTGTCCCTTAATTGCTTTGGTGATTAAACGAATTCCTATACTTTTATAATATCTATGTTTTTATGTATTCACTATATTATACAATTTCTTATTTGCTTGTCCTTTTGGAAAATAGGGTATTGATCTATGAGTAAAGTAGGTTTGACTGATCACTTTATTGCTAATTGTATAATACCGTCGATAATTTTTCTTAGGAATAAGGATCTAATAGTGATGACCGTAAATTCTTGATTTTATTACATGTGCTCGACATATGTTTGAATAACTATGGAATTAGAATTTAAAATTTTATGTCAATGGTTTCCGGCTAAGGAATTAGGGGAAATAACTCTTGAGAATCGGTATTGGATCACATAAACATATATAGTATAAAATAGAGGTTCAGTTTATTACGGGGCAATTCATACATCTTATCCCTTGCACGGTTTATCATTTTGTGTAAACACTCTTTACTTTTTGTTTTAAGATTTACAGAGCAGATTTTATTACCTTTCTTTCAACCACACCAATGCCATTTTTGTCTAATTGAATCTTTATAAACACTGATAATTCTAACGCAATCCTCGAGATCGATACACGGGATAAGTTCCTTTTATTACTACATTGGTAAAAATAGTACACTTGCTATTTTATCGATCAGGATCCAGGGTGGATATGGATCTGCAATTTGTTTTGTGGGTGTGTGTAAGAACACATAGCTATTTTGAAAGAAATAAAGTAAAAGAAAGACAAAGAGCGTAAAAGTTGAATGCAAATTTCCAATGATTTATTAAATGAAAATATGCGGATTAAAAATGATAACCCTAACAAATGGACGGTTGTACCCCGAGTAAGGCACAAGGTTTTACATTATTGTTTAAATTACTTAACCAAAAACTTGAAAGCAAGAAAACAGAAAATAGAATTTACTCCCGACTAAAGGAGATTGGTATAAAGTCTTCAGCCTTCCAATTGTTGAGCCTATTGCTAGTAGCAGGAAAAATCCAATTGTCTATGTCACAGTCGTTATCAGCATCTTCCACAGTGTTGACTTAATTTTTGTGAACTCCATTGTTGTTGACGCGGAATGGCGGTCTCCCAGAAATAGCATGAGCAAGACGGACAACCCTCTGAGCCTTTGAGGTGAAACCCAAACCAAATTTATCGGACTTGTAAGGGATGTTAAGAAGCTGACCCGAAAAAGCGCCACCACCTTCTTCTACCACAACCTTAATGTCTTTCAGATAAGCCACTCTTGGTGGAATCCTGGTAACCTTAGGAATGGTAGGAGTAGCTTTGTCAACAGGGGTTGTATGAGGAATAAATTCAAAGTTCTAGCAAGGAGTCTCTAGGAATTCACTATCCATCTCAACATACTTGAAGGAATTCAAATGGCTCACCGTGTATTCTTCTTCACCGCAAACTGTAACAATTTTTCCTTTTACGGGATACTTCAACTTTTGGTGTAAAGTAGAAGTAACAGCGTCTTCCCCATGAATCCAAGGGAGTCCAAGAAAACATGAATAGGCTGGAAGAATGTCCATCCCATAGAAAGTAGAGTCAAAGACCTGGGAACCCACCTTGATTGGAAGACCAACCTCTTCATGCACCATTCTCTTTGAACCATCAAAAGCTCTTACCACAATGTCATTGGGTTTTAGCATAATCCCTTCACAGTCAAGCTTGTCTAAACAATCTTTTAGAAATACATTCAATGAGGAACCTGTGTCCACCAATACATGGGATAAGGTAGTTCCCCTACACTCAATAGAGACATGCAGGGCCTTATTATGGTTCCTTCATGCGGGAGTTAAGTCAGTGTCAGAAAACTCTAGCCCATTATTGGTTGTTAGGCTAGCAACATAATTTTCAAACTGATCAACAGAGATTTCCTGCGGTATATGAGCAGATTTCAGGAACTTTACTAGAGCCCGAGCATGGGCTTCATAGCACAACAACAGAGATAACATAAATATTTTGGAGGGGGTCTTCCCTAACTGTTCAACGATCTTGTAGTCACTCTTTCGAATAATATTCAGTACTTCTTCCATCTCTTTCTTGGAGGTATATTCAACAGTAACCTCTTTCAGTGCCTGAGTCTGGGAAAGCTCAGTCATATTTTGTTTGCCTCGAGTGTCAATAGTTGATTCAGTGGTAGTGATACGAACTAGTGTAGTAACGAATTTTGGAGAGATCTCTAGAGAGAAAACCCTTCAACTTCTGGTAACTTTACTAGTCCCAACAATATTTCCAACATTGGGATCAGTAATTTCAGCATTTTTATCTTTGATACTCAATGGTACTTGCTTGACGCCATGGTAGTATACATCAGCTCTATAATTCCAAGGGATAGCCGTGTCAAAGGAATATGTAATTATCCCAGGCGCGTTAATGATCATAGGAGCAACCCTAGGTTCAGTAGTCATCTTCATAGGACCCTTAGAAGTGATCCTTACAGGAGTACCAGAAATTCCAGACACGTCTTCAAGCTTTTGGTCTTGAGACATACTCTCCACGGAAGTAGTATTCTAAAATAGAATTATACAATTATCCATCAAACGATGAACACCTTCTTTAAATAGTGCATAACCATTGGATTGGGATGAAAAATAGTAGCACCTTTTAATGCAACCTAGAAATAAATCGGCTTGTAGAAGCTTGTTCTTAACAACCTTCAGAGGAGTAGTCAAGTCATTCAAAGCAGAAACATAAGAAACATCATCAATAGCATTAATGCCCTGGTCATGATTAGGCATAGGTGCAGTGAACACATTAGGATTCTCATGAGGATCAAATTCAATCTCCTTAGCGTCAATCATGTCTTCAATATTATTCTTCAGAGCCCAGGAATTGTTAGTGTCATGTCCAGGACTGTTGGAGTGATATGCACACCTTGCATTGGGATTGTAACGGGGAGAGGAATTATTATGATTTTGAGGAGGGTCCTTTAATGTGATAAGTTTCGCCTTAATCATGTGTTGCAATGCTTGAGACAACGAAATGTTTATTCTTTTGAATTGTCTCCTGGGTGCATTCTGCCTATGCTGATTACTCTATTGTTATTGTTGTGGTACTGGCGTGAGATTAGAGATCAGAACTGCCCCCACAAATTTGTTGCAGTTACTCTTAATACGACCCTTCTGGACGTACACAACATTGGATTATTTCTTACCATTATAAGTCTTCTTCACAGTATTCGAAGATGTAGCCACCTGAATTTTACCGCTTCTGATTCCATTCTCAACATGTTCTCTAGTTAATATCAGTTCAGTGAAACTGACTGAAGAACTTCCAAGTAGGTGATTATAGAAAGGACCTATTAGCATACTCATGAACATGTCAACCAATTCCCTATCAGCCAAAGGAGGTTGAATTCTTCCTGTAAGATCTCTCCATTTCTGTGCATACTCTTTAAAGCCTTCCTCATAAACCATGGACATACTCTGTAGTTGCATGCGGGTTGGTGCCAAATCAGAATTGTATTGATACTGTTTATAGAAAGCTGCAGCCAAATCTTCCCAGGTATGGATATTGGTACCTTCAAGTTGATAATACCATTCTAGTTGTGTTCCAGACAGACTCTCTTGAAATAAATGCAACCACAATTTCTTGTCAGTAGTGTGTGGTTGAATTTTCCGAACATATGATCTCAAATGCAGCTTCGGGAAACAAACACCATCATACTTGGCAAAGGTAGGAGTTTTGAACTTAGGAGGAATGACGACTCCTGAGACTAAACCCAATTCTTCAAAGTTCAACCCAGTCACCTTCTAGATCTCCATAACTTTTATACTCTCTTCTAACAGCTTATACTTCTCGTCATCAGGGGGATATTGTTCATCTAAATAATCCTCTTCCTCTTCATCAGGAAACTTATCAGAACCAATGTTGTTTCTTTCAGTTCTAACACTTTTACCATCTTTATCTTGGTTGTCATCTTCGTTCGATGGGATATCAAGATCTTGAGATCGCTTGACTCGACCTCTGAACCTCCTCCACGTGTTAAGGACGTCGATTAGTTTCTTTGTCTTCTTCTTCTTCTTATTCCCATTGGCGATGACTGCCTTCACTTCTTCTTGCCCATTGGCTAAGTTTAGGAACATCTGTTGAAACTGGGCATTCTGATCTTGGAGATCTTTAATTGTCTATTCAAGAGCCATTTTCAACTGAAATAAACAGTAAGAAGATGAGAAAACCTGTCTTGGAAACCTGTTATGTAATGATATGTATGGTATGTAGATGCATATGTAATGTTTTCAAGGACCTCGTGGGATTTAAATGTTAATAAATAGGAAACAACAAGAAATATTCTCGTTAGTAAGTTCATATTATAAACTCCTTTTAGGCTTACAATGAAAACAAAAAGAAGGGTTAAAAAGGAATAAATTATGACTTAAGTCTCCCATGGATGCTTCCTCTTTGTGTTAACATATACATTAAGGCTCTGCTCTTCGTGAAGGCGTTTGGTCAACTCCAATACTTTCTTCTCACTAGCATAGAACTGAGTCTCAAAGGTGTCCATTTCTTCTTTCAGCTGAATCCAAGACTTTTGTATCTCTTCAAGGTCAGTAGGCATATCTGGATTAAAAATGGTATGAGGAATATCTCCTTCAGCAACAGGCTCCATAATTACTAGTAGGACAGCGGGATATGGCATTATAAGATTTTGAGCATGAGATCGCATCCATCTGAGGTAGGGATCCAAAGGGATGGAGTTTTTCTGTCCCAAAGTCTTGCCGTCAATCTTATTCACCATGCCCCAAGCACGTATAAACCTTTGACGGTAACCTTGAGGATCATTCTCATAATCGAATCCAATATCCTGGATGAGCATATCATGAGGACCGTCTCTTCGAGCATAAACAAATTTACGTAGAGCTAGAGAAGGGTTGTAAGTGATACCTCCCTCTATGCCAAGGAGTGGCACATTAGGGAATTCCCTACAGCGCTCAATAATAGTGATATCCTCCTGAGATCGGGAACACCAATAGATATCTAAATGAGAGAGTAACATCATCCTCTGAGACCACCTTAAACCTTGTTCATTCTTCATCATTGATCATGGAAGGTTAGAAATAAACCACCTGGATAGTAAAGGTATGCAACATATAAGAGTCCCTCGCTTCCTCATAGTAAGAGTGTGAAGAGAATGCAAAATATCTCCAAGCAAAGTAGGCACAGGATTATGAGTAAGAAATATTTTGATGGAGTTCACATCTATGAGTTGGTCTGGCTTTGGGAATAGTACCAAACCATAGATCAACAGAGCCAAGATCTCCTCGAAAGCATGAAAACTCATAACATCCAGAAACAAATGAGCCTTCTCTATCAGAAATTTAGCAATAATTCCCTTGACTCCACTTCTTGTTTCCCAATGAGATACAATGTCGGACCACTTCAGATGTAAGGCTGCTGCAATATCTTCAGGTTTTGGAACTTTATCTACACCGGTGAAGGGTGTCTGATCAAGAATAGGTACTCCGAGTAGCTTAGAGAACTCTTCCATTGTGGGTACCAATTGATAATCTAGAAACATAAAATAATGATGCTCAGGATCAAATAACTGGAACAGAACATCATCATGTCTTCTTCAAAACCTGAGGTAACCAAACTAAGTAGAAAACCATTCCTTTTAGTGAATTGATAGTTTTAGGGAACCTTTGAGACTAAATCCTTAAGCTGGGAAGGTACACTTACAAAGTTGATCAGGATAGTGTTTATGAGAGAGGAGGCCATAACCTACAACAAATCACAAAGATAAATCCCTAGGTCCTTGAAATGGTTAGTGAAAACACTCACACAAGAGCCTTAGGTATAAAGGCTTGCATGAAGTCCATAGGTAAGTGTCCTTCCCCATTGAAGTTAAGTTGGATCAACCTGTCCTAAAATAATAACCGGGTTCTAGGAATCTCATATCACTGATCTTTCTCGCAGGCTTTATTTTAGCATGACAACTGGCTTGCCACCAAAACATCGCGAAAGTTAAATCTCAATGAGCGTAGTTTCGAGTATCAACCAACCTTGGGCTGCACCAAAGCGGACTATCTCACTACCTTTTAATGGCCAAGATAGGTTAATTAAGGTTCTAAAAGTAAATTAGTGTTAACGACACCACGCAGAAACTTAATGTTATCCTTGACTGACTCAAGGAACATCAGTAAAACCAAAGTGCCACACTAACTATAGCCATCATGTTAACCATATTCGTATATGTCGTACAACCTTTATGATCTATTGCTACTTACCTAAGGCATCCCTAGATCCAGGTGTAGGATCCTACAAGAAATTAAATCCAAACAAACCCTTAAAGTAAAGCGAGCAAAGCATACAATTAAAAGCAAGTAAAGTGATATTAAACTCTAAGGCAATCCCTCTTTTTAAAGTAATAATCCCTAGAAGAGTCGCCAGTTCTGTAATACGGTGGGAGAACTGAATTTTTGGTTTTATCCAAATGTGCGGATAGCTAGAGTCGCCACCGATTTTTCTTTTATCCAATATTTTGGAAAGGTGAAAATAACAGGAAATACCTTTGATAGATTTTGAGTTCGGGGGGTAAGTAATGAAAAGGAAAGGCGTTAGCACCCTTTTCATCTGTAGTTATCTACGAGCTCTTAATGGCTTAGATCACTTTTGAAAATCTTGCTTTGTGTGTGTGATTTGTTTGAAAATATTTTGAAATATCCAATGTAAGGCTGACTTATTCTTGTATCAGTCCTCAAGAATGTATACAAAGTGTTATTTTGCAAAATATTTGTTTGAAAGTGTAGTGTGAAAAAAAGTTTTGAGAAAACTTGTGAGCAAGCAATTAAGAGTTTCTTACCCACTAAAGTCTTTCTTATTCTTTTCCTTCTACTTTAGAGATAGTACTATCCATACCATTAGTTGGTAGATAGCCCTATCTATTGGATGTGAAGGGACAAGAATAGGGTCATCGTATGGTCGTCGAAGGCAACAAGTAAGGAAACTTTAGCAATTGTGTCAAAGGGACTATCATCATTTTTTAGGCAACTCGTAGGGACTAGATTATTTTGTAGGCAACTCGAAGGGTCATCGAGGGATTATAATCTTTATTCGAAAGGGACATGATGATTTGATCAAGGGTCTTTTGCTAAAGTATCCCAACTTTTAAAGGACGTGACTAATATCATAAGGCAACAAGAGAGGTTATCCTAGAGGTGCAAGTGTGCGAAGTATATTAATTCAATTATTTATCTTGAATATTAGGGTTTTCTATATTGTTTTTAGTCTTACCACGCAAGCCCTAGTTACTAGAAGTTAAATATGTACAGAAAAATAAAGTGCGGAATGTAAAGTCCTAAGCTATTACATGGCTTTCTGAGAGGTACATAAATATAAAAATTCTCGAGAAAGTAAACCTACGCTATTACATCCTATGAGTAGTTACATAATTAGGAAAAAATGGGAGAAAAGATATCTACGCTATTACAATTAAAGAATGCAACCTATACAATTTCTATGAAATTAAATAGCAAGAAGAAAGAAAATAGAAAAAGAATGTTAAAATGTTTTATGATTTTTTTGTAGAAAATAATTTAAGTTAATAATAATTATTAGAACTTAAATCTTATTTTTTTAATTTAAAGAAAAAATCCAATTTAATTAATTAGTAAATAAAAAATATAAGAAAAAATTAATTACTAACTAAAACCCTAATCCTAATTTGTTATTTCTTAAGAAAAAAGATTAGGTTAGTTAATTGTTAATTAAAAAATAATTAAGAAAGAAAATAGAAAAATTAGGTTAGAAAAATAGGGTAAAAAAAACTGCATGGGGGTGGGTGTTGAAACCACGTCCCCTGGCTTTACAAACTACACTGCTTGCCACTAGGCGAAGTGCCTGTTGGTGTTTGAGAAATAGGTATTGATTAATATATAAATGAAATTTACGCGTTAGTTTGAAAAATAACAAAAAATAATTGTAAGATGCAGGGATCGAACCCACGCCCTTCACGTTACATGCCTTCTTCTCAAACAACTATTACGTGCTTCATTCTGTTATTAAAGTATAAGCAAACAAATATATAATAAAGCAAGTGAAGTAGGAAAGCATCGGAGCCCTATCTCCGATCGTCTTCTCCGGTGAGAGGATTTTCAAACCTTTAAAATAACATGTGTTAGACCATAAAAAGGATACTATCCCCCTAATTCGACCCTTGTGAATCCAATGGTGGTGTTTGTTTGGCCTGAAAACACTTATATCATGAGTTTCGAAGAAGATATCTCAAACTGCCCTAGCCATGGCAAAACATGATTCTCACGATAGAGCTTCTGTTTTATGATTCAAACCTGTTCTAAGTAACAACAAGAACTCATTTGGGCAGTTAATAAACATTAGAAATGCATGAAATTAATTATATGAATGTTTGAAAGAAAATAAAATCGGAGAACATGAGTATGCTTGTTTCAAGCATCAATAGCCATGACTTTAGACCTATTCTTATCATTAGATACCTCAGGATTGATTTGCAATGGATGGCTTGGGCTGAAAGTGGATGGATATTTGGTTTTGACTTTGCCCTAGTTTTGACAAAAATTTATATTTTTGAGAGGGTGTTCTTGAGGCAATTTTTGTGTGTCCCTTGGTCTGAATGTGTTCTCTATTTATAATAGAAGATTTAGGTTAACAAAAGTGGAATCAATCTTTTGTATTTCATGATCAAATCTTTGATTGAAGTTTTGCATGAAATCTTTCTTTTTTAGGAAAATCATGTACCAATCAATCTTTACACGTTTTTTGCAAGTTGTCACCAGCTTTTTAGACTTATAATTTGATTCAAAAATAGATCTTCATGCCTTGATTCATTCACTTGGTATTTATTTGATCTATTTTGCTTTTAATTGAATAAAATAAAAAATAAAAGAAATAAAAACCACATAAATAAATGAATAGATTTTAGAGTCTATTATGAGGTCGGGAACACATTTAGACCTTAAAAGATAGGCCCATTAGCCTAAAAATTCAAATTTACTTAATTTGGATTTCATGCATTTTTTCAAAATTACCCAACTTGCACAAATCATATCTCACTCAATTTTTATCATATGAAGGTGATCTTATACTCTTTGGAAAGCTCAAGATAGACCCTACAATCTTCATGTTGGTCAATGTTTCATTTGAAGCCTTATCTTGATGTAAATTGCTTTTACAAAAAGTGTCTTTTTGTTGACTTTTAAAATGACATGTAATGTTTTGTCCCATATCTCTCAAATGAATCATTTTTGGCCTTGGGATTAGAGAGACAAAGTTGTATAGAATTGAATTTCCTTCAAAATGGTCTTTGGTTGAGAAATTTCTGATGAAGTATGTGAAAGTTACGCTTGGTCAAAGTTTAGTTGACTTCTCCTTAAGAAAATCCTAATTTAGTAACTTTTGACTTTTGATGAATCTTGAGTTTTCTTGATGAATCCTGACCAACCCTTGATCAAATGATGAATTTGAATTTAAAATGTTTATTTTGACCAAAAATCTTGAAGTTTGACTGTAAATTGGTCAAAGTTGACTTTTTGCCCAATATAGTTGATTTTCAATCATTTGACTAATTGACTGAGCAAACTTGTGCTGCAAGGCTTGGAATTTGGCATGAGGGTTCTTTGAGACATATGAGAAACCATTAAATTCAATTAAGGCATAAGTTTAATTTTCCTTGAGATAAGCAAAACCCAAGTTGTAGTCAACTGATTAGGAGGAGGGTTTGTCTGATCAATCCTTAAGTAGTCTTGAGCAATTGAGAACCCTAGGAGCATGTGGAGACCTATTGAAATAATTTGTCTTGAATAATGGGAGGGAAATTTTTGGGGTACAACAGTTGTCCTTCGGTCAAACAAATGCTTTGAAGAACTCATCTCGAGGTGTCCAAGAAGATCAAAGAGGAGGTTTAGAAACAGTTTGATGCGTATTTTCTTGAAAGTTATCTCTTATCCGCCATGGGTTAAAAACATTGTTCCAGTGCAGAAGTAAGATGAAAATGTCATAATGTGTGTTGATTATAGGGACTTTAGCAAAGCATGCCCTAAAGACGATTTTCCACTGTCGCATATTTACATTCTGGTTGATATTACTGCTTAGTCAAAAGTGTTTTCCTTCATGGATTGTTTTTCTGGCTATAATTAGATCAAGATGGCACCAGAATACATGGAGAAGACAAATTTCATTACACCTTGGGGAACATTTTGCTACAAAGTGACACCCTTTGGTTTAAAAAATGCAGGGGCAACGTATCACCTTTCTATGGTTACTCTCTTTCATGACATGATCCATAAAGAGATTGAAGTCTATGTTGATGATATTGTTGCTAAATCCCAGATGAAAGAGGAATATCTTTACCATCTGCTGAAATTATTTGAAAGACTAGGGAAATTCAGACTGAGGTTGAAACCTAACAAGTACAACTTCTGGGTGAGATCAGGGAAGTTATTGGGCTTCGTTGTAAGCGAAAGAGGAATTGACATTGATCGGACTAAAATAAAAGCAATTCAAGAAATTCCTAAGCCAACAACAGAAAAAGAGGTTTGTGGTTTCCTAGGGAGGTTGAAATACATTTCTAGATTCATCTCTCACCTTAAAACCATGTGCAAACCAATATTCAAGCTATTGAAAAAAGATCAAGTGGTCAGGTGGAATGACAATTTCCAAGCAGCATTTGATAAAATAAAAGAGTATTTGCAGGAACCTCCAATTCTTTTACCTCCTGTGAAAGGCAGGCCTTTGATAATATATCTGACAGTGTTGTAAATCTCTATGGGCTGCGTACTCGAAAAAATGACAAGAAGGGAAGGAAAGAACATGCTATTTACTACCTGAGCAAAATATTTACTGATTACAAGTTGAGGTACTCATTGGTAGAAAAGACTTGTTGTGCACTCGCGTGGGCAGTGATGAATGCTTGATTCATGGAAATTATCACATCATTATGTAGCATTTATCTTACTTAATTGACAAGATTATAACATAAAAACCTCAACTAATAAATAAAGGTGTTATTGTGCAATTTTACTTGGGTTAGTTTGCATTTGTGTAGGTTTTGGCCATGAAAACAAAAATCAGCTATCAGATACTTCGCTAAGCGAGCTGTAGCGAACTTCCAAGTGAATTCAAGACATAAGGATATAAATCCAGTAGACAGACACTTCGCTAAGCGAGCTGTAGCGAAAAGACCAAATTCGCTTAGCGAGGAATAGTTCGCGTAGCAAACACAAGACAGAAGCAAATCAACAAGTTTTGCCAACAACGAGGAGAAGTGAAGCAGTTAGCTTAGCAAATCAGGATTTTGCATAGCGAAACAGGGCGGTAAAAGAAAGATATTTTGAAAAGACTTCAGGCTGAAGAAAGCAACTCCTCTAAGCAAGTATTACTTCGCTTAGCGAAATAGGGCGGTCATAGAAAGATATTTTGAAAAGACTTCAGGCTGAAGAAAGGAATTTCACTAAGCGAACCTCAACTCGCTTAGTAAACTTTGGTGTTTTATTAAACAAGTTTATTTGAAATTTTAATGGAGAAGTAAATACTTTTCTTAGAGAAGTATAGTTCGCTTAGCAAACTCAGGCGAACATAACTGCTATAAATAGGACAGCAACTCAGTTCAACAAAGGCAATGTAGTTTCTATTACTTGTAATATCATAGTACATCATCTTTAATAGTAGTAGAATAGAAATAGAGGAGGTTTTAGGTATAAGGGCTGGATAAGAATCAAGACTCGGGAAATCATCATTAATGTCGTTTCAACTCAAATCTTCCATTGTGCTTCAAGCTACTATGAGTAGCTAAATCCATTTTGTGATAAGGTGGCCAGAACCGGGATTGTTTGAATGCTGGTTTGCGTTTTGCGTTTGTGTTTGCAAAATGTCACGGTAAGCAAGAGTCGCCACCGACTTTTATTTTATCCAACTGGAAAGGAAAAAAAGCATAGAATAATTCCTTTTTCGAGATTTTGAGTACGGGGGGTAGATTATAGAAAGGGAAGGTATTAGCACCCTTTCTATCTGTGGTTTTCCACGGGCTCTTAGGTACTTGCTCATCATTTTCAAAATTGCTTGTGTGTGTTTGATTTGAAAAAAAGTTTTTGTTTTACTTCGATTTAACCCTTGCTTCTGTCCTCAAGAGTTTTGCGAAGTTTTTTTTTAAAACTTTGTTTGAAAAGAGTGTAAGTCTGAAAAAGTTTATTTGTTTTGAGCAAGTACCTACTAGCATCTACCTACTCAAAAAATAAATTGTTCTATGTTCGTTTCCTTTAGACAGCCCTATCCCACTATTAGTGAGTGAGTAGCACCGTCGTTGAAGTTTTAAAGGGTCAATTCGAAAAGGGACGTACGATCAATAAAGCAATGTTAGGACGTCTTAGTAATAACTCTAATGTCTTAAGATCGTATTCGAGGCAACAATTCTGAGGCAACCTTTCCGAGGCAACTTTGATCTTTGAGACAAAAGAGCGACCACTAAAATACCCTATACTTAATGATCATTTACCGAAGGCAACCGAAGTGAGAGTATACCCTAGGAGTGCGCATGTGCAAGTGACTCAATTTCAAGTTATTTGTCTTTGCACATTTAGGGTTTGCTAACCGTTTTAAAGTTTACATACATTCTTGTCATGCATCCCTAATATTCATACATCTAACAGTTAATATTTGCGGAAAATTAAAATGCGGAAAATAAGCTACGCTTTTACAAGGCTTCGGGTATTAATTACATAGCCAAAAACAACCCCTAAAAAAAACGATAAATGAACTAAAAAGTCCTAATTAATCTATTACATCTTGTGAGCAATTACATCAATATGGTAAAAATAAATAAACGCACGATGTATCGAGAACGAAAGAAAATTATGGTTTTGACCCCGTCTAACCTAATTAAAAGAAATAATTGTTTTTGATGTTTTTGATTATTTTTAAGAAAAAGAATAAGGTTTTTTAAATTAAATACAAATCTAATTAGTAATTAAATTAATTTAAAGAAAATAATTTACATGACCTATTTTTGTATTTTTGGTTATTTTTAAGAAAAAGAAAAATAGAATTTAAATTAAACAAAACCCTAATTTCTAACTTGTTTTAATTTATTTACAAAATAATTAAAGTTACCCTAAAATTAAATAAACTAATTAAATTAGTTTTTTTGATAAAAAATAACCTAAATCTAATTGGATGAAAAATTATTTTTTATGATTTTTTGATAAAAAAGAATTAATTTTGTGTTAGTAAAAATAAATTAAATGAATTAATAAAGAAAATATAAAAAGAAAAGTAAAAGAAAATGGGCCTGAAATCAGTAGTTTGGAGGGTGTGAACAACAATTCTGGACCCAAAAGAAATTGATCCATGTTGACTTGCTAAGATTCCCTATTGTGCATTGACCAAGGCTTATGATGGTCCTTCACATTATGGTCATCAGATCTGGCTTCCTGGACATTTGGTTGGTTGGATGATGATGGTCCATGGTGGTCTCCCTGTCTATAAACGCGCCTGATCATTTAAAGAAAAATAAAGTGAAATATGGGGGTGACCTGGGATTCGAACCCAGGCCCCAAGGCTTTCTCCAGTAGCCTTGCTACCAACTGCGCTGCATGTTTTCTTTGTACATGGAATAGTAATAATGGATAATATATAATAATGTGAGTTAGTGGGGAAAAAGTGCCAGAATTCAAATGGACAAGTAAGATGGTGCCACGCAGGTCGTCCCCAACCTCTCTCCGTTGGTAAAAGTCATAGACTTTTACCTACGGACATATGTCCGTAGCTACAACCCTGCACATTGCAAAATCATATGCAGGCATGATAAATGAATTCTAATGTTGTGGATTGATTTGTCTTGGCCAGCTGAGCATCATGGTGCCCTTCTTGTGGCCCAAGTTCACCTGTATAAGAAAAACCCAAAACACAACAAGGAACCCTAACAATGGTGGATTCCTGTACAGCTAACAATAATGCAATTAAATGGTATGAGTATCTTGAAAATGCCTCAAGGAACAAGAATATGTAAATATTTCACGCTATAAGTGCCAATATTATGTGTTTCGATTTCAAGAAAAGTTCAAAGTCGTGAACCACTTACATTGGGTTTTAGCGCAGGAAAATCCTTATTCTTGATTGGTATAGGTTCCTTGAGTGCTCAGGAAGAGAAAGGGATACTTGGAAAGGTTTGGAAGCACGTACAAATACGAAAATAGATCACCACTTTCTTTGATTTTTTTCTAGTTTGGTTTTGCCTCTCCACGCCTCTAAACCTTGTGATTTTGGTCTGCCATTGTACCCTATATACCACTGATTGAATTAGGGTTGCAAAAGTGTTCTCAGTCTTTATCAATTATGGCTTTTGATCTTGATTTGATTCACTTGAAAATCTTTCTAAAAATAGGACAAAACCAATCTTTTTGTGCCCACCTATGCCTTGCACGAATTGATTCACTTGCTAGCTGGATATGGGACCTGAAATATGCACAAGATCTTGAAGTTTGAATGATTTGGATTTTTCATGATTTTTTTGGATTTAAATGATTTAATTGAAATAAAAAATCAAAACAAATAGAAAAAATAAGATAAAGAGAAATTGGAAGAGATAGGGCTCGTGGACCATGCTACCAACTCAAAGCAAGTGCAAAAGTTAGGCCCATTTAACAAAAATTGCAATTTGAGGCACTTTTGACTTTTGGCAATTTTGCAAAAAAGGTCAACTTCACCAATGCATAACTTCCTCAATTTTAACTCTTTGAAGGTGTTCATAGACTTTTTAGAAATCTTGAGATGTCCTCTAAGCAACCCTTTTGGTTTCATCTCAATTGATTTTTCCATGTTCATGTATGAGGCTTTGACAAAAAAGGTATTTTTGTTGACTTTTCAAAATGACCTATAATGTCTAAATTCATAACTTCTTGTGAGTGCATATTTTAAACTTGGGAGATGAAGATTCATTGTAGAGCATTGCATACTCTTCAAAATGAGCTTTATATGGGTCATTTCTCATGAAGTATGAGAAAGTTATGCTTGGTCAAAGTTGAGTTGACTTTTCCTACAAAACCCTAATTTAGCAACTTTTGGGTTTTGATGAATTGTGAGCAATCCTTGATGAATCACGATCCTTGATCAAATGATGAATAATACTTCAAAATGAGAATGTTGACCAAAAATCTTGAAGTTTGACTGTATGTAGGCCACAGTTGACTTTTGCCCTAGCACTGTCGATTTTAAGGCTTTTTGAGCAATTGACTGAGCAAACTTCCTCTACAAGGCTTGAAACTTGACATGGATGATCTTGAGAACATATTATGACAATGGTGAGAATTTGGGATCCCTTGGACTAAAGTATCTTGATGCAACATGAAACCCTAATTTGAGGTAGACTGCCTTAGGAGAGAGCTTGTTTGGTCAACCCTTGGACTTCCTGGAGCAATTTGAACACCTCACTTGAAATGTATTAAGAAATATGAGAGGAAATTTTTTGGGGTACAACAGCTTTCTTATTGGGATTGGTCATAGTTCGTCGAAACAATAGGTATTTACTTTGATTATGGCAGTATATGCAATTTATGTTTGAATCATTATCGTTGTTATCTTTTTTTTACCGTTTATCTCATGGATTGAATTGATATTGACAAATATGATTCTAATCTCGATCCAAGATGACAACTATTAAACTCTAAATGATAGACATAGATTTAGGTTTAATATTCATTAAAGTATCAAGTCTTAATGCTACCGTATTTTTTAATAGGTTGAGAAATCGTCGATTAAACCATAAGGTAGAAATCGCATCAAAGTTTAGACATGAGCTTTATTTGTATGCGATACGTGATGATAATGAAACAAGAATAGGCTGTGTATAACTGATATGAGATGTGCATATTGAATCGGTGAATGAAAACAAATTCCCAACAAGTCTATTCCACTGAAACTTATCTTTCGTTATTTACGCATTTTACTTTTCATCACTTATAAACCAACCAAATCTTGAAACTCATGCTTAGAAATATATAAATTGTTGAATGGTTTTGATATCACTCAAATCCCTACAGATACAATGAAACAATACTTTCATTTGATTGTACACAACATCAACTTGGAAATGTTGTCGGAGATTGGCGTTTAAGGTATTAAAGAATCGCAATTGTTTCTATACTTCTAAGTTTTGTGAATTTGTTATATATTTTATATATTTGTTTTTTCACAATTGTTTGTTCAAGTGTTTGGATAGGTGAAAATCATGATTATGCTCTGAGGAAAAAGTTCGATAGAAAAACTTCTCTTTGATCACGAGATCGAAAGAACAACCCGGAAGAACAAAAGGCAGAAAAAGAAACAAAAACAACTATCCAAGAAGAAAAATAAAAAAGGAGTATCTACATTGAATTCCTCATTAAATCCAACAAACGAAACAATGGCCGAAGTTGTCAACAGTCCATACGCAAGCAGTCCAAGGCGATTGGCTTGTCTCAACAATAATTTAACTGCAAGACGAGCTGAAATATAAATAGGTTTGCTACAGATTCTTTACGCTAACCCTTTTGCAGGTTTGAATCATGAGGATCCATACATCCATCTCACAAAATTCTATGAGTTGGCCGGAAAAGCAAAGGATTGGTACCTTGACCAACCTACTGAAATCATGACAAATTGGAATGTGTTGGATGAAAATTTTCTTAACAGGTTCTTTCCGCACAATCGGTTCATGGATGCAAAAAGAACAATAGCCACATTTACGCAAAATGCAACGAAAACTCTTTGTGAAGCTTGAGAATAATATAAATCGATGTTGCTCAAATGTTTGAATCATGGTTGTGATTATCTTACACATATTCATGTTTTCCATAATGGATTGCAGCCCCGACCAAAGATCTTACTTAATGCAATAGCCGGTGGTTCATTGTTATCCAAAAGTGCAGAGGAAGCAGTGTCTATTATCTACTGAATGGCTCTAAGTGATCACCAGGTCCAATACAACAGAGGTACAACACCAAAGAAAATTGGAATTCTTTAGTTGGATATGAAAGATTCAATTTTGGTGCAAAACCAACTTCTTACTCAAACTGTGGAAGAATTAGCAAAGCAACTTTAAAATCTTCCACAACAACTCAAATAGGTGCATGAAACACCTAAATCGCAACAAGTAGCTGTCTGTGAACTTAGTACAGGTAACCACCCAACTGAGTTTTTGTCTTCCAATTAGCGATGAAGTGAATTATATGGGAAATCAGAAGCAAAAACAGGTTTCGTATCAAGGAAATCAAAGTTATCCTTACAACAACAATGCAAACTTTGGCCAAAATCAAAATAGGAATAATTAGTACCAAAGTTACACTCAGCCTAACAAGCTTTCAAAATTAGAAGATACATTGAATAAATTTATGCAACTGTCCATGACAAATCAAAAGAGTACGGATGCGTCAATCAGGAATTTAGAAATGCAAGTTGGGCAAATTGCAAAGCAGTTGAGTGAGCAAAAAATGGGAACTTTCACCGCCACCACTAAAACCAATCCCAAAGAAACTTGTAATGTTGTCACAATAAGAATCGGAGAAGTAACTGAAACCAAAGTTAAGGAGAACAACAAAGGAAAAGGAGTTGAAAATGAGAAAAGGGAGAAAACACCAAAGCTGATCCTGGAAGCATTACATTACCAGTCATCATTAAAATACCAAGTTTGACAAAGCTTTGGTGGATCTTGGATCAAGCACCAACCTTATTCCATTGGCCATTCTCAAGAAGATTTATGAGCTTGATTTATATCCAACAACAATGAAATTACAACTTGCCGACAAATCAATCGTACAACCAGTTGGCATAGTGAAGAACGTAATGGTGAAACTTAGAAGTTTTATGTTTCCAACTGACTTTGTGGTGATGAATATGGATGAAGAAGACAACATACCTCTGATTTTGGGCCGTCCATTCATAAAATCCGCTCGAATGATGATCGATCTCGATGAAGGAATGATGATAGTGAGGTGCAAAAATAAAGAAGTAAACTTCAAATTGTTTCAAGCCTTGCAACACAAAGAGGAAGACTATTCCAAAGATAAAGCTCCTGGTGAAATAGGTCTGGTATTAAAAATAATTACTAACAAATAAAGGCCAAAGAATGGTGGTAAGTACACTTTAAAGAATTCATACAAACCACCTTGATTTTTCACGAAAACACACATCGAGCTAATGACGTTAAACAAACACTAGTTGGGAGGTAATCCAACCCTTTACATATTTATTTCCTTTCATAATTAGTTTTGAATAGGAAGAAAAATAGCATGAATAAGCCAAAAAGAAAATTCTGCATAAAACTGAATTCTACATAATTCGCTAAGCGAGCTCTATTTCGCTAAGCGAAAATAGCAGAATCAACAAAAATGTAATTCATGCTACTTTCTTTACTTTAGTGCCTTGTGTATCTTTTAAATAGTTTTTAGCTGGGGTTGTCATATGACCAATCCATAATGTTATGCTTGAACAATTGTCCTCTAAAATGAAATGGAAAGGCAAGGAGTGGAAGACCAAGTTCACATAAATCAACAAAGGCATGATGGTGTGGATATAAATTTGAAATAATTGAATAAACCAAAGTACATATTTCTTTCTTTCTTAGGATTTAGCATGAATATGATAGGAGTAATCTGCATAAAGTCAGTTCATTTAATCCTTTGCAGTAACATGTTTTCATGATGAATCACTTAGTTCCAAAACCAAAAAAAGTGAGGCATCCTTCCATTGTACACCATATTCTTAGGAGACTGATAAATTCTTGTTTTAACTCATTTAATTTATGCTTTATCTTGCACTTATGTTGATAATTATAAAGAAATGGAAGGGATCAAGGAATTTCTTTGAGTTTGAGCATAACTAGTAAACCAAAATGTAGCCTCATTAGTCCTTGTGAGTAATTTATCATTTGTGTTGTACCCAAAAATTTGCCCTCTCTTTTTATCAACATTTCTCATCACAAGACTCTTGGAACTCAAGATCAAGCTAGGGTTTGCTCTACTCAAGACATCTCCTTGCACTGTTGGCCTGAAATTAGGGTTTGAGTTTGCACAAGGATTTTTGGACCTTCAATGCCCAAATTGGCTTTCATACTTCATGTTGGACTCATAAGTTTTCCCATACCAAGTTTCAAGCCTTGAATCAAATTTTTGCCCAGTCAATTGGACAATTGACCCAAAAATCAACCGTATTGGGGAAAAAGTCAACTGTGGCCAATTTACAGTCAAACTTCATGAATTTTGACCCACATAAACATTATGAACTCATATGAACCATTTGATCAAGTTTGGACCACAATTCCATAAGAAATTTGATCAGATCACCAAAAGGGCAAAATGGTCTTTTTTAGGGTTTTGACTGCACAAAGGCAATTTTTGACTGTTTGACCTAACCAATGGCAAATAAAGCTCAACCATGGACTCAAGGACTCAATGACACTATCTTGATCTATTCAACAAATTCAAAAGATCTCAAATGCATAGGATTGACAGATGAATTTTTCAGTCAACTGATCAAAATTTGATTGTACACTGAAAAGTCAAACTTTGACTTTTTGGTCAAAATCAAGTGCCAAGGGTCATTTTTCATCAAGATATGTCAAATTATGAAACTTGTTCATCAAAAAACCCAAAATTACAAATTAGGGTTTGAAATTGAAAAATTTCATAACTTAGAAATTTTCTAAGTTATGAAATTTTCTTAATTTTTCCTAATTTTGTCCCACATTTTCACCAAGATGCAAATGGATTCAAACAAAACTTACAACATTAAAGTTGTATTCCATCACAAAGTCTACAACTTTTATGCATAAAGTTTTCTCAAAAGAAGCTTGGATCTCAAGTTATGATTTTTGGAACAAGGGTACCTAAAACTTTTAACTTAGAGAAATTTTTCCCTAGTTTAGGCAGGATTTTGACCCATCTTCTTCGACATTTTTCACATAGTTCCACTTGGAGTCTCAAGTTTCATTTCAAATATGGATTATATTGCATGTTTCAAGCTTTCCAAATTGTCCAAGAACTCCTCAAACACCTTTGTGGTTAGGGAGAATCGAATGCTTGAAGTTGGCAAAAACTCACTTTGTAACCATGGCCAATACATGTTCATACAACTTGCAAAATTTGACCAAACTAGCTTTGTACTTAATTACAAGCCTCTAAACCAATTTACACTAAAAAATTGTATGCAAATACATTGGACATTAGTGTTATTCTAATCATTAGAGCTTGGCACAATGAATAATTCCATTTTGGGCATAAAGATAGCACTTCCATTTTCATAAAGACAACTTTATGTCAAATTACTTTTCTTGAGCCTTGAAATTCTTTCTTTGCAGCAAATAAGTTCCACAAACTCAGGCAAAGGTACAAGGAACTTGTGCATGCTTGGAGATATCCTGTACAGGCCTATCTCATTTCACTTCACACTTTTCTTTGAAAACAAGTCATTGTGCCAAAAGTGCATATCTCACACATCTGATAAAATCAACTGAAGAAAAAGTTTGAAACAAGTTTTACAGATCCTTGTAAGCCAGAAACACGAGCCTTTCACCCCTAAAACACCCTCATACTCAAAACCACATTTTCTTGCAAAACAGGGTAGGACCTGCAAATCACAAGCCAAATCACATTCCACTCGTGTGTTTTGCTTGCAATCAGTTCCAATACTATCCACTCAACTCACTCAAGCTATCACAAACCTCCATTGCCAACTGTAACTCCATTTATAGTGTTCACCATTTTTGTTTGGAAGCTTTGCAGGTTGAGTTCTGTAGAACGATTCAGGCCACTTCAAAACAAACTAAGCATTGGGAAAGGTTCAGGGAACATCAAGCAATCTCAAAAGAACCCCAGGCCTCACTGAAAGTTGCTGCAATGCCATACTCGTGTCCAGCTGAAAAAGGTTTTTCATGAACTTCTATCTCTCTATTTAAGAACATATAGCCTTAGGTTTATGAATGAAAGATGTAGTACTCATTGCCCTGAAACCATACATATGCTCAGTTTTCATTTATATTAAACGTGCTAAGAGAATTTCATCCATGAACTTTCTGAAAAAACTAGGTTAGAAATTAGGGCCAGAGAAATTCTCTCTGGTCTTTGAGAGTTAGATTAAGTTTTTTATATGGTTAGAATCGTGGTTGGATGCTCTACAAGTTTCATGTTTTGAGTTTTGTCAAAAGATCACAAATACGGGAGATACGAGTTTGTGTAACAGGCGTGCGTTTTTCACAATGCTGGAGGAAGAAGATGAAGCTGATAGGTTGGGCTTGGCTTTTTACTTCTAACACCTTCTTTTTTCAGTTTCACACCCCTGGCCCATTTCTTTGTATTTTTATTATTTTTGCATTTTAATTTCATTTCTGACTTTATTATTTTATTTCCAAACATAAAAAATACTTGAAAAACATTTTAATAATTTTTTACATTTATTTGGTATTTATTTTAATTATTACTAGCATTAAAACATTTTATATACTTTTATATTATTTTGTTTAAATGTAAAAATAATGTAAATAATACTTTTATTTTTATTTCTTAATTTTATTCACATTGGAAATATTTTCTTGAATATATTTTAATTTTGTAAATATTTTATCTTATTTTATACATATTTAATATATATATATATATATATATATATATATATATATATATATATATATATATATATATATATATATATATATATATATATATATATATATATATATATATATATATATATATATATATATATATATATATATATATATATATATATATATATATATATATATATATATATATATATATATATATATATATATATATATATATATATATATATATATATATATATATATATATATATATATATATATATATATATATATATATATATATATATATATATATATATATATATATATATATATATATATATATATATATATATATATATATATATATATATATATATATATATATATATACATATATATTTTATTTTATTAAAAACATAGATTAAAAGTACAAAAATAGTACATTTTATTTTTATTATTATTTTATACTAAAAAACACTTTTTTCAATATATTTTTATTTTTGTACATATTAATATATTTTTGTATATAAATAATATATAATATCATTTTCTTAAGAAAAATTAGGGTTTACCCCTTAATTAAATAAAATCAATTCTTTTTTTATTTTATTTCTTTACACCTTTTTCTTTACATTTAAAAAATACTTTGCATACATAAAAACTTTTTTTTCATAATACATTTTTATTATTTAATGTTTATTTATTGTGTTTATTTAAATATTTCCTATTTAAATATTATGCATTGTAAATTCAATTTGGTTGTAATAATTTAGGGTTTTAATTTCTTGCAAAATAATCCCCTATTCAAATTTGTACCCCTCTCCCTATATCAAAGTTGTAATAGCTTAGATTTATTTTTACGCACTTAATGCTTTCAATTATGTCATGATTAGAGAATTAGGGTTTGTATGCAAAACCAAAAGCAACAAATAGTTTGACCTAATCAAAGACAAATGCATGAAAAAACAAACACAATGAACACTTGCACCCCTAGGGTTACAATCCACTTGTTGCCTTCAAAAATGGGCCATGGTATGCATGTTAAGTACTTTGGAAAAACAAAAACAAAACAAAAGATCATAGTCCCTCGATGACGCTATCTGAGTTGCCTAAACAAATGATCAAGTCCCTTAAGAAAATTTCCAAAAATACTTAGCACCATTGCTATCATGGTCTATACGATGACTCGCGCTTGTCCCGTTTAACATCCTAACACAAGGTTGTTCACCAAATACAATGGTGAAACAACATTGTTAAAAGGGTTAAAAACATAAGAAAGATCTTTGAGTAAAATAGGGTAGATAGCTCTTAGTTACTTGATCAAAAAACTTGCAAAACATTCTTGCTATTTTCAAACACACTTCACAACACAATTTCAAAACCCTACTTTCAAACATTGAAAACTTTTCAAAAGACAAAAACACCTTTGTATACATTGAAACAAGAATCATTACAAAGGTTGCCACAACAATGGCCTCTTTTCAAAACATCTTTCAAAACCATACACAAAGCACCATCTCAAACAATTGAAGAGCACCATTTCAAACAATTTAAAAGCAAAGCAAGTGATCTAAACAAGTAACTAAGAGCCCATGGATAACCATGGATGAAAAGGGTGCTAATACCTTCCCGTTTCATAATCTACTCCCCGAACCCAAGAAAACATCTCAAAGGTCTTTCCTGTGCTTTTTGACCTTTCCTTAGGATAAAATAAAAAAGTCGGTGGCAACTCTTGCTAAACCGAAACATTTGCAAACACAAACGCAAAACCTCAAGTCAGTTCACCCACTGTATCACAGAACTGGCGACTCTGTTGGGGATAATTTTAAAAGTGGAGTAACCTTAGGGCTTAGATCACCCTTGCATGCTTATCTTGACTGCTTTGATTGATTTACATTTGGTTCTCTTGTTTGGGCTTGAAATCATCCACCCGGATTTGGGAAACATTCATAGGTAAATAGCAATACGTTGTGGAAATTGTGCGGGGTATACCGACATGGTTGAAGCAATAACTATATTAGTGCGACATATTTGTGAGTACCGGTAGCCTTTGAGTCAATTAAAGAGAATACGGGGCCGCTGAGTGATGTCATGAAGCACTAATAAACTCTTAGAACCTTACTTGACCATCTTGGCCTTTTTTAGGGGTAGTGAGATGACCGACTTTGGTACAGTCCGAAGTTGGTAGATAGTCGATACTACACTCATTGAGGGTTGTTTTCTTGGAATATTTTGGTCGCTAGTTAAGTGGCTAAACCAAAACAATGAACATAGAAAATAATCCAGTGATATTAAGCTCCTTAGAACCCGATTACTATTTATAGGACAGGTTTGAGCCAACTAACTTCAAGAGGGTACTTACCTATGAAACCTCATGCAAGACTGAAACTAGGGTTTTGTGTGACTTGTTTGTACATGTGCTTGTGCATACAACATGAACATCATAAAGCATCATATGCATCCACTAACCATTTCAAGGGTTTGGATCTTCATCTTTGTTCTTGTTTTGCAGGTCATGGAATCTCTTCGCAGGAAAATAATTCAAGTCAACCTTGTGAGAATCCCTCCTCAACTCAAGGAGCTTACTTCCAGGATTCCAGAAAATTCCCTCTTCAGTGAAAGACATGGTAGACTTCTCAACTTGGTCAACTCCAACATTGAAGAAGACATGGTGAAAGTTCTCTTCCAGTTCTTTGACCCCCTACACCACTGTTTCACATTCCCTAATTACCAACTAGTACCTACTTTGGAGGAATTTTCTCAACTCCTGTTAATTCCTATTCTTCATCAACTACCCTACAACGGTACGGAAAAAGAACCAAAGCCTGAAGATGTTGCTCAAGCATTACACTTGCAACCATTAATATCAAGGGTCATTGGGAAACCATAAGTGGTGTCAAGGGTTTCTTGGTAAAGTTTCTGTTTGAGAAGGCACAAGACTGCTGGAACTCTCTGGATCTACAAGCTTTTGAAGAGATTGTAGCACTTCTCACCTATGGGTTGGTCTTGTTCCCAAACCATGATCAACTTATAGATGTGAACACTGTCAAGATTTTCATATCTCGAAATCCTGTGCCTACATTGCTTTGGGACATCCTACACTCATTTTACACACAAACAATGAAGAAAAGAGGTGTTCTCATGTGTTGTACTCCTCTCCTGGCAAGGTGGTTTATTTCTCACCTTCCACAATCAGTTTTGAAGAATGAGCAGGGTTTAAGGTGGTCACAACGATTGATGACCCTCACACATTCTGATGTTCATTGGTGTTCTCGGTCCAGAGAAAATGTCATCATCATTGATCGTTGTGGGGAATTCCCTAATGTCCCACTACTTGGCATTAAGGGAGGCATTACCTACAACCCCTGTTTAGCTCTAATAAAGTTTGGATATGCTAGAAGGGATGGCCCTCATGATATACTGATTCCTGACTTGGTTTTTGACTTCGACAAAGATGCGCAAGGACTTCGAAAAAGGTTCATCAGAGATTGGAGGATGCCCAACAAAGTGGATAGTAAGACACTGGGGCACAATAATTCCATCCCCCTTGAGCCTTATCTCAAGTGGGTACGAACCCGCGCCCAGAATCTTATGATGCCATACCCTCACATTCTCCCCGTGATCAAAGAGCCTGTCAGTGAAGGAGAGGTTCCATACACCCTCCTACATCCTGACATGCCAACATCATTGGAAGAATTACAAAAGAGTTGGATCCAACTCAAAGAAGAACGAAATACTTTTGAAGCCAGCTTCTATGCCAGTGAGAAGAAGGTTTTGGAGCTTACCCGCCGACTTCATGAGGAGGAAACTCTCAACACTTACATCGCACCAAAAAGGATGCGCAATGTCTTTTTACATTAAGAATTTTGTAATAGTTTTGCCCATGGGGCACTTATGTACTGACAAATTTCTTCTTAATATGACGTGTGTTCTTTTTGTTTGCAACAAATTTGAATTTCTGAATCCTTGAATGCATTACATGAATAACATATCATTCATCATATGCATAAACAGGTCTTCACACCAGGTTTCCTTATCTTTCTGCTGTTTATTTTAGCAAGATGGATTTGGAGCAGACAGTTAAAGATATGCAAACACATAATTCTCAATTCCAGCAACTCCTCATGACTTTAGCAAAGGGTCAAGAGGACCTCAAAGCACTGTTGGAGAAAGATAAAGAGAAAAAGAAGAAAATACCTGGTGTAGTCATCATGGGAAGAAGGTTTGAAAGCAATGCTAGAAAAGTTCTCGAGTTCCCCTCAACGTCTGATGAAGGGGCTGGTAAAGGAAAAGGGACATCGATGCCTTCTGAATCTGAAGTTGAAGGAGAAGAAGAGGAAGAGGAAGAAGGCGAAGATTAATCCGAACAGCAATATCCCCCGGCGGATGTTAAGTTTAAAAATCTTGAGGATAGATTGGCAGCCATGGATTTGCAAAGGGTACCTGGTTTAGATTTCTAATAACTAGGGTTGGTCGCTGGGATCGTTATTCCTCCCAAGTTCAAAGTTCCAACATTTTCCAATTATGACGGTCTGTCGTGTCCAAAGATGCATCTGAGATCCTACTTCCGAAAGATCCAACCCCTCTCATCTGATAAGGATCTTTGGGTCCATTTTTTTCAAGACACTTTATCAGGCACACAATTGGACTGGTTCTATCAACTCGAGAGATCGGAGGTTCATAACTGGGAAGACTTATCTGCTGCTTTCTACCGGCAATACCAATACAACGCTGATTTAGCACCTACTCGTACTCAACTACAGAGTATGGGTATGGCTTCTAATGAGGGATTTAAAGAGTATGCCCAGAAGTGGATTGATCTGGCTAGAAGAGTGCAACCACCATTGTTGGATAGAGAGCTGGTTGACATGTTTTTAGGGACCCTGTATGGCCCTTTCTTCAATCATTTAATTGGGAGTTCCTCCGCGGGATTCACCGAATTAATTTTGACCGGTGAAAGGGTCGAGGCCGGAATTAAAAGTGGTAAGATTCAAAAAGATGCCTCCGCGTCTACTGCTATTAATAAGACCTTCCCAGCTAAGAAGGAAGCTTCTGCTGTTTATTCTAAGAAAAGTCAAGGAAGAATCGAGCGCCGGCCAACTGTAGGGGCTGTGATGATTCAAAACTCTTCAAATGATCAACCTCGCAGCAATCGGCCAAGATCTAATCAACAACGGGTAGAAAGGCCACAATGGCAGTTCACCCGAATCAACATGACACCAGCTCAAGTACTCCCTCATTTTCTAAAGTTGAATCTTACCAATGTGAAGGAAGCTCCAAAGAACCCTAATACCTCTTCTCCATATTACCACTCCAATTCAAAATGTGCTTACCACTCTGACAGTGTAGGGAATGATACCAACAACTGTTGGGCTCTTAAGAACAAAATCCAAGACCTGATCGACGCCAAGGAAGTAGAATTCGATGCGCCCGAAAAGCCGAATGTGATTTCTGCCCCAATGCCCAAGCACGGTCATAATGTTCATGCCGTTATGGAAGACCTTCATGTTACCAATGTTGCTGACCTTTTGACTCCCTTACCAGTGATTAAAGTGAATTTGATGAGAGCCGGGATATTCCCAGGCTGTGGAAAAGACTATTACTTTTGTTTAAACATACGAGCTGACTGTACAATGTTGAAGTCAGGCATCCAACGCCTGATGGATACCCAAGAGATACTCTTCCAAAAGACTCCTGTTGATACTTTCACTCTCGTTACTCCTGCTACTGTTGCTACTTCAATCAATGACATTGCAATAATAACCATCTCCGAAAATCTTCCCAAGGCTTGCAAAAGGCCTGTCAAGATTACACCTGATCCTAAATTTGTACCATTGAAAATCACCATGCCGGGGTCTGTCCCGTATCAATCTAACAAGACGATACCATGGAACTACGGAGGAGAAATCTTCTATCATGGTATGAAACAGATTGAATCAATCCAAGAGAATTCTGATGATGAAACCCCTGATATAGGGAACATTGTGGGAACAAACAAGATAACTCGCAGCGAACGGATTTTCTCTCCGGAGATTGCTCCCCCCATAGCATTCTTCGGACCCTCGAAATCTTCTGTGCTTGTTAATCCATCTGCGCAAGGCCCGATAATTGAATAAATTGATGTACCTGAAGTTAGACCCTCTGTTGATACTACCGATAAGGGTAAGGGGATACTAGAAGCGCCTGTCAGGATGAAGGCTCAGACTGTGGTAATCCCCAAGACCACCCAGAAAGAAATGGAAGAAATCTTAAAGATAATCAAAAAGAGCGACTACGACATCGTGGAACAGCTAGGGCAGACCACTTCTAAAATCTCCATGTTGGCTCTTCTACTCTGCTCTGAGGCCCATGCTAAGGCCTTAATCAAATTTTTAAAGACGGCACATGTGCCTCAACAAACTTCGGCTGACCAGTTTCAAGAGTGCGTGACCAGCCTTACTGCTGATAATGGTCTTGGTTTTTCCGATGTTGATTTGACTCCCAAGGGAAGGAAACACAACGACACACTTCATGTCTCAGTTGAATGCAGGGGAACCACCCTTGTCCATGTCTTAGTTGATACCGGTTCATCCTTGAATGTGCTGCCAAAGAAAGCGTTAGACCGTTTAGAATGCGAAAGATTGACCCTCAAACCCAGTAACATCGTTGTTAGGGCCTTTGATGGGTCCAAAAGAATGGTTCACGGAGAGGTTGATATTCCTATCAAAGTGGGCACAGAAGTTTTCAACTCCACCTTTTATGTGATGGACATCCGTCCTTCATATTCGTGTTTGTTGGGAAGGCCGTGGATCCATTATGCTGGGGCAGTTACCTCCTCTTTACACCAAATGCTAAAATATCTTGTTCAGGGTAAGATTATAACGGTGCACGGCGAGGAAGAGTACATGATAAGTCACCTCAACTCCTTCCTCTATGTGGAGTTGGATGGCGAATTCATAGAAACGCCTTTCTAACATTTTGAGGAAGTTTCTCCTGAGGTCGCAGTTGTGAAGACAATGGTTGATGTTCCTATCGTTCCCAAGCATGTATCTAGGATGGCATCTCTCAAGGACACAAAGGTTGTAATCAAAGAAGGAAAGAGTACAGTGTGAGGGCAACTGCCTGATTTTCCCCATAAGACGGACAAGTTCGGACTAGGTTTTACTGCTGCTGGCCAGAAAGCTATGCGTCGCTCCAAGACTGGAGGACCACCCGTAAAGATTACTCACCATGGAATTAATGCCTTAGAAGCTGATGACGAAGAAGACAACTTTGAAGATTGGATCTTTCCAACCGTCGAAGGAGGATTAAGCAACTGGGAAGCAAAGGACTTTATTCCCATCACTTTCATCAACCAGTAATTTATCTTTGAACAATTTCCTATTTTGGTCTGTAATAACTAAACAATTCGTACACTATTTTCACCTTATGCCTCGCCCGGGGCATATAGGTCCATTTGTAAGGGCTTGATTTTCTTCATTATCATATGCCATGTTTTAATGAATCATTGGACGCTTTCATCTATAAATTGTTGTGTTCATTTTCTTTCCTTTTGCATTTTGTTTTGTTTAAGGATGGCTATCCCTTACACACACCCACACTCACAAAATGCAGGTACCCATCCACTCCGGATTCCATGGTTGACTATTCTGCTTTAGCCTTCGGGGACTCTGAAGATTTGGTCAATCATGCTGAGTACGAAGTTGACAAAGACTGTGAAGTGCCGAGAGAGTTAGTCAGACTTTTGCAACAAGAAGAGAGGGCTATTCTGCCCCATGAAGAGTTGCTAGAAACCATTAACTTGGGAACAGAAGAAAACAAGAAAGAGGTTAAGGTGGGTGCCAACCTGGAACCAGGTGTCAAAGAGCGCTTAATGCAGTTGTTGAACGAATATGTTGAGATATTTGCCTGGTACTATGAAGACATGTCGGTATTAGACACAAATATTGTGGTTCACCGGCTCCCTACAAAAGAAGACTGTCCACCGATCAAACAAAAGGTCCGCCGAATGAGGCCCGACATGTCTGAGAAGATCAAAGCTGAGGTAATGAAGCAATTCAACGCTGGCTTTCTGGCTGTTACTTCCTATCCACAGTGGGTTGCTAACATTGTTCCCGTACCTAAGAAGGACGACAAAGTCATAATGTGTGTGGACTATAGGGATTAAAATAGGGCTAGCCCTAAAGACGACTTTCCACTACCACACATCGACATCTTGGTTGAAAACACAACTCAACATAAGGTATTTTCCTTCATGGATGGATTCTCGGGATACAACCAGATCAAAATGGCCCCCGAAGACATGGAGAAAACTACTTTTGTCACGCAATGGGGTACCTTCTGCTACAAAGTGATGCCATTCGGACTGAAGAATGCTGGGGCAACCTATCAACGCGCCATGGTAGCTTTATTTCATGATATGATACATCATGAGATTGAAGTTTACGTAGACGACATGATAGCCCGATCACAAACAGAAGAAGAACACCTTGATCATCTGCAAGAGCTGTTTGTCCGGTTGAAGGAGTTTAAGCTCAGACTGAACCCGAGCAAGTGCACTTTTGGAGTCAGGTCTGGTAAACTTTTGGGATTTATTGTCAGCAACAAAGGCATTGAGGTTGATCTAGCTAAAGTAAAAGCTATACAAGAAATGCTTGGCCCCCGCACTGAAAAGGAAGCTAGAGGATTCTTGTGACGCTTAAACTATATCGCAAGGTTCATCTCTCACCTGACCTCTACCTGTGAGCCAATCTTCAAGCTGTTGAAGAAAGATCAGGTAGTTGAATGGAACAATGATTGTCAAGTTGCTTTTGATAAGATCAAGGAGTATTTACTAGAACCTCCTATCCTGATGCGACCCATCGAAGGAAGGCCGTTAATCATGTATCTGACTGTTTTGGATAACTCAATGGGGTGCGTACTGGACCAACATGACGAGTCTGGCCAAAAAGAGCATGCCATTTATTACCTTAGCAAAAAGTTTACCGACTGTGAGACTCGCTACTCACTGCTCGAGAAAACTTGTTGCGCTTTGGTATGGGCTGCTCACCGGCTAAGGTAGTATATGTTGACTCATACCACTTTGCTGATTTCCAAAATGGATCCGATCAAGTATATCTTCGAGAAGCCTTCTTTATCTGGAAGAATCGCTAGATGGAAAATGATCCTGACTGAGTATGATATTCAGTATACTACCCAAAAATCTATAAAAGGGAGTGTACTAGCTGACCATCTAGCTCATCAAGCTGTCGAAGATTATCAATCTATGAGATTCGACTTCCCTGACGAGGACATCATGATGTTGGACAACATTGAAGGTAACGGACCGTATGACAGACCTGAACAAGGATCCCGATGGACCCTGTACTTTGATGGTGCTTCAAATGCACTTGGCAACGGTATCAGTGCGGTACTCATTTCTCTGGATGGTTTCCATACACCCTTCACTGCCCGACTTTGCTTCAGCTGTACCAACAACATGGCTGAATATGAAGCTTGCATCTTTGGTCTCAAGGCTACTATAGACTTGGGAATCAAATCTTTGGTCGTATTTAGGGACTCGACTTTGGTTATCAGTCAAGTCAAAGGAGAGTGGGATACTAAACATCCTAATCTTATCCCATACAAAGAACATGTCCTGACATTGTTGCCTCATTTCGAGCAGATTACTTTCAAGCACTTCCCGCGAGAAGAAAATCAGCTAGCAGATGCTCTGGCTATAATGTCTTCCATGTTTAAACTCAACTGGGATAAATAGGCTCCCCAAATCACCATCGAGCGAATGGACGAACCTACGCACTGTCATGAGATTAATACCGAAGAAGTAATGGAACAACCCTAGTTTCATGAAATCAAAAGGTATCTCCAGACTCGAGAATACCCTGAAGGAGCTTCCGTCAATGATAAAAAGTTCTTAAGGAGATTCGCTGCCAAGTTCTTCCTGAGCAACAACATCCTTTATAAGTGCAGCCATAATTGTGTTCTACTTTGTTGCATGGACAAGATTGAAGCATAGTTGATCATGACCGAAATACATAGTGGCACATTTGGCACCCACTTGAGCGGACATACGATGGCTAAGAAGATTCTAAGGGCAGGATACTACTGGTCTACCATGGAAGCTGATTGTCATCAACATTCCCGCACTTGTCACAAATGCCAAGTCTACACCGACAAGGTATATATTCCTCATGTTCCTCTCAATTTTCTGACAGCTCCTTGGCCATTCGCAATGTGGGGCATTGATATGATCGGAGAGATCAAGCCTACGACATCCAATGGACATCGCTTCATCCTGGTGGCTATTGATTACTTCACCAAATGGGTCGGAGCAGCTTCTTGCGCCTCAGTTATAAAAAATGTGGTTGCCCGCTTCATTAAGCAGAACCTCATATGCCGGTATGGTATCCCCGACAGGATCATCACAGACAACGGTATAAATTTGAACAACACCATGATCACCGCTCTATGCGAACAGTTCAAGACTTATCATCATAATTCATCTCCCTATCGGCCGAAGATGAACGGTGTTGTTGAAGCCGCGAACAAAAATATCAAGAAGATCATTCAAAAGATGACAGTCACCTGCAAGGACTGGCATGAGATGTTACCGTTTGCTCTGCATGGATATCGTACCACGGCACGTACTTCAACAGGGGAAACCCCCTTTTCTTTGGTATATGGCATGGAAGCTGTTTTACCTATGGAAGTTCAGATTCCCTCCTTAAGAATAATGAAAGATGTCGGTTTGAGTGAAGACGATTGGATTCAGACCCACCTTGATCAACTTAACTTGATCTACGAGAAGTGACTTACTGCTGTTTGTCATGGTCAGACGTATCAAAAACGGATGATCAAGGCTTTCAACAAGAAAGTCAGGCATCAGGAATATCGAGTCAGAGATCTTGTAATCAAGCGGATCATCTTGCCGCAAAGTGATCCCAGGGGCAAGTGGACTCATACTTACGAAGGACCATTTGTGATAAAGAGCATTTTTTCTGGTGGGGAAATGATTCTGACCACCATGGACGGTGACGACTTGTCGCACCCTGCGAATGCATAGTCAAAAGATACTACACATAAAATGACCCGACAAGTTGAAAACCCGAAAGGGAGACTTGGGCAAAAAAGGGCATCACGGTGAATCGAAAACCCGAAAGGGCGGTTCAGGCAAAAATTAGGGATAAAAAAAAAAAATTTGTACACCCGACAAGTTGAAAACTCGAAAGGGCGACTTGGGCAAAAAAGGGTTTCCCGGTGGATCGAAAACCCGAAAGGGAGGTCCAGGCAAAAATTAGGGGATTAAAGTGTATGACTATGTCTAGTCGGATCACTTTAAGAATAATCTCTTCACCAACAAGCTCCAAGCTTCTGATCAATCCAATCATCGACGGACGAAGCAACGAATGGATAAGATACTCAGAGTTGTGAAGGCTATAGCAGAATGGGAACCCCATGGAATTATTACACATAGCCATCTTTCTTTTTGTATAAATTTTTCAATTTTTACGACAACATTCCCTTACTAGGATGTTTGTCTCCTTTGTACAAATATACTTACAAAAGTTAATACAAAAATAGTTCAAAGTGCAGAAATTTGCTTGCCTTTCTTTCTTTTTACACTTATGTTTTATTTGAAAACGTCCAAAGTTTTGTTAAATAGGCATATGCATTTGAATATAATCACTGCTTACAAATAAAACGAAATTAAGAAAGGATAATTACTGATAAGTTAAAGGTGTAGGAAGATATCCTTGTGCTATTCCAGAAGAAATCCCCTACAATACATCGTTCAGATCCTCAACAAAGCTAAAACCTTGGAGTACATATCCCCAACGGAGTTAAAATTCCAGATCCCCAGCGGAGCCAGTGTATTCTAAACCTTATTCCCCAGCAGAGATAAGTTTCGAGTTTCCCATCAGAGTTAAGAGTTCAAACTCCCAATCCCTAGTGGAGTCCAAAAACCCTGGAATACATATCCTTAGCTGAGCTAGAATGTTCTAAACCTTCTCCCCCAACGAGGTCAATTTTATAAACTATCAATCCCCAGTGAGAACCATTCAGTGTTCCCAAACTTCCCCAACAGTTTGCCATACAACCCAAGCTCCTGATTTCCCCGGCCGAGTAAACACTCTCCCCACAGAGTTTATTTCCCAGCAGATCGAAGATTCTTAGTCTCATGTCTCCAGCAGAAGCCTCCTTGGTTTTAACTCCCCAGTAGAGATTTTCAGTGTTTTCCTTATTTCCCGGGAAAGTCAAGAAGGATTCTCATTCCCCACAGGTCACCAAACATTTTCAATCCCCGAAAGTGGTCCCAAGTTTTCTCATTCTCAACAATCAAAGATCTTTAATCCCCAAGCAGTCAGCAAGGATTTCTCATCTTCAACAATAAAAGATTTATTCTCCTCAGCAAGACAACTAATCGGCTTATATGCACATCCATTACATTCATATATCATAAACATTGATGAAACACAGTTCATTGCATCATACATATCATGCAACATAACTTTGTGTTTTAGCTAACATTTTACCCTTTTTAGGATAAGATTAAAAGGCTATCATTAACAGTTATTCAGATACAGTATGAATACACCCCAGACACGGCGGTTGTTCTATTACTGATTCAGAATTTCAAATCCAGATACAGTATGGATACACCCCAAACACGGCGGTCATTCTATTACTCATTCAGACTTCAACAATCCGATACAGACTAGATTCGCTCCAAATACGGCGGCCATTCTATCTCTCATTCAGATTCAATTATCAACTTCAAGATCAGATACGTTCCAAACACGGATGCCATTCTGGCCCTTACACCAGAAGTTTGATTCTCCCCAGTGCAGTCGTCACGGAAGTCATTCTATCACTTATTCAGATCCCTGTTACAGTCTCAGATACACTCCAGACACGGAAGTCATTCTGCTACTCATATAGATCTCAACTTCGGATACAGTCCAGATACGCTCCAGACACGGTTGCCATTCTGTCACTCATTCAGAACTTATCCCCAACACACAGTATACAAATGTTTCTCTATTACCCATTCAGAATACAGATACACTCCAGACACATCAGTCATTCTGATATTCATTCAAAGATCAAATACAGTTAAAGCTCAGATACGCTTCAGACACGGACGCCATTCCTTTGCTCATACAGACTCAGTCTCCAGATACAGTTCAAATGCATTTCATACACGGATACCATTTTGATGCTCATTCTTCTGACCTATAACATTGCAGCTCAACAAACATTATTGGATGGCATCTTTAAGCCCATCTCCAGCAAGATTCTACCATCTCTAAATGGCATCTTTAAGCCCATTCCCTCAATGATATTTTGACGAATGCAAATTTACGGGCACTCTAGTGTCCAATCCTCTTTTACCTTCGAGTCACGAAAGACAAACTTGCCAATCTAACTCTATAGGTTCAAGAAGATTGAACAGGGGCAACTGTTGTACCCCAAAATTTGCCCTCTATTTTTATCAACATTTCTCATCACAAGACTCTTGGAACTCAAGACCAAGCTAGGGTTTGCTCTGCTCAAGACATCTCCTTGCATTGTTGGCCTGAAATTAGGGTTTGAGTTTGCACAAGGATTTTTGGAAATTCAATGCCCAAATTAGCTTTCATACTTCATGTTAGACTCATAAGTTTGCCCATACCAAGTTTCAAGCCTTGAATCAAATTTTTGCCCAGTCAATTGGACAGTTGACCCAAAAATCAGTTGTATTGGGGAAAAAGTCAAATGTGGCCAATATACAGTCAAACTTCATGAATTTTGACCCACATCAACATTATGAACTCATATGTACCATTTGATCAAGTTTGGACCACAATTCCATAAGAAATTTGATCAGATCACCAAAAGGGCAAAATGGTCATTTTTAGGGTTTTGACTACACAAAGGCAATTTTTGACTGTTTGACCTAACCAATGGAAAATCAAGCTCAACCATGGACTCAATGACACTATCTTGACCTATTCAACAAGTTCAAAAGATCTCAAATGCATAGGATTGACAGATGAATTTTTCAGTCAACTGATCAAAATTTGACTTTACATTGAAAAGTCAAACTTTGACTTTTTGGTCAAAATCAAGTGCCAAGGGTCATTTTTCATCAAGATATGTCAAATTATGAAACTTTTTCATCAAAAAACCCAAAATTACAAATTAGGGTTTGAAATTGAAAAATTTCATAACTTAGAAATTTTCTAAGTTATGAAATTTTCTTAATTTTTCCTAAATTTGTCCCACATTTTCACCAAGATGAAAATGGATTCAAACAAAACTTACAACATGAAAGTTGTAGTCCATCACAAAGCCTACAACTTTTATTCACAAAGTTTTCTCAAAAGAAGCTTGGATCTCAAGTTATGTTTTTGGAACAAGGGTACCTAAAACTTTTAACTTCGAGAAATTTTGCCCTAGTTTAGGCAGGATTTTGACCCATCTTCTTGGCCATTTTTCACATAGTTCCACTTGGATACTCAAGTTTCATTTCAAAGATGGATTATAGTACATGTTGCAAGCTTTCCAAATTGTCCAAGAACTCCTCAAACACTTTTGTGGTTAGGGAGAATCGAATGCTTGAAGTTGACAAAAACTCACTTTGTAACCATGGCCAATACATGTTCATACAACTTGCAAAATCTGACCAAACTAGCTTTGTACTTAATTACAGGCCTCTAAACCAATTTACACTCAAAAATTGAATGCAAATACATTGGACATTAGTGTTATTCTGATCATTAGAGCTTGGCACAATGAATAATTCCATTTTGGGCATAAAGATGACACTTCCATTTTCATAAAGACAACATTATGTCAAATTACTTTTCCTGAGCCTTGGACTCTTTCTTTCCAGCAAACAAGTTCCACAAACTCAGGAAAAGGTACAAGGAATTTGTGCATGCTTGGAGATAGCATGTACAGGCCTATCTCATTTCACTTCACACTTTTCTTTCAAAACAAGTCATTGTGCCAAAAGTCCATATCTCACACATCTGATAAAATCACACATGCTAGGTATTTATTTTAATTATTACTAGCATTAAAACATTTTATATACTTTTATATTATTTTGTTTAAATGTAAATAATACTTTTATTTTTATTTCTTAATTTTATTCACATTGGAAATATTTTCTTGAATATATTTTATTTTTGTAAATATTTTATCTTATTTTATACATATTTAATATATATATATATATATATATATATATATATATATATATATATATATATATATATATATATATATATATATATATATATATATATATATATATATATATATATATATATATATATATATATATATATATATATATATATATATATATATATATATTTATTTATTTATTAAAAACATAGATTAAAAGTACAAAAATAGTACATTTTATTTTTATTATTATTTTACACTAAAAAATACTTTTTTCAATATATTTTTATTTTTGTACATATTAATATATTTTTGTATATAAATAATATATAATATCATTTTCTTAAGAAAAATTAGGGTTTACCCCTTAATTAAATAAAATCAATTTTTATTTTATTTTATTTCTTTACACCTTTTTCTTTACATTTAAAAAATACTTTGCATACATAAAAACTTTTTTTGCATAATACATCTTTATTATTTAATGTTTATTTATTGTGTTTATTTAATTATTGCCTATTTAAATATTATGCATTGTAAATTCAATTTGGTTGTAATAATTTAGGATTTTAATTTCTTGCAAAATAATCCCCTATTCAAATTTGTACCCCTCTCCCTATATCAAAGTTGTAATAGCTTAGATTTATTTTTACGCACTTAATGCTTTCAATTATGCCATGATTAGAGAATTAGGGTTTGTATGCAAAATCAAAACCAACAAATAGTTTGACCTAATCAAAGAAAAATGCATGAAAAACAAACACAATGCACACTTGCACCCCTAGGGTTACAATCCACTTGTTGCCTTCAAAAATGGGCCATGGTATGCATGTTAAGTACTTTGGAAAAACAAAAACAAAACAAAAGATCATAGTCCCTCGATGACGCTATCTGAGTTGCCTAAACAAATGATCAAGTCCGTTAACAAAATTGCCAAAAATACTTATCACCATTGCTATCATGGTCTATACGATGACTCATGCCTCTCCCGTTTAACATCCTAACACAAGGTTGTTCACCAAATACAATGGTGAAACAACACTGTTAAAAGGGTTAAAAACATAAGAAAGATCTTTGAGTAAAATAGGGTAGATAGCTCTTAGTTACTTGATCAAAAAACTTGTAAAACATCCTTGCTATTTTCAAACACACTTCACAACACAATTTCAAAACCCTACTTTCAAACATTAAAAACTTTTCAAAAGAAAAAAACACCTTTGTATACATTCAAATAAGAATCATCACAAAGGTTGCCACAACAATGGCCTCTTTTCAAAACATCTTTCAAAACCACACACAAAGCACCATCTCAAACAATTTAAGAGCACCATTTCAAACAATTGAAAAGCAAACCAAGTGATCTAAACAAGTAACTAAGAGCCCATGGATAACCATGGATGAAAATGGTGCTAATACCTTCCCTTTTCATAATCTACTCCCCGAACCCAAGAAAACATCTCAAAGGTCTTTCCTGTGCTTTTTGACCTTTCCTTAGGATAAAATAAAAAATTCGGTGGCGACTCTTGCTAAACCGAAACATTTGCGAACACTAACGCAAAACCTCAAGTAAGTTCTCCCACCGTATCACAATTTGTAACCACTTTTTGAGCCATCTGACATGAATACATTAGTTATGAACTGGATAATGAATTAAGTAAGTCACTTAGTGAATATTAATCCATATCTTTGAAAAATCATAAAAGTTCATAATTGATAGATTCTATTTTTCTTGTATTGAACCTTGAAACCATTGAGATGTTGTGAAAATTTTTGAAGAGCATTCAAAGAAAAGTGAAAGTTTTGTTCAAGCTAGGGAGGAAGAGAAAGAGGTTTAGTTCAAAATAAAAAATGGAAAGTGGTAAGAATCAAAAGAAAATGAAAGAAAAATAAAAGTTAGAAAAGAAAAGAACAAGGAATAGCAAAGATGAATGTGTTCAAAAAGAAAGAAACAAGGAAAGGTTTTGATAAGTAATTTGATTCAAATGAATCAAAGTTTATGAATACACTTCAAAGAAAAACTAAACAACCACTTTGTTTCCATTAGCCATAGGAAATGAAACTTCTTTGGTACCTTGACCACACTACAACCATAAAAAGACCTTAGTGATCTTTTTCTTTAAATGTCAACATACTTTCTTAGATAAATGCATGAATTAATCAAAATGTTAGCAAATTTATCATATGAGAGATCAAAATACCTCATCATTTTTCAATTGCACAAAAATGTGATAGGTCTGATTCATCAAAAGACATGTCTATTCATTTGGATTGCTTGACATTAATTTTATGTGGAGGACTCTTTTCATAAGTATGTCTAAATTCTAGGAGAATGATAAACATGGCATACTTAGATGTGGAAATTCAACATTAAACCATGGACTTGATTATTTCTTTGAAATTTTTTGGTGATTATGTGAATGATGGTATAGAAAATCTTGCTCTTGCATCGCTTTGATTGAGGACAAACTAATATTCAAGTTCGGGAGAGTTTGATGAATGCTTGATTCATGGAAATTTTCACATCATCACGTAGAATTTATCTTACTTAATTAACAAGATTATAACATAAAAACCTCAACTATTCAATAAAAGTGTTATTGTGAAATTTGACTTGGTTTGGTTTGCATTTGTGTAGGTTTTAGCCATGAAAACAAAAACCATCTATCAGACACTTCACTAAGCGAGTTGTAGCGAACTCCCAAGCGAAGTCAATACATAAGGATATAAATCTAGCAGACATATACTTCGCTAATCAAGCTGTAGCGAAACAACCAAATTTTCTCTTAGCAAGGAATAGTTCGCATAGCGAACACAAGACAAAAGCAAATAAGTAAGTTTCGCCAACAACGAGGAGAAGCAAAGTAGTTCGCTTAGCTAATCGGGCCTTCGCTTAGAGAAACAGGGCGGTCAAAGAAAGATATTTTGAAAAGACTTCAAGCTGAAGAAAGAAACATCGCTAAGCGAGTATCACTTTGCTTAGCAAAACATGGCTATCAAAGAAAGATATTTTGAAAAGACTTCAGGATGAAGAAAGCAATTTCGCTAAGCGAACCTCGCCTCACTTAGAGAACTTTGGAGGTTTATTGAAGACAAGTTGATTTGAAATCTTAATTGAGAATTAAAGACTTCACTTAGCGAAGTATAGTTCACTTAGTGAACTCATGCGGCCAAAACTGCTATAAATAGGACAACAACTCAGTTCAACAAAGGAAATTCAGTTTCTATTACTTGTAATATCATAGTACATCATCTGTAATAGTAGTAGAATAGGAATAGAGGAGGTTTTAGGTAGAAGGACTGGATAAGCATCAATAGTCGGGAAATCGTCATTGATGTCGTTTTAACTCAAATCTTCCATTGTGCTTCAAGCTACAATGAGTAGCTAAATCCCTCTCTTCTTGGGATTGGTCGTAGTTCGTCGAAACAGTAGGTATTTACTTTGATCATGGAAATTTATGCAATTTATGTTTGAATCATTATCGTTGTTATCTTTGTTTTACCGTTTATCTCATGGATTGAGTTGATATTGACAAATAAAGTTCTAATCTCAATCCAAGATAACAACTATTAAACTCTAAATGATAGACATAGAATTAGGTTTAAAATTGACTAAAGTATCGAGTCTTAATGCTATCACATTGTTTAATAGGCTGAGAAATCGTCGATTAAACCATAAGGTATAAATTGCATCAAAGTTTAGACATGAGCTTTGTTTGTATGCATAGTGATGATAATGAAACAAGCATAGGCTGTGTATAACTGATTTGAGATGTGGATATTGAATCGGTGAATGAAAACCAATCCCAATAAGTCTATTCCACTGAAACTTATCTTTCTCTATTTATGCATTTTACTTTTCGTCGCTTATAAACCAAACAAATCTTAAAACTCGTGCTTAGAAATATAGAAATAGTTGAACGAATTTGATATCGCTCCAATCCATATGGATATGATAAAACAATACTTTCATTTGATTGTACACAACATCAAATTGGAGATGTTGTTAGGGATTGGCATTTAAGGTATTAAAACATGCAATCGTTTGTATACTTCTAAGTTTTGTGAATTTGTTATATATTGTATATATTTGTTTTTTTGCAACCGTTTGTTCAAGTGTTTGGATATGTGAAAAATCTGTTTATGCTCTGAGGCAAAAGTTCAGAAGGAAAACTTCTCTTTAATCCTGATATCGCAAGAACAACCCGAAATAACAAAAGGCAGAAAAAGAAACAAAAACAGCTATCCAAGAATAAAAATAAAAAAGGAGCATCTATATCAAATCCAACAAACGAAACAATGGCTGAAGTTGTCAACGGTCCCATCGCAAGTAGTCAAAGGTGACTGGCTCGTCTCAACAATAATCCAACTTCAAGACGAGCTAAAATGAAAACATGTTTGCTACATATTCTTTACGCTAACCCTTTTACAGGTTTGAATCATGAGGATCCATACGCCCATCTCACAAAATTCTATGAGATTTCCAGTACGTTAGGTGCACCTGAAGACGAAGAAGAGGATGTCTTCATGAGATTATTCTCGCATTCCTTGATCAACAAAGAAAAGGATTGGTACCTTTACCAACCTACTGAAATCATGACAAATTGGAATGTATTGGAGGAAAATTTTCTTAACAGGTTCTTTCCGCATAATCGGTTCATGGAGTATATTGGAAGATTGTCTTGCTCACCAGCCCATGGAAGATGACTATCATCCAATGAAGTTTAAGTTTCCAGATGAAGCCATCATGTACATAAGGGATTGTAATATTCTCGGCCTAGATGAAGGACCCAAACTAGGATTACGATGGACGGTGTATCGTTGTTGAAAATGAGCTTGTGTATATGACTCTGTGGGGATAATCTTGTGAGGATTTGTAGGCGACTTGAACATTATCCCAACTCCTAGAGTCTTAAGAAAAAACTTTTTCCAGTTTTTATGCATATATTTGTTAACAATAATCATATTCATATGCATATGTTCATTTAATTTACTTATTTGACAATTTTGCAAACAAAACAGAAAAAACAAAATGTTTGAATTTTTGAAATGGTATTTGTATTGACAGTTTGCCTATAAATAGGCGATTTTGTACAAAGAGAAAAATCCTTTTAAGAGGAAATCGTCGCGAAAATGAAGAAATATTACAAAGTGAAAACATATGGCTATGTGAAAATAATCTCGTAGTGTTTCAACTCTGCTATTGTCCCTATGTCTTCGTGCATCTCATCCCTTGTTGTCGGAAGAAGTTGATTAAATTGGTTTGTACCATTTGAACCTGACGTTGGTAATAAAGCTCATTGTAGTTCATCCGATGGGACATAATCGTACGCTTTAATCCCTAACTTTTGCCTAGACCGCCCTTTTGGGTTTTCAATCCACTGGGATACCTTTTTTGCCTAAGCCGCCTTTTCAGGTTTTCGACTTTCCGGGTGTACAACCTGTTTATATTATTATCCTTAATTTTTGCCCGAACCCTTTTGGTTCGTCGGGATGCCCTTATTTTTTCCTAGGCCAGCCAACCTAGCGGGTCGCTTTTTATGCATAGTATTTTTTGACTATGTTCGCGTTTATAGGGTGCAGGAAATCTTCATTGTCCATGGTGATTAATATCATAGCACCACCAAAAAATACTTTCTTAACCACAAACGACCCTTCGTAGGTGGGATTCCATTTTCCCCTGGGGTCACCTTGCGGTAGAATGATGCGCTTTATTACCAAGTCACCAGCCTGATGTTTGATCCTCTTGTTGAATGCTTTGATCATACGCTTCTAATACATCTGACCGTGACAGACAGACGCAAGCCTTTTCTTGTCAATTATATTTAACTGATTCAACCTAGTCTGAATCCACTCGTCGTTGTCTAAGTATGCATATTTCATAATTCTCAAAGAAGGAATATGAACTTCGACGGGTAGAATGGCTTCCATACTGTAAACCAGAGAGAATAGGTTTGCCCCAATTGATGTTCGAGCTAAAGTGCGATAGCCGTGGAGAGAAAACAATAACATCTCGTGCCAGTCTTTGCAGGTCATAATCATCTTTTGCACAATCTGCTTTATGTTCTTATTTGCGGCTTCCACTACGCCATTCATCTTCGGTTGATATGGAGAATAATTGTGGTGCTTGATCTTAAACTGTGTGTAGAGTTATATGGTCATAGTGTTGTTGAGATTTGTACCATTGTCAGTGATGATTCTCTCGGGGATGTCATATCGACAAATAAGGTTATGCTTAATAAACTGGTCTATGACGTTCTTGGTAACAGAGGAGAACGAGGATGCTTCAACCCACTTGGTGAAATAATCAATGGCGACAAGGATGAAGCGATGCCCGTTAGAAGTGGTAGGCTTAATCCCTTAAATCATATCAATGCCCCACATCACAAATGGTCAAGGAGAAGTCAAGATATTCAGAGGTACTGGAGGCACGTGTACTTTATCAACATATATCTGGCATTTATGACACATTCTCGAGTGGTGGTGACAGTCGGTTTCCATAGTCAACCAATAGTAACCTTCTCTCAAAATCTTCTTAGTCATAGTATGCCCACTAAAATGAGTTCCAAAGATGCCTTTGTGCATATCTTCCATAATATTCTCTACTTCTTTCATGTCCATACAACAAAGCAGATTCAGATCATGATTGCGCTTGTATAGAATTATGTTTCTCAAGAAGAACTTAGCTGAGAACCTCTGTAGGAATTTCATGTCATTGATCGATGCTCCTTCAGGGTACTCTTGAGCCTCAAGATACCTCTTCACTTCATAAAACCAAGGTTTCTCTTCAATTCCGTCAGTATCAACTTCGTAACAATATGTTGGTTCGTCTAGTCTTCAATGGTGAGTTTGGGTGCCTCGTCATCCCATCTGACCTTGAACATAGACGGCATTGTAGCCAACGCGTCCGCCAACTGATTCTCTTCTCATGGGATGTGCTCGAAAGTGATTTCCTCAAAATATGGGATTAAGGTTAACACATGTTCTTTATAAGGAATGAGATTCAGGTGCTTTGTATCCCATTCTCCCTTAACCTTACTGATTACCAAGGTTGAGTCCCCATATACATTCAAAAACTTAATTCTTAGGTCAATAGATACTTTAATACCCATGATTCATGCTTCATATTCAGCCATGTTGTTGGTACATTCGAAGCATAATCTGGAGGCGAAGGGTGTATGGCAACCCTAAGGAGAGATAATTATAACACCAATTCCATTTCCAAGTGCGTTGGAAGCTCCATCAAAAACCATAGTCCATCGGGATCCTGGCTCAGGTGCTTTATATAGTCCAGGTTCTTCATAATCTGTGACTAGCATAATGTTCTCGTCCGGGAATTTGAAATTCATGGATTGATAGTCGTCTACGGCTTGATGTTCCAAATGATCTGCCAGTACACTTCCCTTGATTGCCTTTTGAGTGGCGTACTGAATGTCGTATTCCATCAAGACCATTTTCCATCGCGCTATTCTTCCGGAGAGAGCTGGCTTCTTAAATATGTACTTGGTGGGATCCATCTTAGAAATCAACAGAGTTGTATGAGTCAACATATATTATCTTAGTCGGCTAGCAGCCCATGCCAAAGCGCAACAATTTTTCTCGAGCAGTGAATATCTTGTTTCATAGTCGATAAACTTTTTGCTAAGGTAGTATATTGCATGCTCTTTTTGACCAGACTCGTCATGCTGCCCCAATACACACCTCATCAAGTTCTCTAGCATTATTAGGTACTTGATTATAAGCCTTCCATCAATTGGTGGCATCAAAATCGGTGGTTCTTATAGGTACTCCTTGATTTTATCAAAGGCTATTTGACAGTCATCGTTCCATTTTACTACTTGATCTTTCTTCATCAGCTTGAAGATTGGCTCACAAATAGTAGTCAAATGAGAAATGAATCGGGAAATATAATTTAGTCGTCCTAAGAAACCTATAACTTACTTCTCAGTACGGGGAGCCGGCATTTCTTGAATCGCTTTAACTTTGGCAGGGTCAACTTCAATGCCATTACTACTGACGACGATACCCATGAGTTTACCAGACCTCGCCCCAAAGGTGCACTTGTTTGGATTCAGCCTTAGCTTATACTTCTTCAGCCTCTCAAAAAACTTATGTAGATGTTGTAGATGCTCTTCTTCAGTCTGTAATCTAGCTATCATATCATCGACATAGACCTCTATCTCGTGATGAATCATGTCATGGAACAAAGATACCATAGCATGCTGATATGTTGCGTCGGTGTTGTTCAACCCAAAAGGCATAACCTTGTAGTATAATGTGCCCTACTGTGTAACGAAAGTAGTCTTTTCCATGTCTTCAGGTGCCATCTTGATCTGATTATACCCCGAGAAGCCATCCATGAAGGAGAATACCTTATACTGGGCGTTATTGTCGATAAAAACATAAATAAGTGGAAGTGGGAAGTCATCTTTGGGACTTGCCCTATTCATATCCTTGTAGTCTACACACATACATACTTTGACGTCTTTCTTTTGTACCAGACGAATATTAGCAACCCATTGAGGATATGGTGTCACTGCTAAGAAGTCTGCGTTGAATTGTTTCATAACCTCAGCCTTGATCTTCTATGACATCTCGGGACGCATGCGATGACCTTCTGCTTAATTGGAGAAGAACCCTCTTCCATTGGCAGACGATGAACCACAATATCAGTATCGAGCCCTGGCATGTCTTCATACGACCAAGCAAAAATCTCAACATAGTCATGTAACATATGAATCAACCTGTTCTTGACACTACTCTCTAAGTTGGTACCTATCTTAACTTCTTTTTTATCCGTCTCAGTACCCAAGTTTACCACTTCAATCGTTTCTTCATGTGGTTGGATAGCCTTTTCTTCTTCTATTAAGAGTCTGGTAAGTTCTCCAGGTATTTCACAATCTTCCTTAACTTCGTCCTCGGCTTGGTAGATCAGATTTTCAAAGTCATAAGTGGCAATAGCTGGATTTTTATCAACAAGATCCAAAGCAGATGTGGATCTGCAATGTAGTGTGTGGGTGCTTGTAAGAACACATAGCTATTTGAAAATGCAGTAAAAGAAAAACAGAGCGCAAAATTTTAATGCAAAACTTCCAATGTTTTTATTAAATGAACAATGTTTACGAATTGTCAACCCTTAACAAATGAACCATCGTGCCCCGGGTAAGGCACAAGGGTTAAAGTCATTTTTTATTACATAACTAAAAACTTTTAAAGCAATAAGACAGAAATGTATCTATTACTCCTAACTAAAGGAGATAGGGATAATGTCTCCCGCTTTCCAATTGTCAAGTCTGTTTCCAATGGTAGGAAATATCCAGCTGTCGAAGTCGCAATCATTATCAGCATCTTCTATAGCGTTGACTTTGTTATTGCTGACACAGAACGAAGGTCTTCCAGCACGAGCGCGACAAAAAACTCTTTGTCCTTCTGCAGTAAAGCCTAAACTAAACTTCTCATATTTATAGGAGATATCAGGAAGCTGACCCAAATAATACAACCACCTTCTTTTATGGTAGCTTTGGCATCTTTCAAGGAAGCCATCTTGTACAGAATCTTGGTAACCTTAGGAATGGCATAAACATATTCAGTAGTAGCAGGAGGGATGACTTCAAAAGTCTAACAAGGAGTCTCGATGAATTCTCCGTGCATCTCTACATACCAGAATGAATTCAGGTGGCTGACCATATACTCTTCTTCTTCGCAGACAGTAACAATCTTTCCTTTTATGGGGTACATTAATTTCTGGTGTAACGTAGATGTAACAGCTCCTTCCCCATGGATCTAAGGTGTCCTAATAGACAAGAATAAGCTGGATGAATGTCCAGTACGTAGAAGATGGATTCAAATATCTGTGATCCCACTTTGACAGGGAGATCCACTTCTCCATGTACCATCTGCTTTGATCCATAAAAGGCTCAGACTATAATATCACTGGTGTTGTACCCCAAAATTTTCCCTCTCATTTCATTCAAAAAATATTCCCCCATACTCCTAGGGTTTTCAATCTCCTCAAACTACCAAGGCTTCTCCGGCCTCATGATATCTCAAGATGATTCTTTGTTTCATCGGAGGATTCAGAACTTGTAAGTAATTTGAAATGAATCACATTTTCCTTATTTATTGGCTGTGGCACATGGGTTTGTTTGTTAAAGTGTGTGACGTCATCCTTTATAACATATTTGAAGCATTATCGTTCTAAGTTTTATTTGAGTACACTTTCAACCATCAAATAAGATTCAGTGGGCTAAAGATTTTTATGGTCACTCTTATTTCCAGGTTTCAAATGATACATTCGACAAAGGATTTTTCAAGGCGTTGATTACTATAATAAATCAATATATCTCTTTTAAATTTAAGTATAAGTGCTAAGAGATTTGTTGAGAACCAAGCCTTTTGTTGTTATTTTGTAGATTGTTACTTATTGATGGGGATTGAAGATTTAGATCATGGAGAATTCATTATTGTGAGAGTTTTCATTAAAAATGATTATTTTGATTCAATTTTCTAAAATGGTCTCATATTCCAAAGATGTAAGTTTTGTTCGTTTGAAGTGAACGATAAGATGAAGTCAAGTTCAATGGTTCATGTTTCAACCAACAATATTTTAAATTATCATTTTTTAAGCATAATACAATAATGAATTCAAGAGTTCATGTTCCATTCACCAAAGTTTCAAATTATCTTACAAAGATTCATTTACAAATTTGAATCATGAGTGTCATAGTTATTCTAAGAATACATAAAAGGGACTCTTATTCAATCTTCTTGCTTGTCTTCAAATGTCTTGTTCCCGCATTCTTCAAGTATTCCTTTTTGATCTCGCAAGCTCATCCAAACACATGAAACAAAGATGAAGAATTAGTTGACAAAAAATCAAATGTGAATAAAAAAATTTGCAAAGCATTTTAGTTTATCATTAGGGTTTTGGATTAAGGAATCAGAAAAAAGAGTTTGTTCAAGCTACAAGCCTCCTACATTGGATTTCAATTTAATCATAGGCCAGATTTATCTATTGCAAATCACAAAGAAACTTGGTTCACAATAAACAAATGCAAAGAGGTTCAAAACAAAATTTCATCACAAAACAGCCCAATAACAGCAAGTACGGGTTCAAGGGCCCAAAGAGGCAAAGATTCAAAAAATCAGAATTCACTATCAAGCCCAAAAGCCTCATACAATGTTGTCCTATCATTGGCTTAGAAACATCTTAATTTCAAATTACAAAACAAGTTGGTTCACAAAAAATACAAAGAAGAATCAAATCAGATTTCAAAAAGATTTATCATGCTCTCACGCAACAAAAAAGGGGCCTCATGTTGAATCACAGGCCTAGAATACTTTACTACAAATATCAAGACAATATTTTTTTTGGTTCACAGTAAAGGAAAAAGCTCAAAAGATAATATATTGCACAAGCAAACAGTACAACAAGTACAAAAGCCAAAGTCAAAAATCAGCAAGCAACAAAGTACAAAGGCCATCAAGCAAGTCAAGACCAGCAAGCAACACAATAAAGTTACAAGTCTAACAAAAGCAATTTCCTTCAGTTCAATGTTAAAACTTTACATAAAAAAGAATACAAATCTCACGGTATAAAAGAGTTACAGAGTTCACAAACCATAGGAGACAGAGAAGACAGAACCAGAAGCCCTTTCAAAGTTTTCTCACAAAAAATATACAGAAACATACAGAGAACCAAGCCACCACAACACAATAAAACCTTCATAATCTATTCTATTGTACCCTAAATTTTTCCCTCTATTTTCTCAAGAAATTTCTCATAAAGATCTACAAAATCTCAAGCTTGCACAAGTTTTGACTAGGTCAAGCCATCCCCTCAACACTGATACCTCAAAATTAGGGTTTGAGCTTGCACAAGGACAACTAGACTTCTAATACTTCAAATGATGTTCATGATCATTATGGACCTTCAATAATGCTCATGTCAAGTTTCAAGTCTTGTATCACAAATTATGTGCAATCAATTGACCAGACGACCAAAAATCAGTTGTACTAATGAAAAGTCAACTGATGCGCCAAAAGTCAAACTTTGACTTTTTGGTCAACATTAAGTCTCAAAGATCAAAATTCATAAAGAAATTCAAAAATATGAAACTTGATCATTAAGAAATCACGAAAGTCAAAATTCAATGTGAAAAGTCAAACTTTTCAATACTTAGAAATTTTTCTAAGTGTTTTTTATACATGATAATTTCATTACTTCATGCCATTCTTTCACCAAGATGCAAGATGATTCTAAGAAATCTTTCAACATGAAAGTTGTAGATATTGATGATATCTACAACTTTGATATGCTGATCAATACCTAGAAGTGCTTGGATTTTGAGTTATAAATTCATGAAGTCATGGCATTATTGTATAAACACTTAGAGGAATTTTTAGCAGTTTTGGTCAGGATTCTATCCTAACTTCTTGGCATTTTTTCACATAGTTCCAAGATGATTTTGTCAAAATGGACAACATGAAAGTTTTATAGGATGTTTCAAGCTTTCCAAAACATCCAAGAGCATGAAGTTATCATACTTGAGCTAGGAGATTCATGGGCCTGAAGTTGGGCGTCCATTCTTGAATTGCAAGTCATTTTGTTGAAGAACAAATAATCCAATTTGCATGATGTGCTGTATAATCTTAATTTGCAGATCTTATGACTTGCAAATTTATCCATAATAATATGTTTTCACAATTGATTGAACCATTGTCCAAGTGATTCAAGTATTGTCCATTACATCATTCCATTTATGGCACAAAGGCACCATTGTCATTCACATAAAGCATGCTTTATACAAAGTCAGCTCTCCTTGAGCCTCTCAACTATTTTTTATGCACACACAATGTAAAAGCAAGAAGAAACATGCCTAGAAGCTCCTAGCAACTTCAGACCTTGCTTGTACCATGCATTGGAACACCAATTTTCATAATAACTTGGTTGTTTCATCTCAACTAAACCAGAATTTAGACAGCTTGTAAAACAAACTCTCTCATTCTCTCAGACCTCCTCTATAAATAGAGAGGACATTTGCAAGCTAAAGGGCCATAAGTTTTTTTGTGTATAGAAGCCCTCAAAATCTCATACTCTTAAAAATCCATAACTGTCCACAAAACCTCCACTCTTGAGCTTTGAAGTCCAAAACTTTGAAACTCTCACACCTTACAAGTTATGTCCAAAAAAACCATTCAAACACTCCATATAAAACATATAGAAGTTGTTAAAACTCAAGAAAAAATTTTGTAACCTCACTATTACCATTCCCTAAGCTCAAAAATAGCCAACACAACAGTTCAAACCCAAAACACAAATTTCAGCTTCAAGGTAAGTTTTCTTGACTTTGAACTCTTCATATAAAGCATCATTAATGATTCGTTTGTGAAGATAAAATGTAGATATCATTTCCTTAAAGCTAACCATATACTTATTTTTCATTCTCACTAATCTTGTGTTGAGAGCTAACCATATATGCAGTAGAACAATGATAGGACAAGAAAAATAAAAATATGATTCGACATGAAACACTATGAGTCGACACATATTATGTACAAAACAGGTTATGAGTCGCACAAAACGCGTATTTGTCAACACAAAGCAGTATGATTCGATACAAAACCCTTATGTGTCGACTCATACTGAGTTGTTTTGACTTCCATAAGCTAGAAATGAGCATGAGTCGATACAAAAAGTGCATGTGTCGATACAAAGCAGTATGAGTCGATACAAAACCATTATGTGTCGACTCATACTGAGTTGATTTTGATTTATAGGGGCAAAGAGATGGTATGAGCCAATGCATGCGTCAATACATAAAACTTTTGTATCAATGCATAAGCTCATGTGTCAATACATAAAAAATTTCTTAACCTAATTTTTTTTCTATTTTTTTACATTATCTTTATATTTCTTTATATTTTTATTATCATTCAATAATTAATATGGTTGTGATAGTATAATTAGAACTTTATTGATTTCATCCCACATTCATAAACGTGTATCCCCATCCTAAAAAAAAAAGATGTAATAGCGTAGGACTTTAAAATTCAACAATTTATCGCTTTCAATATTATTGTTAGTAATTAGGGTGTGTATGGCAAGATTTAAAATCAACAAGTAGACAACCCTAATTCAAGACAAAAAAGCATGAAATGAATACACTCACACATGCTCGCCTCTAGGGTAATCCACACTTGTTGCCTTGAGAAAAATAGTCATGTCCCTCGAATGTGGGATGCTTTAGAAAAGACCCTCAAATACAAGATCGTAGTCCCTCTATGATCCATCGATGTTGCCTTTGTAAACGATCTTAGTCCCTTACGACAAATTTCTAAGGTATTCTACATTGTTTCCTTCTATGACTATACGATGACCCATGCCCGTCCCTTCACATCCAATGATAGGGATTCTTACCAATCAATGGTAAGATAACAACATCTAAAGGAGGAGGAAAAGAACTAATACTTTTTTAGTAGGTAGAACATTCATAGTTGCTTTCTCACAATCAATCTTCAAAACATCTTTCAAAAATACACTAACACTTTCAAACATGAAACATTTTCAAAAGTCAACACTTTGTATGCATTCTTATAGAGACGAGAATCATTACAAAGTTCGCCGAAATGAAGGAACTTTCAAAAACCATCACAAAAACATTTCAAACAAAGCATTTTCAAAGTGAGCTAGCATATAAGAGCCCGTAGATAACTACATATGAAAAGGGTGCTAACACCTTCCCTTTTCATAACCTACCCCCCGAACTCAAGAAAATTCTCAAAAGGTATTTCCTGTTCTTTTTACCCTTCCCCTTATTAGATAAAAGAAAAGTTGGTGGCGACTCTTACTATCCGCAACAATTACGATCAAACGCAAAATAACCAGGTCAGTTATTCCACCGTATTACATGTTCAATAGAAAAAATAGAGACAAAACAATAAACCTCAAATCCTTGTTTCAGTTTCCACCACCAAAGAAAAACCCTAGGGTCAAAAATCTTTTTTTGTTCACAGAGAAAGAAGTATACAAACAAATGTATAAAAAACCGAGCTATAACCATAAACCTAATTTTCCTTCATCATTTTACTACTCTAATAAAACCCATCAGAAAAGATTTTGAGGAAAAAAAAGAGGGAAAAGTTTGAATTGCAGAGAAGAGAAAACAAAGCGAAGATCAGAAAGATATTACCGGAAATCTCAAGAGATTGACGAAATCACTAATTTGTTCATCGCGGCCCTTTCTCCTTTCATTTCCTTTTCGAAATCACAGATTTTGATAGTATCTAACGTGTATGGTTTTGTTTCCCCCTTTCATGTCTCTGCTCAATATTTGATCCCCTGCAAAATCAAAGGCCAGAATCGTGATCAGAGAAGAGAGATGAATCATAAAATGTAAAAAAAATTAGAATTGGAGACTGTCACGACGGCGCCGCCATGAGGCCTCATGGTGTCGTCGTGTTGCTCATCCTCACCTCCGTGGAGATTCATATGAACCACCGTGTGTTCATACTCAACCACCGCCCCATATTGTTATGTTTTTTATTTTTGGATTTTTTTATCTGTTCTTATTGAATAAACATAGAGAAAGGCAGGGAGACCGTGAGAGAGTTCAGATTTAAGCGAGAGCATAATTTTGATATAATGAAAACTTAATTTGTTATTTTGTTATTTTTTATCATTTGATAAACAAACCCTATCGGGCCCATATCCAAACCAGCAAGCCCAGCTCTTTCTTCATTCGCACACCCCCTTCTTGCCTTATGATGCTAAACCAGAAATTCCAAATGGGCCAACAATAAAAACCAGCCATCCCCAATTATGTTCTACTAGCGCACACCCTCCCCCCTCTTTGTGAATGCTACGAAATCTGGGCCCTGCTCAACCTATATTAAAGCTCAACAAAATTACTTCCATCACCCAATCCATTTTCATCACGCAGCCCATTATATTGTTTTTGTCTTGCTTTTCTAACTGCAACAAAAACCTATTGAGCCTAACATCAAACCAAAAACTGTTTTACTCATAAACCATCCCCCTTTTCATTTTCAAACTTCCCTGACCCAATTTTATATTTTATTTATTTTATTTATTTTCTTTATCATTTTTATTATTATTATTATTATTATTATTATTATTATTATTATTATTATTATTATTATTATTATTATTATTATTATTTAATACCAAAAATATTTTATATTTTTATTTAGATATTTAGTATACTTTTATTTATTTTAGACAAAAAGATCAAAAACATTTCATTAACAAATTTTCTTTAAATTAGTATTAAACTTAGATTTATTTTAATTTTCTTTCTCAATTGAATTAATCTAGAAGTTAGGAATTTAGTTAGTTAACCTTTTTTATTTTAGTTTAATTAATTAGGTTAAAACCTTTCATAAAAAACCCTAAAAATTGTTTGTTAATTAATCTATTTTTTGTCTTAATTTAATTTAGTTTTAGTTTTCTTAAATCAACTTAGACTAATTAAATTATCTTTGTTTTTAGTTTAATTAGGTTAACCCCTTTTCATAAAAACATAAACAAAAACAATTTCTTTTTCCTTGTATATTACCTTACATGTTTGTACATTATTTGTTCATATTCAATATGGTTGTAATAGTAATTATGTTTAATTTCTTTTATCTTCCTCATTTGTAAATTGTATCCCCGTCCCCTAAATGGTGTAATAGCGTATAACTTTACATTTCCGTAATTTATCGTTTTCAATATAAATGCTAGTAATTAGGGTTTGTATTGTAAGATATAAAATCAACAAGTAGAAAACTCTAATCTCAAAGACAAAAATACATGCAATCAAAACACTTGCACATTTGTACCTCTAGGGCTAACCTCACTTGTTTCCTAAGATAAAAACAGTCATGTCCCTCGAACATGGGATACTTTAGCAATGACCCTCGAATACAAGATTGTAGTCCCTCGATGACCCTTCGATGTTGCCTTTGGTAAACAATATTAGTCCCTTACGAAAAATTGCTAAGGTATCCTATAATGTAGCCTTCTATGATTGTACGATGACCCACTTTTGTCCCTTCACATCTAATGATAAAGTTTCTTACTAGCTAATGGTAAGATAATACTATCTAAATGAAGAGGAAAAGAACTAAGACTTTTTGAGTAGGTAAAAAGTTCGTAGTTTCTTGCTCACAACCATTTTCAAAAACATCTTTCAAACACATAAACACTTTCTAACGAAATATTTTCAAAAGTCAACACTTTGTATGCATTCTTATCGAGACGAAAATCATTACAAAGTTCGCCTAAACGAAGGCACTTTTCAAAAATACTTTCAAAAACAATCACAAACACATTCTAAACAAAGCATTTCAAAATGATCTAGAAACTAATAGCCCGTAGATAACTATGGATGAAAAGGGTTCTAACACCTTCCCTTTTCATAACCTACCCCCCGAACTCAAGAAAATTCTCAAAAGGTCTTTTCTGTTCTTTTCACCCTTTCCTTTATTGGATAAAAGAAAAGTCGGTGGCGACTCTTGCTATCTGCAACAATTGCGATAAAATGCAAAACATCCAAGTTAGTTCTCCCACTGTATTACGGAACTGGCGAATCTGCTGGGGACATCTAAACTAAAAGTGGGGTTACCTTAAGAGCTTAATCAGCTTTATTGCTTTACTTGTTTACCTTGTATGCTTTATATTTTGGGATATGCTTGGGTTTATTTCTTGTATAGATCCTATACCCGGATCTGGGGGCATTATTAGGTAAGTAGCAATAGATCGTGGGGACTGTCTGGTGTATATCGACATGGTTGAAGCAATGGCTACGTTAGTGTTACACATTTGTTGGTACCGGTATCCCTTGAGTCCAGCCAAGGAGAATACGGGGCCACTGTGTGGTGTCATGAAGCACTAATTGATCATAGAACCTTAGTTGAACAACTTGGCCATTAGGAAGTAGTGAGATAGTCGGATTTGGTGTAGTCCAAAGTTGGTTGATACTCGATGCTACGTTTATTGAGATCGGACTTTCGGGATATTTTGGTCGCCAATAAAGAGGCTTGTGCTAAAACAATGTCCGATGAAGAAATATCAATGATTTTGAGATTCGCTAGAACCCAATTACTTTTGTTAGGACAGGTTAAACAAAGTAAAATTCAAGAGGGTACTTACCTATGAACTCCATGCAATCCTAAACCTAAGGATTTGTTTTCTTTGCTTGTATATGTTTATTTGCATATAACATCATGACATCATACCATATCATTTTCAATAATCAGTTCAAGGGTCTCAAGGGTTTGTGATGCAGGGTTATATTGAACCAGACGTCTATCAAGGGGCAAGAGGATTTACTTTCCTCTAACAAAATGTTGTCAAAGACCAAAGCACGTTATCTTAAGTCGAAGGCTATGACCTACTTGACATAGTGAGCTTGATTCTCGTAAAAGGACATTCAATGATACGAAGTTCTTCAAAGCTGCAATCAAAGTTCAACTTCTGAATTTTCTTGTGTTTATCCCGCGAGATCCTTGAAAACATTTCATCTACATATCATGCATCATATCATAACAGGTTTTCCCCATACAGGTTTTCTCATCCGCTTACTGTTTATTTCACTAAAAAATGGCTCTCGAACAGATTGTCCAAGATCTTCAAACCCAAAATGATCAGCTTCAAGAATTGTTCCTGAACCTATCCAAGGGGAAATGGAAAGTTAAAGCACTCCTCATTGAGAGAATGACCAAGAAGAATCTTGAAGACAACAAGGATGGCCAGCTGAAACAATTGCAAGCTAAAATAGCAACAATGAGAATCCAGATGCTGGGACAGATGGCTCTTATCTAAAACTTAACTCGGGGACAAGAATATTTGAGAACTCTCATCAACAAGCTTCATCAAGACGAATACAACCGTATGGAACAAATGACTAGAATTGAGGACCAAGTCATCAATCAGCCCCCGATGAGACCATTGGTTGGCTGGGTCAAGAGTAGGCCTTTCCAAATGGCTACTACATGGCGAGTCTAACAACGACCTCGCCAACAACGACAAGGTAGTTAGCATAAGCAAAATACGCCCAGAAGACAAATTACCAAGATCAACATGTCCTTGGCACAAGCATTGCATCATGTGTTGGAAGCCAAGCAGGTTGCATTGAAGGAGCCTCCTCAAAAACCTAATACTTCTTCTCCCCATTACAAATATAATCAAAGGTGCGCATACCATTCCAACAGTCGTGGCCATGACACTGACCATTGATGGGCATTGAAAAACAAGAGTCAAGACCTGATCGATGAAGAATTATTGGAATTCACACAAGATGGTCAAATGAGTTTTTTTGTCACCCCTCAAAGACATACCATCTAAAGTTCCAAGTTTAAGCGGAGAAATTTTTGTTCATTCGAATTTTCAGTTGTAATTTCTTTGTTTGCTTAAACACTTATCTTTATGTCAGACTTTGGTTTTTCTCACTAATACATTGCATACATTTGTCTTGAGTTAAACCATTCGTTTTCACTATACTGAAACTATGCTTTTACTCCTTTTGTATGATATTCAACTCTCGATTACAAGTTGTAAGCCTTTAGAGGGAGGATGAAGAAAATAATACCATAATCTCATACAATATGCTTTTGGACAGACCCTGCTGATGATGTACATGCGTTGTTTCAAACCCTAAACAGTGGAGTTATAAGGAAGATAATCCCTAGTCAACCCCTTTGAGCCAAAGAAGTAGGAGTTTTCTTTTTCACATAAACTGAAACCTTTAATCATAACCTGGGGCAGGGTAGTTTCTCAGCTAATTTAAATACACGTTCAGTCCTAAGCTTTCACTTCATACACAAACATTCTTCTAAATCAAAAGATGGTGTTGGTTCCCCATAAAATAGGCAGTCTTTTCCTCTCAAAAGAAGAGCCCACTAGGTTAAAACCTATGAAAAAGACTTAATGAAAATGGGGGCATCCCACTGGCTGTAATCTTAAAACAAGAGCAGTCAGGAAAAAATTAGGGATAGTAGGCCAAAAAAAGAGGCTACTATAAATCCTAGACAACATGAAAAATGTTACAAAAATGATTGTCTTTCAAAATAAACTTCCAGTATCCAAACCATCACCAAAATATCATTCCAGATTCCAATTGGAATCCAAACACACAATTAACTGAGTATATGACTGAAGAATATCATGGAGAACGGGTTGGGTACAAATAAACTTTGAGCCTTATCCTTTGTTTATTAAACCGTGAACCAGGCTACATTACAACCCTTTAAAAGTTCTAATTGAAGCATAGGTTAGTCTGAAAGCATGCTGTTACAAAAGGTATCCTGACTCCTGTAAAGTTTACTTTAGATCCTAAGTTAAATTCTTATTCTTACAAATTTTTGTTGCTCTTTAAAAGTACATTTTTTCAATTTTTTTTCTCAAGACAGACATAAACTTTGCATTGTTCGAATACCACTGTTTGCATATGGCTAGTTGTTCGACAGCAAAGAAATCCGCACGACAGATATCTAATGAACAAAAACTCTCTCAATAAACAAAATCAATTCAAATGGAAAGACGCTTCCAATTACAAATCTCTCATAATCAAGGGGAATGACATGACCCTTATCCAACACATTTGGGGCAGTCAAGTCGAGATTCAAAGAATCTCTCAAGAAGTGATGAATAGCCAGGGGCAGATCTCCATCCGAATCACTTGGGGGAAATGTTACATTGATCATGGGCTTGAACAAAATCCACTATGAAAACCTCTGATACCACCAAATTACTTGTTTGTACCAGTAGTATCAGATGGTGTCAGTATCATGTCTTCGGATCCTTCCATGAAAGTTCTTAGAAAATACCGAGACTTGATCAAAGGACCTTCAGTACCACCAAATTTCTTATCTGTACCAGTAGTATCAGATGGTTTCAGTATCATTTCTTTGGATCCTTTCATGACAGTTCTTAGAAAATGTTGAGGAAGACTATCAGAAACTTGATCAAAATATCTTCGGTACCACCAAATTCCTTGCCTGTGCCAGTAGTATTAGATGTTGTCAATATCATGTCTTCGGATCCTTCCATGACAATTCTTAGAAAATACCAATACTTGATCAAAGAACCTTCGGTACCACCAAATTGCTTGTATGTTCCAGTAGTATCAGATGGTGTCAGTATCATGTCTTCGAATCCTTCCATGACATTTCTTAAAAAAGATACCTAGGAAGTTCAAAGCTATCATACATTTGGTCAAACATCAGGTGCGCCAGACTAACCCCATGGGCAAACAGGCTCCCACATATGAAAGGTCACGTGCGATCAAGCAAATATTTTCTAGCATTTCTATAACACTCACTACCATAGGCAGTGACAATTCTACACAATCTATGAACGCGGACATAGTCGAAAAATACTACGCATGAAAAGAAACCCGCTAGGTTGACGTACCTAGGAAAAAGTAAGGGTATCCTAGTGAACCAAAAGGTTCGGGAAAAAGTTAAGGATCTATACAAAATATTGTACACCCGATAAGTCGAAAACCTGAAAAGGAGGCTTGGGAAAAAAGGGTATCTCATTGGACTGGAAATCTGAAAGGAATGTCCAGGCAAAAGTTAGGGATTAAAGCGTACGACTATGTCCCATTATCTCATCATTTTGTCTATCAGTAAAAGATTTGTCACTCTGATCAACATTTACTAAGGACTCTAGGAGAAGACAGAGTTCAAGCTTTCCATAAATCCCCACAAGGCCAAGTTCATGGATATCCCCACAGAATCACTTCAAAAAGATTATCCCCACAGAATCACTTCAAAAAGATTATCCCCACAGAGTTGAATTCATACAGTCTCCATCCGAAGTTCCAATCTCCTGAAAATACTCTCCCTAGCTGAGTGTGGCCTTAACTAAAAAAATGAACCTTGCATGAAAGAATTCATGTCCCTAGTAAGGTCTCAAAAATATTATTCTCAACAGGGTTTATTTTCCCCAATAAAATCTAGATTCTCCACCACGAGTCTTTTCTCAGACTATTACAAATCAACGGATAAAACCCCTTGTCCCCAGCAGAGTTGATAATATCCCTAGTAAGTTGTTGCAAAGCCTGGAACCCGACCAGTCTCATTCCTTATAAAGATTATTCAAGACCTCTGCTGGTTCAGTTTAAATCAACCAGTTATTTATCTTGATTCCGTTCTGGTAAACGCTTTCCCTGGTTCAGTCAAATCGACCCTCTAAGATTTTTTTGATTCTTACCCAGTCAAAGACAAATTCATACATCTTCTATTTCAGTGTAAGTCGACCAAAGATTTATTCTGGAACTTCTTCCAATCTCTATCAAAAAATACTTTGGATGGAATCTATAAGCCCATCTCTGATAACCCTTCATTACTTGTTGAAGTAGTAGTCGTCACAGATTCCTTCATTACCTGTTGAAGTAGTAGTCGTCAGAAATTCCTTCATTACTTGTTGAAGCAGTAGTCGTCAGAGATTCCTTCATTACATGTTGACTTATTTGTAGATTGTTACTTATTGATGGGGATTAAAGATTTGGATCATGGAGAATTCATTATTGTGAGAGTGGACACTAAAAATGATTATTTTGATTCAATTGGCTAAAATGGTCTCATTTTCCAAAGATGGAAGTTTTGTTCTTTTGAAGTGAATGATAAGATGAAGTCAACTTCAAAGGGCAAGTATGAATGTCAAGTTCAATGGTTCATGTTTCAACCAACAATATTTCAAATGATCATTTTTTATTCATAATACAAGAATGAATTCAAGAGTTCATGTGCCATTCACCAAAGTTTCAAATTATCTTACAAAGATTCATTTACAAATTTGAATCACGGGTGTCTTAGTTGTTCTAAGAATACATAAAAGGGAATCTTCTTCAATCTTCTTGCTCATCTTCAAATTACTTGTTCCCGCATTCTTCAAGTGTTCCTTTTTGATCTCGCAAGCTCATCCTAACACATGAAACAAAGATGAAGAATTAGTTGACAAACAATCAAATGTGAATAAGGAAATTTGCAAAGAATTTTAGTTCATCATTAGGGTTTTGGATTAAGGAATCAGAAAAAAGAGTTTGTTGAAGCTACAAACCTCCTAAATTGGATTTTAATTTAATCATAGGCCAGATTTATCTATTGCAAATCACAAAGAAACTTGGTTCACAATAAACAAATGCAAAGAGGTTCAAAACAGAATTTCATCATAAAACAACCCAATAACAGCAGGTACGGGTTCAAGGGCCCAAAGAGGCAAAGATTAATCAAAATTCACTATCAAGCCAAAAAGTCTCATACAATGTTATTCTGTTATTGGCTTAGAAACATCTTAATTGCAAATCACAAAACAAGTTGGTTCATAAAAAAGACAAAGAAGAATCAAATCAGATTTCAAAAAGATTCATCATGCTCTCACACAACAAAAAAAGGGGCCTCATGTTGTTTCACTTCAATGAAAAATCAGATTTTATAAGTCACTGGCCTAGAATACTTTAATACAAATCTCAAGACAATATTTTTGTTTGGTTCACAGTAAAGGAAAAAGCTCAAAAGATAATATACTACACAAGCAACCAGTATAGCAAGTATAAAAGCCAAAGTCAAAATTCAGCAAGCAACAAAGTACAAAGGCCATCAAGAAAGTCAAGACTAGCAAGCAACACAATAAAGTGACAAGTCTAACAAAGGAAATTTCCATCAAATCAATGTCAAGACTTTAAAGGAAAAAGAAAATAAAGCTCACAGTATAAAAGAGCTACAGAGTTCACAAACCAGAGGAGATAGAGAAGACAAAACCATAAGCCCTTTTAAAGTTTTCTCACAAAAAATATACAGAGAACCGAGCCACCACAACACAATAAAAACCTTCATAATCTGCTCAATAGAAAAAATACAGAGACATAACAACAAACCCCAAATCCTTGTTTCAGTTTCCACCACCAAAGAAAAACCCTAGGGTCAAAAATCATTTTTTGTTCACAGAGATAGAGGTATACAAACAAATATATAGAAAACAGAGCTATAACCACAAACCCTAATTTTCCTTCATCATTTTCCTACTCTAATAAAACCCTTCAGAAACGATTTCGAGAAAAAACAAAGAGGGAAGAGTTTGAATCGTATAGAAGAGAAAACAAAGCGAAGATCAGAAAGATATTACTGGAAATCTTAAGAGATTGACGAAATCACAGATTTGTTCATCGCGACCCTTTCTCCTTTCATTTCATTTTCGTAATCATAGATTTTTATAGCATCTAACGTCTAGGGTTTTGTTTTCCCCTTTCATATCTCTGCTTAATCTTTCATCCCCTGCAAAATCAAAGGCCAGAATCGTGATCAGAGAAGAGAGATGAATCAGAAAATCTAAAAAAAATGGAACTGGAGAATGTCACGACGGCGCCGCCGTGAGGCCTCATGGTGTTGTTGTGCTGTTCATCCTCGCCGCCGTGGAGATTCATATGAACCACCGTGTGTTCATACTCAACCACCACCCCAGATCGTTATGTTTTCTGTTTCTGGATTTTTTATCTGTTTTTATTGAATAAACATAGAGAAAGGCAGGGAGACCGTGAGAGAGAGTTCAGAGTTAAGAGAGAGAATAATTTTGATATAATGAAAACATAATTTGTTATTTTGTTGTTTTTTATTATTTGATAAATAAACCCTATCGGGCCCATATCCAAACCAACAAGCCCAACTCTTTCTTCATCCGCACACCCCCCCTCTTCCCTTATGTTTCTAAACCATAAATTCCTAATGGGCCAACTATAAAAACTAGCCATCCCCAATTCTGTTCTACTAGCGCACCCCCTCTTTGCCAATTCTACGAAATCTGGGCCCTGCTCAGCGTATATTCAAGCCCAATAAAATTACATCCATCACCCCCATCCATTTTTCATCACGCATCCCATTATATGGTTTTTGTCTTTCTTTTCTAACTGCAATAAAAATCTATTGGGCCTAACATCAAACCAAAAATTGTTTTACTCATGAACCATCCCTTTTCATTTTCAAGCTTCCCTGACCCAATTTTATATATTTTTTATTTTATTTCTTTTCTTATCATTTTTTTAATACCAAAAATATTTTATATTTTTATTTAGATATTTAGTATACTTTTATTTATTTAATTTCTTTTAGACAAAAAGATCAAAAACATTTCGTTAACAAATTTTCTTTAAATTAGTGTTAAACTTAGATTTATTTTAATTTTTTCTTAATTGAATTAATCTAGAACTTAGGAATTTAGTTAGTTAACCTTTTTTATTTTAGTTTAATTAATTAGGTTAAAACCTTTCATAAAAAACCCTAAAAATTGTTTGTTAATTAATCTATTTTTTGTTCTTAATTTAATTTAGTTTTAGTTTTCTTAAATCAACTTAGACTAATTAAATTATCTTCATTTTTATTTTAATTAGGTTAACCCCTTTTCATAAAAATTTAAACAAAAAAACAATTTGTTTTTCCTTTTATATTACTTACATGTTTGTATATTGTTTGTTCATATTCAATATAGTTGTAATAGTAATTAGGTTTAATTCCTTTTATCTTCCCCATTTGAAAATTATATCCCCATCCTCTAAATGATGTAATAGCATAGAACTTTAAATTTTCGCAATATATCGCTTTCAATATAAATGCTAGTAATTAGGGTTTGTATGGCAAGACATAAAATCAACAAGTAGAAAACCCTAATCTCAAAGACAAAAATACATGCAATAAAAACACTTACACATTTGCACCTCTAGGGATAACCTCACTTGTTGCCTAAGATAAAAATAGTCATGTCCCTCGAACGTGGGATACTTTAGCAATGACCCTCGAATACAAGATCATAGTCCCTCGATGACCCTTTGATGTTTCCTTCGGTAAACGATCTTAGTCCCTTACAACAAATTGCTAAGGTATCCTACAAAGTTGCCTTCTATGATTATACGATGACCCACGCATGTCCCTTCACATCCAATGATAAGGTTTCTTACTAACTAATGGTAAGATAACACTATCTAAAGGAAGAGGAAAAGAAATAAGACTTTTTGAGTAGGTAGAAAGTTCGTAGGTTCTTGCTCACAACCATTTTCAAAAACAACTTTTAAACACTCCAACACTTTCGAATGAAAAATATTAAAAGTCAACACTTTGTATGCATTCTTATGGAGACGAGAATCATTACAAAGTTTGTCTAACTGAAGGCACTTTTCAAAAATACTTTCAAAAAAATCACAAACACATTTCAAACAAAGCATTTCAAAGTGAGCAAGAAACTAAGAGCCCGTAGATAACTATGGATTAAAGGGTTCTAACACCTTCCCTTTTCATAACATACCCCCTAAACTCAAGAAAATTCCCAAAAGGTATTTCCTGTTATTTTCACCCTTTCCTTTATTAGATAAAATAAAAGTCGGTGGAGACTCTTGCTATCTGCAACAATTGCGATAAAACGCAAAATACCCAAGTTAGTTCTCCCATCGTATTACAGCTGGGTTTCAGCACAACCCCTTCATAATCCAGTCTATCAAGGGCGCCTTTTGGTAGAACATTTAGCGAAGAACCATTATCAACTAGTTCATGAGCCAAAGTAGTGCCTCTGTATTCGATGGAGACGTACAGGGCCCTATTATGATTTCTCCCTTCCGGACTCAGATCAGCATCAGAGAAACCTAAACCATTGTTAGCCGTTAAGCTAGCAACATAACTTCCAAATTGATCGGCAGAAATTTCTTATGGCACATGGGAAGTCTTCAAGAATTTTACTAATGTTTGTGCATGGGCTTCAGAACATAGAAATAAGGATAACAAAGAGATTTTAGATGGGGTCTTCCCCAACTGTTCAATAATTTTACAGTCGCTTTTGCGAATAATCTTTAGTACCTCTTCCAACTCTTGTCTAGAGGTGTCTTCAACTGTGATTTCTTCAGGTGCCTCTGTCTGGGCAGGCTCTGTTATTGGCTCCTTACCCCCGAGCCTCGACAGTTGTCTTGGTAGCAGTAACTCTAACAGGTGTAGCAACAACCTTTGGAGAGAATTCTGTGGAGAATACCCTTCCGCTTCTAGTAATTTTACTATTCCCTATAATATTGTCAATGTCGGGATCAACAAATTCATTGACTTCATCTTCATCAGATAACTCTTGCTTGATGCCATGGTAGTAGATATAGGATCATAGTTCCACGAAATAGCTTTACTCGAAGAATATAGGATGGGTCCAGGTGTGGTGATAATCAAAAGATCAGCTTTCGGGTTGACGGTAATCCTTACAGGACCTTTGGAAGTTATCCTGACAGGAGTACCTGATATTACAGACAGATCTTGACATAAACTCTCAGCAGACAGAACCTTCTCGATCAAGATTATTTGATCATCCATCAGGCGATGAATGCCTTCCTTCAGTAATTTGCAGCCATTGGGTTGGACTGCACAATAGTAACATCTTTTAACATAACCCGTAAATAAATCGGCATGTAACAAATTCTTTTTTATTATGGAGAGAGGAGTAATCAAATCACTTACAGCAGCAACATACATAACATTGTCAATAGAACTTATGCCTTTATCATGCTTTCACATATGTGTAGTAATCACGTTCGAAGTCTCTGGAGGATCGAACTCGATTTCCTTGTTGTCAATCATGTCCTAAATTCTGTTTTTCAAAGCCCATCAGTTGTTGGTGTCGTGCCCAAAACTGTTGGAATGGTAGGCGCACTTCATATTTGTATTGTAACGAGGAGAGGAGGTGTCGAGATTAGGAGGAGGGTCCCGCAGTGTTATCAATTCTGCTTTCAACAAATGTTGTAATTCTTGAGACAATGGCATACTAATCTTGGTGAAATGCCTCCTCGGAGCATCTGAGCTACGCTGGTTTCCCTGTTGTTGTTGTTGAACAAGTGCCGGATTAGAGATCAACACCACTCCCACAGACTGATGGTAGTCATTTTTACCATGGCCCTTCTGTCCATAAACAACACTGATTTCTTTCTTATTATTGAACGTCTTCTTTACAGAACTAGAAGACGCGGCCATTGGAATTTTTTACTCTTAATACCACTTTCAACTTGTTCCCTTGTCAGAATCAGCTCAGTAAAACCAGATGACGAACTCCTAATAAACACATTAAAGAATGAATCTGTCAGAGTGCCCATGAACATATCAATAAGCTCCCGATCAGACAAGGGAGGTTTCACCCTTCCAGCTAAGTCTCTCCACTTTTGTGCATATTTCTTGAACCCTTCATTCGATCCCATAAACATGTTTTGCAAATGCACTCGATTTGGTGCAAGGTCAACATTATATTGACACTGCTTGTAAAAAGCAGCAGTTAAATCTTTCCCAAGTGAGAATGTTGGTTCCTTCCAGTTGATAGAACCATTCGAGTTGAGTTCCAGTCAAACTTTCTTGAAAGTAATGGACCCATAACTTCCTGTCAATAGTATAGGGTTGGATCTTTCGAACATACGATCTCAGATGAGGCTTAGGACAAGAGATACCATAATATTTGGAAAAAGTAGGGACCTTAAACTTATGATGGATAACAACCCCCAAGATAAGGCCCAACTCTTCAAAGTATAATCAAGGCACTTTCTGGGTCTCTATAGCCTTGAGACGATCCTCCAACTGTTTGTACTTATCATCCGCAGAAGGGTACTGCTCATCAAAATAATCTTCATCTTCAGGAATCTTCCCAGAGCCTTGATTTTTTCCACCTTCATCCTGACACTTCTACCATCTTATTCTTGGTTGTCTTCATCACAGGAGATATCAAAAGTTGGAAATGGTTTAACAGGACCTTTTAATCTTCTCCCCATATTGAAGAGAGCGACTGGATTTTGAGTCTTCTTTTTCTTCGTGATGAGCGCCATCATGTCCTTTTGTCCCTGTGCTAAGCTTAGGAGAGTCTCCTGGAATTGAGCGTTCTGGCCTTGGAGTTCTTTAATAGTTTGTTCGACGACCATCTTTTACTGAAATAAATGGTAAGCAGATGAGAAAACTTGTATCTGGAAAACCTGTGATGTAATGATGCATGATATGTATATGCAATATTTTCAAGGATCTGTGGGATATAAATTCATTAACCAAAAGGAAACAAAAACAAAGACATTTATTAGTAAGCTCAAATTGAAATTTCCTTTTATGCTTACAACAAAAACAAAAGTATGAACTCCTAAGACCTAAGACTCAAGTCTCCCATGGACGCTTCCTCTTTGTGTTGACATATGCATTAAGCATTTGTGCTTTGTGGAGTCGTTTTGTCAGCTCTAACACCTTCTCGCTAGCATAAAACTTAGTCTCAAAGGTGTCCCTTTATTTTTTCAGTTGAACCCAAGACTTCTATAGCTCTTCAAGGTCAGTGGGCAGGTCTAAATGGAGGATGGTGCGAGAAACTTCTCCTTCGATAATAGGCTCTATGATCACCGGTAAGACAGCAGGATATGGCACCATAAGGTTTTGAGCACGAGTTCATACCCATTTGAGATAGGGCTCCAGAGGGATGGAATTCTTCTATCCTAAAGCCTTGTTATTAATCTTGCTCACCATTCCCCAAGCATGTATAAACCTTTGACGATAACCTTGAGAATCATTCTCGTAATCAAAGACAATACCCTAGATACGCGTGTCATGAGGACCATCTCTTCGAGCATAACCAAATTGACGTAGAGCCAAAGAATGGTTGTAAGTAAAACCTCCCCTAATACCAAGGAGTGGAACATTAGGGAATTCCCCACAACAATCAACGATAGTGATATCCTCATGAGATCAGGAATACCAGTAGATGTCTGTATGAGAGAGTGACATTATTCTTTGAGACCACCTCAAACCTTGTTCATTCTTCATTATCGAGCGAGGAAGGTGCGAAATAAACCACCTGGATAGCAGAGGTATACAATACATGAGAGTTCCTCGCCTCTTCATAGTACGAGTGTAAAGAGAATGCAAGACATCTCTAAGCAAGGTAGGCACAAGATTACGAGCAAGAAATATCTTGATGGAGTTAACATCTATGAGTTGGTCTAGATTAGGGAATAATATCAATCCATAGATTAACAAAGCCAATATCTCCTCGAAATCCTGAAAACTCATAGCATCCAGAAATAGTTGAGCCTTCTCTATTAGAAATTTAGCAAGAAAGCCTTTGACTCCACTTCTTGTTTCCCAATTGGATATAATGTCGGACCGCTTTAGATGTAAGGTTGCTGAAATATCTTCTAGCTTTGGAGCTTCCTCTAAGCCGGTGAAGGGTGTTTGATCAAGACTAGGTACTCCCAATAATTGAGAGAACTCCTCCATTGTAGGTACTAACTGATAATATGGAAAAGTGAAATAGTGATTTGCAGGATCAAAGAATTGGAATAGGACACTCATCATGTCTTCGTCAAATCCCGGGGTAACCAGACTGAGTAGTCGATCATTCCTTTTGATGAATGGATAACCTTCGGGAACCTTTGATACTAACTTCTTAAGTTGAGGAGGCACCCTCACAAAGTTGATCCGGATAGTGTTTCTGCGAGCGGAGGCTATAACCTACAACAAAGAACAAAGATAAATACCTTGGTCTTTTAAATGGTTAGTGAAAATGATATGGTATGATGTCATGATGTTATGATGTCATGTTTGAACAATTAATCACACACAAACAAAACACTCAAGGCCTTAGGTTTAAGCTTGCATGGAGTTTGTAGGTAAGTACCCTCTTGAAGATTTAGTTGGCTCAACCTGTCCTAAAAGAAGTAATCGGGTTCTAGGAGTCTCAATATCACTGATCTTTCTCTCAGGAATTGTTTCAGCACAAGCATATGATTTGCAACTGAAATATCCCAAGAGTCCTATCTCAATGAGTGTAGGATCAAGTATCAACCAACTTCAGTCTGCACCGATGTCAGCTATCTCACTACTTTCTAATGGCTAAGTTGTGTCAACTAAGGTTATACGATCAGTTAGTGCTTTATGACACCACATGGCAACCCAACATTATCCTTGACTTAACTCAAGGGACATCGGCACCAACCAATGTGTCACACTAACGTAGCCATCGCTTCAACTATATCGGTATACGCCGTACAATTTTCACGATATATTGCTACTTACCTAAAATGCCCCAGATTCGAGTATAGGATCTTTACAAAAATAACCCTAGCAACACCCTGAAATATAAAGCTTAAAAATCAAGCATGTAAAGCATTTTAAATGTGATCTAGCTCTAAGGTAACCCCACTTTTAGTTCTCCCTAGCAGAGTCGCCAATTCTATAATACGGTGGGAGAACTGACTTTTGGTTTTGCGTTTTATCGCAAATGTCGCGGATAGAAAGAGTTGCCACCGACTCTTATTTTATCCAATAAAGGAAAGGGTGAAAAGAACAGGAAAGACCTTTGATAATTTTCTGAGTAAGGGGGTAGGTTATAAAAAGGGAAGGTGTTAGCACCATTTTCATTCGTAGTTATCTACGGGCTCTTAATCGCTAACTCACTTTTGAAAAATGCTTTGTGAATGTGTAACTTTGAAAATATTTTGAAAATGCCTAAGTTTGGCAACTTTGTAATGATTCTCGTATCAGTTGAGAATGCATACAAAGTGTTTGTTTTGAAAATATTTTTGAAGAGAAGTGTACTGTGAAAAAAATGTTTTTGTTTGTAAGCAAGCGATTACAAGCTATCCACCTACTCAAAGGTATTTTGTGTTATTTTCCTCCTCCTTAGATAGTTCTATCCTACAATTAGTTATTAGGAAACCCTATAGTTGGATGTTTGAGGGACAGGCACGAGTCATCATACAATTATAAAGGCAACTCGTAGGGCACTTTAGCAATTTATCGTAAGGGGAGGCAGCATCAAAGGGTCATCGAGGGACTGCAATCTTTTAACTGAAGGTCTTTGCTAAAGCATCCCGTGTTCGAGGGACATGACATTTTTCTGAAGGAAACAAGTGAGGTTATCCTAGAGGTGCATGTGTGAGAAGCGATTTGTTTTTAGTTAATGTTTATCTTTGATTAGGGTTAGCTATTTGTTTGCTTTTAGTCTTTCCATACAAGCCTATTAGCATACATCTAGCAGAGTTATAAGGAAAGCGGTAAAGACAAAAATTAAATTTCCTACGCTATTACAAAGCTTCGGGGAGGGGATACAAACCATAAAAATAGGGGGAAGAAACATTAAACCCTAGTTTAAACTATTACAACCTTTATCAGTTACATAATTATGAAAAAAATTAATGCGAAAAAATAAGAAAAGCGCGAAGATTGTAAACGGGGGAAAATATGGAAAATTGTCTTGATAAAAAAAGATGATGATTAGTATAACCTAATTACTTTTAAATTGATAAAAAATGAATTAAATTAAACGTAAAATAAAAACCCTAAATTATTTTTAATGGAGGATAATTTAATGATAAAACCTAATGAAACTAATTTAATTAATTCAATCAATTTAATTAAAAGAAAAGTTAATTATTTAATTTATTTAACTAAAGGAAAATCCTAAATCTAAGTTAATTTTAATAAAAAAAGTTTAATTATTTTAAAAAATAGAAATTGAAATAAAATACAAAAAGGAAATGGCGCGCCTCAAAGTCAATCTGGGGGGTATGAGAAAGAATTTGCTTGGGCCCAAAACATGTAAGCCTCTATTGCCTATGCTAGATCTGGTTAGGATGACTCTTGGAGGTTCATGGTGGACATGCAGATTTGGGACACTGGACCTGGCAGTGTAAAGATCTGATGGTGATGAGTTGAGGGCGTAGGGTAAGCGCGTTGACCTGGCTTGCTTTGGATCTGAAACTGAAAATATGTAAAAATAAAATACCAGCGGCAGGGATCAAACCCATGCCCTGGTACACTAAAACCTTAACATGTACGCTTCTAAGACTGGGTTGGCTTTACATTCGTTCATATAAATCAATCCATAAAAATAAATCCATAAAAATAAATATAAAACATGATTATACTAGTCGAAGAAGCGCTGGAGCCCTGGCTCCGGTGGACTGCTTTCATAAAACCTGCGAAATATACAACATTAGTGATCTAAAAATTCCTTATCCCCCTAAATCAAGGGTTGCAATTTCAATAATGGTGTTATTTTGGTCTGAATCATCCTATATTGTGAGATCCATAGCAAGATGTTCTTGACGCCTTAACAATGGCATTCACTGATCCTGACGTTAAAGCTTGCATCTAATGGTCCTAACATGTCTAAAACCTTATCACAAACACATATGAACATACATGATCAATTAGGTATGCATATATTAACATTTAAAGTTTCAAAATTATACCTACGACCGGTGTGCTTGGAGAAGTGATTCGGGAGATGGATAACTTCGTTCCTGGACCTGGTGAGACCTTTGAGAGTCTAAGGAACACGGTTGGAGGCTTATTTTTGATTGGGAGCGGCTGGATCGTGCCCTATAATTTTGCACTTTTCTTGAGAATTTTATGAATTTTTTAAGGGGACTCTTCAGTCATTATCTCGTGTCCTTGTTGGTCTGGCTTGTTGTGCTTAAATAGAGGAATGGATATAAGCAACAAATATGGAAAATCTCATGCAATCATGGCTATGCTAGACAAGAATAAACAACTTTAAAAGCTTCCATTTTGATATTTTTCTTGCCCTTTTCATGCTCACACAGTTTTGGCATATTTTTCATGTGTTCTTGGACCTCTAGCTGATCAAGAAACCCATCATGTGCCTTGGCCCAATGATCCTCCATTTTATTTGATTTATTTTGTATTTATTTGAATAAAAACAAAATAAATATAAATAAAATAATATTAAAACATAAGGCAAGGTATGAACGAGCTTAGGAGGCTTCCATAAGGTCATAGACATGTTTGAAACCTAAAAAGTTAGGCCCACTAGTTCAAAATTTCAAGTGTGCTCACTTTGCACTTCATGCATTTCCTCAAAATTTCCCAAATTGCACTGGTCATAACTCTCTAAATTTTCATCTTTTGGAGGTGATCTTAGACGTTTTGGAAAGCTCAAGATGTCCTCTTCAACTTATCTTTTGATCATTTTTTTCTTTTGGAGATTTATCTTGATGTAAGTTGCCTTGACAAAAAGTGTGTTTTTGTTAACTTTTGAAATGACCTATAATATATTGTCCCATATCTCTCAAATGAGGAATTTTTTGGACTTGAGCTTAGAGATACATCTTTGTAGATAATTGAATTTCCTTAAAAATGAGATTTGGTTGGGAAATATTTGATGAAGCATGTGAAACTTATGTTTGGTCAAAGTTCAGTTGACTTCTCCTTAAGAAAACCCTAATTTGGCAACTTTTGACTTTTGATGATTTTGGAGTTTTCTTGATGAATCAAGATCAACACTTGATCAAATGATGAATATGACTTCAAAATGTTGATGTTGTTCAAAAATATTGAAGTTTACTATATGTTGACCATAATTGACTTTTTGTCCAATACAGTTGATTTTCAATCATCTGAGCCATTGATTGAGAAAACTTGTGATGCAAGGCTTGAAACTTTACATGAGCTAGCCAATAATAAAAAATGATTTAATTATAATTTTATGGCTAGCACATGTTTTTATTGTTGGCTAGCACATGTAAATTTTCAAGTCTTGCATCACAAGTTTGCTCAATCAATAGCTCAGATGATTAAAAATCAACTGTATTGGGTAAAAAGTCAACTATGGTCAACATATAGTCAAACTTCAAGATTTTTGGTCAACATCAACATTTTGAAGTGATATTCATAATTTTATCAAGGGTTGATCATGATTCCCCAAGGAAAGCCCTCAAATCATCAAAAGTCAAAAGTTGCCAAATTAGGGTTTCCTTAGGAGAAGTCATCTAAACTTTGACCAAGCATAACTTTCACATGCTTCATCAAATTTTCCCAAACCAAATCCCATTTTTAAGGAAATTCAATTCTCTACAACTTTGTATATGTATGCTCAAGTCCAAAAAGTGCTTCATTTGAAAGATATGAACCCATACATTATAGGTCATTTTAAAAGTTAACAAAAAGACACTTTTTGTCAAGGCAACTCACATCAAGACGAAATCTTCAAATGCAAAAATGAACAAAATAGAGATTGTAGAGGATATATTGAGATTTCAAAAAAGTCATAGATCACCTTCAAATGATGAAAATTGAGAGAGTTATGACTAGTGCAAGTTGGGAAATTTTGAGCAAATGCATGAAGTTCAGATTGAGCAAACTTGAATTTTTTACTAATGGGCCTAGATTTTGAGGTTCAAACATGCTTCTGACATGATTAGAGACCTCTAAATCCATTCATGCATTTTTTTGATTTTTATTTCTTTTTATTTTGATTTTATTCATTTAAAATAAAAATAAATCAAATAAAATGTCAACTAAATGGATTTAGGCGCATGGCTTTGGTTTTGGACTAGATTTAAAGCACAAAAAGCTCATGTACAGCTAGCAAAATCATGTGAGTCTTGAAGATATAATTTTTCCTAAAAAAGAAACTTTTCATGCAAGATTGAAAGTAAATCTTTTCACCATAATGCACAAATATTATTTCACAATTGTTAACCTAATGCATTCCTCTATATGTACTCAGCATATTCAGATCTAAAGAACACGCATGCAAGGCTCCTCAAGCAACCCTAAAAACTCACAAATTTTCCAAAACTAGGGCACAATCAAACCCTCCTCTCCAGTAAGCTTTAATCGATTTAGAGCACTCCATCAGCTCCCTGAGACCTCCTAGAGTCGTTCCAAATCATCTTTGAGGATCATAGCACCCCATATTGTTGCAGCCAAGCATCGCCGGTTGATGGAACTTACTTGAATCCAAACTAATATTTCATGCATTATTAATTTATTTTATATATACATTCCTGTTTATAATGATGTGTGGACTTGTTCAGACTCATCTTTTGCAAGTTTTAACACAGCAATAAAGATCTATATCGTTAGGGCACCGAGTTGGTGAATTTTCAAAATCCTAGCTACAGACCGTTTCAATCGAAACTAACATCACCATCAGATTCGTGAGGCCTCAATTAGTGGATAGGAATACATTTCTTTCTAACTTTTCCTTGAGTTTGCAGGTTTACAAATTACCCTCGCCAGAGAAGACGAAGTTGACAACCGGAGGTGGTGGTTTGACTCCTACGCATTTATTATGTATTGTTTGTATGTTGTGTAATTAACGCGAAACAAATGATGTCCCAGCGGCAATGCAGTGCGCGTTAGAGCATTCATGTGCAAGGGCATGGGTTCGATCCTTGCCTCTTGCATTTTTCATATTGTTTTCTGATTCTTGCAGATTGAATGTAGCACTTCCTACACCTCAACGATGCACCCTCAGCTTCTCACCCATCAGATATGATCCAACGCTTCTGGATTCGCACACTCACGATGCACCCCCTCTGGATGAACGCACCAGATCCTTTGGGCTTGCGTTTTGGGCTTAACATATTTCGTCCAACACCCCCCTATTTGCTATTTCAGGCCTAACTTTCTTTTTTTTTTTATTTACTATTATTCTTTTTTTATTACAACATATTTAATTTTTTTAGTTTTATTAATTAAAATTAATTTAGACTCTTAGGTTTTTCTAATAAGTATTTTTTTAATTAATTTAACTAATCAACCTTTTTTTAACAATTAAATTAATTGACTCTTTTTTATTATTAAAATTAATTAGGGTTTTTTAGGTCTATTTAATTAATTAATTACTTATCTATTTTTCATAAAAAATAACCAAAAATTTTTGTTTTCCTTCCATTCCATTTTTCAGATCAACCGTACTTTCACAAACGTAGTTTATTGTTCTCGCATTCTTTTCGATTATGTAATTGTCTATGGTTTGTAATAACTTAGTTTCTACTTTCCATAATTTCTATTATGTATATGCCCCAAGGCCCTGTAATAGCCTATGAACCTTTATTTTTAGCACTTTAGTGCTTTCTTTATTATTTTTATGTTTACTACTTAGTAATTAGGGTTTGCATGAAAAGCCTAAAACAAATCGATAGCTAACCCTAACGCAAGAGTAAAATAACTGAAAACAATCACTTAAACACTTACACTTCTAAGGTAACCTCCCTTGTTGCCTCGGAAAACAGTTATGTCCCTCGAAAGTGGGGATGCTTTTGCAAAGTCCCTCGATACAAAGATCATAGTCCCTCGATGACCCTTTCGACATTGCCTTTGGTAAATGATCTAGTCCCTTAACGATAATTGCTAAAGCGTCCTTACGAGTTGCCTTCGATGACTGTGCGATGACCCACACATGTTCCTTCACATCCAACGACAGGGCTTCCTACAAAGTAATGGTAGGATAACAATATCTAAAGGAGGAGGAAAATACAAGAACGACCTTGAGTAGGTAGAATGCTATTAATTGCTTGCTCACAAAGCTATTCGAAACAAAAAAATTTCACACAGACACTTTCAAAATATTTTCAAAACACTTTGTACGCATTCTCGAGGACATATACGAGAATCATTACAAAGTTTCACCTTGCAATTGGAAAGTTTTCAAAATATTTTTCAAACATACACAATACAAAGCAAATTTTATAAAGTGAGGTAGTGATTAAGAGCCCGTAGATAACTATGGATGAAAAGGGTGCTAACACCTTCTATTTCACCCCAAAATTTTCCCTCTCATTTTACTCAATACATACTCCTAAAGGTCCTCAATTTGCTCAAGTTTTCCCAAGAGTTGACCAGACAAACTCTCTCCTAAGGCAGTGTGTCTCAAATTAGGGTTTCCACTTTCATCAAGATGTGTGGATCACAAAGGCCCCAAATTATTTCCAAGTTCATAATATGTTCCCAAGATTCTCCATGTCAAATTTCAAGCCTTGCACAAGAAGTTTGCCCAGTCAACTGCTCAGATGCTTGAGAATCAACTAAACTAGGTCAAAAGTCAAATGTGGCCCACATACAGTCAAACTTCAAGATTTTTGGTCAACATAAACATTTTGAAGTTATGTCCATCATTTTATCAAGGGTTGATCATGATTCCTCAAGAAATGCTCCTAACTCATCAAAACCCAAAAGTTGCTAAATTAGGGTTTCTTAGGAAAAGTCAACAAAACTTTGACCAAGCATAACTTCTTCATACTTTATCAAAAATTTTCCATCCAAGGCTCATTTTGAAGAGGATGTAATTACCTACAACTCATATTCACCCCATAAGTTAAAAATATGCACTCATAAAAAGATATGAATTTCTATATTATAGGTCCTTTTGAAAAATCAACAAAAACACCATTTGGGTCAAAGCTTCTTACATGAACATGGAAGACCCAATTGAGATGAGACCAAAAGGGTTGTTTAGGGGACATCCTAAGATTTCTAAAAAGTCCAAGAACACCCTCTTAGGGTTAAAATTGAGGGAGATATGTATTTTCAAAATTGACCAATTTTTGGAAACGTACATGAAGTCAATATTGATCAAAATGACTTTTTTTCCAAATGGGCCCATTTTTCTTGTTTGAAACTTGTTCCTAAGATGGCCCACGACCCCTAAGCTTATCCACCTATTATTTTATTATTTTTATTATTTATTTTGATTTTTTATCCATTTAAATCAAAATAAATCAATTTAAATTGTAGAATAATCAAATAAAATCAAAGATTTGATTTTATGAGCATATTATGAGTCCATGAATAGCTAGCAAATCAAAAAATTCGTGAAAGAGCAAATTGATTGGAAAAGATCTTAATTTGGTCTATTTTGGAAACAAATCATACAAGGCAAAGAATAAAATCAAATCTCCATAATTTGCAAAGATATGATCAGTTTTTGTTGACCTAAATCATTCTATCTTATATACCTAACACCTCTAATGCATAAAAAAGGGGTTTGGGGTCGTGAAAACAAGGGGAAGAAATTGAAAATTTTGGAAGAAAAAGTGCAGACTGTATTCTCTTCCATAGGCCATTTCAAGTAATTCCAAAGCCAATAATATGTTCCTAGACGTGTTCTGAAGCCATTCCAATTATCCTCAAGCCTTAAAACCTTCAGAAATCACGGCTCACAGTGCCACGGTTTGCATCTTTTTTTCAAGATTCGTTTTCAATTATTTATCCATCATAAACATGTTTTGATCATATATCCATGCTTGCTATCATATTTGCAATGTTTTTGATTGGTTTGGTTGAATTTTAAGTGCAGGAATGGCACGATGCCATTGTTAGGGTTTTGAGGTCCCAAATTGGGAATTATATATAAAGGCAAAATTGGATAAAATTAAGGGTATTATCATGCTCAGGAGATGATTTGCAGTTGATCCATGTCTTTGGTTTGAATTTATTCTGCTTGTGCTGTGTTTTTTTTTAATTTTATAGGTTTATGGCTACGAACAAAATTCGTCACTATAGCCTTTAGTGACGGAAACGACTGTAGGTAAAAGTGTGGCAAAAAACAACAGTTATGGGGAAGAAGACAATTAGGTGGCAGAATCCTATTGGGTGATTTGAATCACGCCCGCGTTTGGGAAAGACCACTTTATTTCCTTAATATTTTATTTATGTTATTATATATACAACTAACCATCCCATAAAATTTTGTTTTCTTACTTTGTTTCTACAGATTCAATACACCATCATCCAAAATGTCTACCATGCGCTACCACCATTTGGCCATTGGATGTATCAATAATTCAGATCCAATGCCTCAAACAATGAAGGACTATGGTGCACTCTCAGGCTGGCACAACACAGACTCATTCTTTTCTTTTCTATTTTAATTTTTTTAAATTGTTTTACTAATTATTTTCCTGTATTAAAATAACACCAAAAAATCATTATTTTTTATTTAATCAAAAAAACATAAAAAATCATTTTTTTCATAGAAATTTTTTATTTTCTTAATTAATTAGTTTAATTTAATTTAGAGCAAATTTAACTCCTTTTTTTATAATTTCAATTGATTAGAAATTGGGGTTTTAATTTGTACATAACCTAATTAATTTTTCTCAAAAAAAGCTAACCTAAATCTTTTTTTCAATTAGATTTTTTAGGTTTCCTAAATTATTCTCGCATTTAATTCGCCGCGCGTATTTTTTAATTTCCTTTTATTATTATTGTAATTGTTTCGAGGTTGTAATAGTAACTAGGGTTTAAATTCCACATTTTTAGTTTCAGTCCAAAATAATTATGTATCTGCAAAAGCCTTGTAATAGCTAGGACTTTAAACTTTCTTGCTTTTAATTCCGCAAACTATAAACTGCTTAGATGTGTGTTAATAGGATTGTGCGAAAAGACAAACTAAAAATTAATACGGTAGAAAACCCTAAATGTGCAAGATAAATATAACTGAAAAAAGACACTGGTGCACACTTGCACCCCTAGGGTACTCCCCACTTGGTTGCCTCGGAAAACAATGGTCGTGTCCCTCGAACGTAGGGATATCTTAGCAAAAGACCCTCAATCTAAAAGTCATCATAAAGATCATAGTCCCTCAATGCCCCTCGAGTTTCCTACGAGAAATGATCTTGTCCCTTGATGTTGCCTACGAATATATGATGACAGTCCCTTCGAAATGCTAAGGTATCCTTACATGTTGCCTTCAATGACCATTACGTCCCTTTCGATAGTCCCTCAAACATCCAATGACTAGGGTTACCTACTCACTAATAGTAGGATATCAAGGTCTAAAGGATAGGAGAAAACGAACAGCCTTTTTCGAGTAGGTAGAAAACTCTTAAGTACTTGCTCAAACAAACAAAACTTTTCACACAAACACCTTTCAAAAAAAAATTTCAAAACAAACTTCGTCACACCCTTGAGGACTGATACAAGGGTTATCACGAAGTAAAACTTTTAAAAACAAGCACACACAAGCAATTTTAAAAAGATGAGAAAGTACCTAAGAGCCCATGGAAAACCATGGATAGAAAGGGTGCTAACACCTTCCCTTTCTATAATCTACCCCCCGTACTCAGAAACATCTCGAAAAAGGTTTTTTCTGTTCTTTTTCCTTTTCCTGATTGGATAAAATAAAAGTCGGTGGCGACTCTTGCTTACCATGACATTTTGTGAACAAAAAACGCAAACCAGTATAAACAGTCGGTTCTGCCACCGTATCACAGAACTGGCGACTCTGCTGGGGATAATTAATAAAATGGGGTTTACCTTAGGATCTAGGCCATTTTTAAATTGCTTTCTTGTTTGTTTTTCCTGCTTTAAGGGTTTTTCTTGGGTATTGTTGAAGATCCTACACCCGGATCTGGGGACACTTATTAGGTAAACAGCAATAGATCGTGGAGACTGTAGGGCGTAGAATGATATGGTTTAAGTGATGGTTGTGTTGGTGTGGCACTTTGGTTGTTATCGGTATCCTTCGTGGGGAAACGAGGAGAATACGGGGCCTCCGCGTGGTGTCGTGAAGCACTAACAGACCTTAGAACCTTAGTTGAACAAACTTGGCCATTAGAAAGTAGTGAGATAGTCGGCCTCAGTGTAGAGCTGAGGATTGGTTGATACTCGATTCTACACTCATTGAGATCAGACTTTCAGGATATTTCAGCCACAAGAAAAGATTGCCTGAGCTAAGACAATGCCCGATAAAGGATGGTCAGTGATATTGAGATCCCTTAGAACCCGGTTAATATTTATAGGACAGGCTGAACCAATCCAACTTCAAGAGGGTACTACCTTAAACTCAAGCAAGCCTTAAACCTAAGGACTTGGTGTGATTTGTTTGTGCTTGTTATACCTATGATTTTACAACATAATCATGACATCATGACATCATAAACATGGTATATCATACTAACCATTTCAAGGATCTCAAAGGTCTGTGATGTAGGTCATGGCGAACCAGACGTCTAGCAAGGGGCAAGGGGATTTATTTTCTTCTAGCCAATGTTGTCAAAGGATCTTGAGTTAGGGGCTATGAGACACTCGATATGGTGAGCTTGACTCTTGAAGAAGGACTCTCAATGACACGAAGTTTCTTCAATCAAGCTGCAATAAAATTCTAACAGTTTCTTGTTTGCCCCGCGAGATCCTTGAAAACATTGCATGCATATCATACACATCATTATAGGTACCATTACAGTTTTCTCATCTTCTTCGCTGTTTATTTCAGCAAAAATGTCTTCTGAATAAAGCATCAAGGACCTTCAGGCACAAAACGCCCAATTCCAGCAAATGTTCATAAATTTGGCAAGAGGGCAGGAGGATATGAAAACCCTCATCCTGAAAGAGAAAAAGAAAAAGAAGAAGGTTGCCGGTATTCTGAATATAGGCAGAAGGTTTAGAGGACCGTTGAAGCGACAAGTCGATCTGACCTCTTCATCTAAGGAAGGGGGGAATCAAGAAGAAGAGACAAGGGATAAAGATCCCAGTCCTGAAGTTTCTGACAATGATACCGACTACAATGATGAGCAGTATCCTCCCACTGAGGATAGATACAAGCAGTTGGAAGATCACTTGAATGGTCCAGAGGATACTTGGGTTGGATTTCAAAGAGTTGGGATTGGTGTCAGGAGTGGTCATCCCGCAGAAGTTCAAAGCTCCAATTTTTGCAAAGTATGATGGGGTGTCCTGCCCAAAACTCCATCTCCATTCTTATGTTAGAAAGATTCAGCCTCACACCGCTGATAGGAACCTGTGGGTCCATTTCTTTTAGGACAGTCTGTCTGGGACTCAGCTTGAATGTTTCTATCAACTAGAGGGAACCAATGTCCGTAACTGGGAAGATCTGACTGCTGCTTTTTACAAGAAGTATCAATATAACGCTGACCTTGCCCCTACCCATACTTAACTCCAGAGTATGTCCATGGGTGCAAGAGAAGGTTTCAAGGACTATGCGCAGAAATAGAGAGATCTGGCAGGGAGAGTCCAACCCCCTTTGTCTAATAGGGAGTTGGTGGATATGTTCCTTGGCACGTTGTCTGGTCCTTTCTTCAATCACTTGATTGATAGCTCCTCAGCTGGTTTCACCGAGCTGATATTGACTAGAGAAAGAGTAGAAGCTGGGATCCAGAGAGGTAAGATCCAGAAAAATACCTCTTCGAGTACAGAGAAGAAGTAATTTGGTGGCAAGAGGGAAGCCAATGCCGTGCACATCCAGAACAGGCATATCAAGGCAGACTACCACCAATCTGTGGGGAAAGTGCTGATCTCTAATTCGGCATGCACATAACAACCACAACAACGAAACAATCAGCCAAGGGTGGAAAGACCTCAAAGGCATTTCACCCAAATCAACATGCCACTGTCACAAGCATTGCAACACATGTTGAAGATGAAGCTGATTACAGTGATAAACCCTCATCCGAACCCGAAGACTTCCTCTCCTAACTACAATCCGGAGGCAAGGTGTGCTTATCATTCTGACAGCCCGGGGCACGATACTAACGATTGTTGGGCGCTGAAATACAAGATTCAGAATATGATTGATGCCAAGGAGATCGAATTCGACCCTCCCAAGACTCCCAACGTGAACATTTCTCCCTTGCCAAAACATGGCTAGGATTGAAAACATTTTTGTTCATTTAAATTCTGAAGTTGTATTTTCTTTGCTTATTCGAACAATTATTGTCATGTCAAACTCTATTATTTCACTAATGCATTACACATGTCTGTCTTGAATTAATTTATTTTAATTATGCTTAAATTTCTTTATATTTCCTTTTCGTGATATTCAACTCTCGACTAAAAAACTGTAAGCCTTTAGAGGGAGGATGACGAAAACGATACCATAATCTCTATAGTTTGCTTTTGAACAGACCTTGTTTACGATGTACATGCGTTGTTTCAAATCCTAAACAGTGGAGTTATAAGGAAGATAATCCCTGGTCAACCCCTTCGAGCCAAAGAAGTAGGAGTTTTTCTTTTCACACATATTAAAACCCTTAATCATAACTTGAGGCAGGGTAGTTTTCTCAGTTAATTTAGAGGCGCATTCAGTCACAATCCGCCACTTCGTACATAATGAATGGCATCAAAGACGTCCTTCTGAAACAAAAGACGGTGATGGTTTTGTATAATCATCAAGACAGGCAGTCATTATTTCTCGAAATAAAAGCCCATTAAGTCAAAACCTATGAAGGAGACTTAAGAAAAACTGGGGAATCCCGCTGATTGTAATCACAAAAAGAAATAGTTCAGGCAAAAGACATGGATAATAAAATAAAAAAGAAAGAGGTCTTACAAACCCTAAACAAAAAAGAAATGGTTGCCTATTCAAAATAAATTGTCCATATCCGAACCATTACTGGAATATCAGAGAAAAGACTCAAACGGGATCTAAATGCACAATTAGCTGAGTTTAGCATCGAAGAACATCACGAAGAATGGGTGGGTAAAAATAAAATTTGAGCCTTTATCCTTTGTTTCTTAAACCGTGAACCAGGCCACGTTATAAACCTTAAAAGTCCTAGCTAAAGCATCGGTTAGTTCGAAAGCATACTGTTACAAAAGGTATCTTGACTCCTGAAGGTCCGCTACAAATCCTGAGTTGATATCACATCTTTGCAAAATTCTATTTTTTCTATAAAAAAACTGCATTTTCAAAACTTCAAGACAGATGTAAGCTTTGCATTCTTAAAATAACATTGTTTGCATATGACTATTTGTTCAACAGCAGAGAAATTCGCATGACGAATATCTAGTGAACAAAAACCTTCTCAATAAAAAGGATCACCTCAAGTGGAAAAACACTTCCAACCAAGGGGTACAGAATGATCATTGTCCATCATCTGGGGCAGTCAAGTCAAGATTCAAGGAATCTCTCAAAGATGCCAAATAGCCAGGGGCAGATCTCCATCTGAATCACTTGGGGCATTGGGCATGAATTCCAGCAACAAATCTTATACGATCAAACAAACATCTTTTGGTAGTGTGGTAACACTTACTACTATGGACAGTGACAATTCTCCGTGCCCGGTGAACATGGACATAGTCGGAAAATACTACGCATGAACAAATACCTGCTAGGTTGACTGGCCTAGGTAAAAATAACGGCATCCCGGCGAACCAAAAGGGTTCGGGGAAAAATTAGGGATAAAAACAAAAAAGATATGTACACCCGGCAAGTCAAAAACTTGAAAAGGCGGCTTGAGCAAAAAAGGGTATCCCGGTGGACTGAAAACCCGAAAGGGCGGTGCAGGAAAAAGTTAGGGATTTGAAGCATGCGAATATGTCCCGTCATCTTATCATTTGTTTATCAATAGAATACTTATCATCCTGATCAGCATCCATAAAGCCTATGTGGGTACTTTCTCCAGCAGGTATAGGGGCAGAAAAGTCCTGATGCAAAGTCATTGTCGTATCCTTAGCATACGACCCTGTGACATCTACACTCCCCACATAGTAGAGGAAACTAAAATTTTGACATCGGCTCCCCCAAACAGGAGCTACGTTCCCCAGCAAAGTTCCTTCAGATAATCGACATCTATATTCCCTGATCGAATTTCATAATCGTAAGCGGGTCATAAAGTTTTCTCCCGAACAGAGTTTGTTTCTCTAAATACAGAATCTCAATCCCCGATAGAGTTTATCCCTTCAGCTATGGAAGCTTCTCTCTCCAACAGAATTATTGCCCCGCAGAATTATTCTCAAGCAGAGTCTCTCCTCGGAAGAATATCCATAAACAAGGGGAAAATCCCCAACATAGTCATCTCTGGTTCACCATCTCCAGCGGAAGTAGAAGAACCATTTTTTCTACGACAATCAGGAACTCAATTTCCATTACTCTCCAACAGCAGTCAGGGATTTATTTTCCCAAACTCGGACGTGCCACAATAGCACTTCATGTTCATATATCATGACGTGCGCATACATATTGCATACGACATAATCTCATTTATTTTGAGAACATCATCATACAATGCATGTCAAGCATCATATACGATTAATCATGTACCTTTTCAGGAAAGATGGTTGTCATAAACAACTTCCAGCAAGTTCAAGATTAGCTCCTGAAACTAAACAGAGTAATTATTTGCACGACCAAATGCAGCTTTAGACGGGTTCGTCACGAAGTAATCTTACACGGGTTTCTCCTAAATGCAGCTTCACACGGGTTTATCCTGAGAAATCTTACACGGGTCTTTTCTCATACATTTCCAAATAAAGTTTTACACAAACTTATCACAAAGTAACCTTACCCGGGTTCCTTCTGAAGTTTTACACGAACTTATCAGAAAGTAACCTTACCCAGGTTCCTTCTGAAGTTTTTACACGAACTTATCCCGAAATAACCTTACTCAGGTTTCTCCTGAAGTTTTACACAAACTTATCACGAAATAACCTTACCCAGGTTCCACCTGAAGTTTTACACAAACTTATCACAAAGTAACCTTACCCAAGTTCGTCCTGAAGTTTTACACGAACTTATCCCAAAGTAACCTTACCCAGGTTCCTCTTGAAGTTTTACACGAACTTATCCCAAAGTAACCTTACCCAGGCCCCTTCTGAAGTTTTACACGAACTTATCACAAAGTAACCTTACCCAGGTTCCTCTTGAAGTTTTACATAGACTTAGCCCAAAGTAGCCTTACCCAGGTTCCTGCCGAAGTTTTACACGGACTTATTCCGAAGTAGCCCTACCCAGGTTCCTCCTAAAGCCCTAAACAGACTCATCACGAGCAACCTTACCCAGGTTCCTTCTGAAGTTTCACTCAGACTTATCCTGAAGCAACCTTACCTAGGTTCCTTCTCGGTTCAAATGCAGTTTAACCCAAACTCCTCACAAAGTAACCTTACCCAGGTTCCTTCTTAGTTCAGATGTAGTTTTACCCAAACTCCTCACGAAGCAACCTTACCCAGGTTCCTTCTCGGTTCAGATGCAGTTTTACCCAAACTCCTCACAAAGCAACCTTACCCAGGTTCCTTCTCGGCTCAGATGCAGTTTTACCCAAACTCCTCACAAAGCAACCTTACCCAGGTTCCTTCTCGGCTCAGATGCAATTTTACCCAAACTCCTCACGAAGCAACCTTACCCAGGTTCCTTCCCAAAAGCCCTACTATCCAGGTTCCTTCTCATAACCTTACCATCCGGGTTTCTTTTATCTTATCTCCCGACAGAAGTCCACAACACTGTAAGACCTGGACCTGATCAAACACGATCGGTTTCACCTTTCCCCAATAGGTGGCGATGCAGCCTATACACTGACCAGATATGCAGCTCACCTCCAGAGTTAATTCCCCAATAGAGTAACAGACAACTGAAGCTCCTAAAATTCAATTTCTCCCAAGACAGATACCAACATTCCTCAACAGATTCCTCCTTAACGACAGGAGCATGGATTCTCATCAAAATAATATCTCAGGAAATCAACATCCTCTAGATGGCATCTTTAAGTCCATCTCCGACGGTACTCCATCACGTCTTGGATTGCATCTTTAAGCCCATCTCCGAAAATTATCTAGGAACTTCCAAATGGCATCTATAAGCCCATTCCCGATATCACAAATTAAGCATCACTTCATGTGAGTTCAAATTTCTGGGCACTCTAGTGTTCAATCATCTTCCACCTTCAGATTACTAAAGGCAGACGAGCCAATCTACATCCTCAGATTTAAGAAGATTGAACAAGGGCAGCTGTTGTACCCCAAAATTTTCCCTCTCATTTTACTCAATACATACTCCTAAAGGTCCTCAATTTGCTCATGTTTGCCCAAGAGTTGACCAGACAAACTCTCTCCTAAGGCAGTGTATCTCAAATTAGGGTTTCCACTTTCATCAAGATGTGTGGATCACAAAGGCCACAAATGCTTTCAAAGGTCCTAATATGTTCCTGTGATACGGTGGGAGAACTGACTAAGGTTTTGCGTTTGTTTTTGCAAATGTTTCAGGTTGAGCAAGAGTCGCCACCGACTTTTTATTTTATCCTAAGGAAAGGTTTAAAAAGCACAGCAAAAACCTTTGAGATTTTTCTTGGGTTCGGGGAGTAGATTATAGAAAGGGAAGGTATTAGCACCCTTTCTATCCATGGTTATCCATGGGCTCTTAGGTACTCGCTTAGATCAACTTGCCTTGGTTTTCAATTATTTGAAATGGTGCTTGGTGTGTGGTTTTGAAAGTGTTTTGAAAAGATGCCTTGTATAGGCTACCCTTGTAACAATTCTTTACTCGAATGTTTTACAAAAGGTATTTTGTCTTTAGAAAAGATGCTTCAAGGTTTTTTGAAAGTTGGTTTTGCAAGTGTTTGTGAAGTGGGTTTTGAAAATAGGCAAGTGTTTTCTTTGCAAATTGACAAGTACTTAAGAGTTATCTACTCTAAAGTTTTCTCAAAGGTTTTTGTTATGTTTTAAACCTTTTGGAAATTTTGTTCCACCATTGCATTTGGTGGACAATCTTGTCTTAGGAAGTGAAAGGGACGGGCGCGGGTCATCGTTTAGACCATAATTGCAATAGTGTTAAATGTCTTTGGGCAATTTCTCTTTGAAAGGGACTTGATCATTTTAGGCAACTTTTCGAAAGCGTCATCGAGGGACTTATAATCATTTGATTGTTTGTTTTACCCAAAGAAATTCAACATACAATATGGCCCAATTATTTGAAGGCAACAAAGTGGAATACCCTAGGGGTGCAAGTGTGAAATGTGTCGTCCATTTTTCATGCTTTTTTGTCTTGAGATTAGGTCGAACTAATTTATTCGTTTTATTCGCATACAAACCCTAATTCTAGCATAGTATATTTAGAAAGCGATAAAGTGCGAAATTTAAATTCCTACACTATTACAACACAATAATATGGGGAGGGGGGTACAAATGTTTCAAATGGGGATTATTTAGACAAGAATTTAAACCTAACTATTACATCATTTTCTTTGAATATTTACAAGACACATACATGTATAATTAAATAGAAATTGAAATAAATATGCAAAATGTAAAAAGAATTTTTATGTGTATAAAAAAGGAATATTATTCATGTGAAATAAAAAGAAAAATAAAAAGATTATTTTTAGAGTATTTTCAATTTTAGGGTAAAACCCTAATTTTAATCAAATTGGTACTAGTTCTTTAATATTTGTAATATTTACTGTTTATATACAAAAAATAGGATAAAATATAATATACTTTAAAAAAATGTATTTTTTTAGTATTAAATATTAAAAAATAAAAATATGTACATTTATTGGTATTTATATCCTAAGTGTATTAATATATACTTATTTATTTATATTATTTACAAAATATGTATTATATATATTAATTAATAATATTTAATATTTAAATAAAAAAAGTATTTTCTATAAAATATTTTCAGGAAATAAAAATAAGATAAAAATGTATATAAACATATATTTGTACTATCTTAATATTTTAAACAAAAAGTATATATATATATATATATATATATATATATATATATATATATATATATATATATATATATATATATATATATATATATATATATATATATATATATATATATATATATATATATATATATATATATATATATATATATATATATATATATATATATATATATATATATATATATATATATATATATATATATTTATTTATGTACAAACTAAAGAAACAATCAAATAAATACTTAATAAATTCAAAAAATGATGAGAAAAATATTTTTATATTTTTAATATGCTGAACAAAAATAAATGAGTCAGTTAAAAAAAGAAAAAGTCAAAAATCATTAAAAATAAAACAAATGGGCTCAGGGGTGTAAAACCAGAAAAGTGGTGTGAATAGGAAAATAGCTCAGGCCTAGCCCAAGAAGACATTGTCTTCAACCTTCAGCCAAAAAACAGTTCAAAAACGCGCGCCCTGTTCTTGATCTTCTAACTCCTGATTCCTGGCTTATTAATAAAAACTCATAACATAAAAAATGTTCAGCATGAAGAGACGAATCCAACCATATGCAGAACTTGATCTAACTCTCTAAGATGAGGGAGAATTTCTTCTCCCCCAAATCCTAACCTAGATTTTCTGCCATTTTCAAACCTTAAATTCTCACAGCTCAAGCAAAAGAAATGAAAAGTAAAAACATGTACATGTTCAGTGGCATGAGTAGGACATTGTTTATTCACAAACTTAAAGGTAATGATGCCTAATAAGAGAGATACGAATTCAAAAACTTACCTGTTCAGTTGAAGTTCTATCTGGCAATGCAGAGACTTTCAGTGCAAGGTGATGATTGGAAAAGCTTCCTTGAGGTCCAGGGATGCTATTCCAATGTTTACTTTGTCTTGAAAGCTTTGGAATCGAGCTAGAGCACTTCACCTGCAAGTCAGAAATGTGAAAATGGTGGAACCAGTTAGAGGGATTACAGGTCGTGTTTTTGCTTTGGGTTAGCTTGCATAGATGTTAGGGAATGTATGTGAACTGGTTTGGGCAAGAATGCTTGAAGGGATTGAGAGTTGGAACTCAATCTGCAGAGGTAGCTCTGTTTTTGCAGTTTGAGAGTGATTTTGGCAATGGGAGTGTTTGAGAGGTGTTAGGGTCGTGCAAAAGCTTGGTTGGGATGTTTGGAATGTGTCTACAATCTTTGCTTCTGTGTGCTAATGCTGAGATGAAAGATGTTCTATGTTATGGTACTTTTCTTCACTCTTAAGCAAGCAAAGCCAACTTGGTGTTTTAGGCAAGTAGGGGACCCCTAATGAGCTGCATAATCTCTCCTTGATCAGAGTGATTTGCCCATAATCTTGTGCCAATTGGATTTGGTTTGTACTTGTGGATTTGCATCATGACATAAAGTGAAACTTTTGCAAAAATGGATATAATGCTTTTTCCAATTTGGGATTAATCCATCATACAATGCTTTAGCTCATGAAACAAGGTCTTAGCACAATGAACATGCATTAAATTATTGAGTGTTGGATGGTTTTAGGACCTGTAACTTAGCACAAACTAAGCTGACTTGAAAATGGCTTAAGTTATGAACATGTTTTGGTCAAGAACAAAAGTGAATTTTTGCCATATTGTGAAATTTGATTCTCTCAAGTTATGAGGTTGTTTGAGAAGTTCTTGGACATTTTGGAAAGCTTGGAATGAGTACTACAATCCATATTTGAAATGCAAATTGAAATTCCAAGTGGAAGTGTATGGAAAATGGCCTTGAAGTTAGGTAAAAACCTTGCCTAAAATAGGTCAAATTTTCTCTAAGTTAAGAATGGTTTGGTACCCTTGTTCCAAAAATTGTAACTTGAGATACAAGCTTCATTTGGGAAAACTTTGTGAATCAAAGTAGTAGATTATTCAATAGGCTACAACTTTCATGTTTTGACATTTGCTTGAATCCAAATGAATCTTGGTGAAACAGTGGGGCAAAGTTAGGAAAAAATTAGGGTTTTTCATAACTTAGAAAAATTCTAAGTTATGAAAAATCTTCATTTCAAACCCTAATTTGCATTTCTTGATTTCTTGATGAACAAGTTTCATGATTTGGCATGTTTTGATGAAAAATGAATCTTGACACTTGACTTTGACCAAAAAGTCAAAGTTTGACTTTTCAGTATACAATCAAAATTGATCAATTGACTGGGAAATTCAACTGTCAATCTTGTGTATTTGGGATCTTTTGAAATTGTTGAGCATGTCAAGACAATTCCATGGGGTCCTTGATTCCATATGTGAGCTTGGTTTTCCATTGGCTAGGTCAAACAGTCAAAAATTGCCTTTGTGCAGTCAAAACCCTAAAAATGACCATTTTGCCCTTTTGATGATCTGATCAAATTTCTTATGGAATTGTGATCCAAACTTGATCAAATGGTCCATGGGAGTTCATAATGTTGATGTGGATCAATTTTCATGAGATTTGACTGTCAATTGACCACAGTTGACTTTTTCCCCAATACAACTGATTTCTAGGTCAACTGTCCAATTGACTGGGCAAAACTTGGAATCAAGGCTTGAAACTTGATGTGAATAAACTAGGGAGTCCAATATGAAGCATGAAAGTCATCTTAGAAATTTTGGTCAAAACATCTTTGTGCAAACACAAACCCTAATTTGGGTCAACAGTGCAAGGAGAAGTCTTGAGCAGATGAAACCCTAACTGGATCTTGAGCTCCAAGGGCTTAGTGATGAGAAATCAATGAGAAATGGGAGGGCAAATTTTGGGGTACAACAGTTGCCCCTGTTCAATCTTCTTGAATCCGAAGAGTTAGATAGGCAAGTTTGCCTTTCGTGACTCGAGGTTAAAAGGAGATTGGACACTAGAGTGCCCTTAAATTTGCACTCGTCAAAGAAATGGATGCGGGAATGGGCTTAGAGATGCCATTTGGAGATGGGCTTAATGATGCCATCTGGAAGAGGGACAAAAACTTGTCGGGGATGGGCTTAGAGATGCCATCTGGAATGAGTATCAGAAAGGTGTCCATGTTTAGGACCAACTCTGAACTGGGGTCTGAATAAGCAATAGATTGACATCCGTGTCTGGAGGTATCCGTAAACTGTTTTCAAAAGGTGCATCTGAACAAGCGATAGATTAACATCCGTTGTTGGGAAGAATCCATAAACTGTTTTCAGAAGTCTTGAGAAGAGACTGAACAAGCGATAGGTTAACATCCGTTACTTGGAGGACCCGTGAACTGTTTTCAGAAATCATGGAGTTGAATAAGCAATAGAGTAGCATCCGTTGTTGGGAAGCGTCCGTAAACTGTTTTCAAAAGTTGCATTTGAACAAGTTGATAGATTAACATCTGTTGTTGGGAAGAATCCATAAGCTGTTTTCAGAAGTCTTGAGAAGAAACTGAACAAGTGATAGGTCAACATCCGTTACTTGGAGAACCCGTGAACTGTTTTCAGAAATCTTGAAGTTGAATAAGCAATAGAGCAGCATCCGTTGTTGGGAAGCGTCTGTAAACTGTTTTCAAAAGTCTTGAGAAGAAACTGAACAAGTGATAGGTCAACATCCGTTACTTGGAGAACCCGTGAACTGTTTTCAGAAATCTTGAAGTTTGAGGAGGAACCGGTGTAGGGTTTCCTGATGATGAGCTCGTGTAAAACTGCATCTGGATGAATCTGGAATAATCATCAGAATATTGCCATGTCTGGGTCATATCTGAACTATTTCTGGAAAGAATCTCAGAAGATAATGATTTTTGTCTGTCGACTGATCTTACCTGCAAAGGCAAAGAGTTAGTTATATGCAATGTCCTGATGCATGATACAATGTATGTTATATGATATGAATGTAAATGGATGCGCATGTAAGCTGGAGAGCTGTCTTGCAAAGGATAGATGAATCCGAGATGGCTGAAGATAAGAGCCTCTTGACTGCTGCCGGGAAGAATAATTCCTGGTTGTTGCTGGGGAATAAGGAGCTTGGGTTGTATACCAATCTTCTGGGGAATACCAGACCTTCAAACGACGAGGGGCCTCAGAACCACTTGTAGGGACTTGGAATTCCCTTGGTGACTTGCAGGGTAAGAGAATTCCTGATGATGTCTACTGGGGATTTTAGAACCTGGTAGACTTAAGCTGGTGAGGTAAGACTGAGAATCTCTAGTCTAGTGAGAAGCATTTCTGTGGGGAGAAGGTTCACTAGTCTGGTTCTGCTGGGGATATTGAAACTTAGATTCTGAGGGAAATTGGATTCCCGAGGATCCTCTGGCTGGGGGGATTGTAAGGATAAGTTACTGCTGGGGAACTTCGATGAACTCCACTGGGGATAGGAAGGACTTTGGCGAGTGCGGTCTTCCGTGGTTGTTAGCTGAGGATAACCCAGTTATAAGGCCTTGTGAGGAATAACTTTGAATAAAACTCGGGAGAGACGTCCGTACTCTGCGGGGGGGTAAGCTTTCAGAATCTACCGGGGATGAGCTTCAAGACTTCCTAGGGATATGGATTCAAAATCTCCCGGGGGTTTCTTTTGAAAGGGTATCGGGTTATCCAACTGTACCTTCGACTTATCAGCAATCCTCTTTCTTGGTTCATAAGGAAATTATTATGTTTCAAATGCATATGCCTATTTAACAAAACATTGGACGTTTCTCAAAAAATAAACAAATAGTGCAAGAGAAAAGAAAGGGAAATGACACAAATTTCTGGGAAAAGTATTTGTATTGATTTTCTATGAGTATATTTGTACAAAGGAGACAATCATCCTAGTAAGAGGATTTTGTCGTAAATATTTGAAAAATTTACAAAAATAAAGATGGCTATGTGAAATAATTCCGTGGGATTCCATTCCGCTATAGCTTTCACAACTCTGAATATTTGTCCATTCAATGCTTCGTTTGACGATGACTGGATTGATCAGAAGCCTGGAACCGGTTGATGAAGAGATTGTATTTGAAGTGATCCGACGAGACATAGTCATACGCTTTAATTCCCTAACTTTTGCCTGAATTGCCCTTTCGGGTTTTCGATCCACCGGGAAACCCCTTTTTGCCCAAGCCGCCCTTTCGGGTTTTCAACTTGCCGGGTGTACATATTTTTTTGTTTTTATCCCTAATTTTTGCCTGAATCGCCCTTTCGGGTTTTCGATCCACCGGGATGCCCCTTTTTTGCCCAAGCCGCCCTTTCGGGTTTTCGACTTGTCGGGTTATTTTATGCGTAGTATCTTTTGACTATGTCTGCGTTCGCAGGGTGCGGCAAATCGTCGCCGTCCATGGTGGTCAGAATCATTGCACCACCAGAAAATATGCTCTTGATCACAAATGGTCCTTCATATGTAGGAGTCCATTTGCCCCTGGGATCACTTTGCGGCAAGATAATCCGCTTGATTAGGAGATCTCCGACTTGATAGACTTGACGTCTGACTTTCTTATTGAAGGCCTTGATCATCCGCTTTTGATACGTCTGACCATGGCATATAGCAGCAAGTCGATTTTCGTCGATCAGATTGAGCTGATCAAGTCGGGTCTGCATCCAATCATCTTCATTCAAACCTGCATCCTTCATAATCCTTAGAGAAGGGATCTGGACTTCCATAGGCAGAACAACTTCCATGCCATAAACCAAAGAAAATGGGGTTGCCCCAGTTGAAGTGTGCATCGTTGTACGGTATCCATGCAGAGCAAACGGTAACATCTCATTCCAGTCTTTGTAAGTGACTGTCATTTTCTGAATGATCTTCTTAATGTTTTTGTTCGCAGCTTCAACAGCACCGTTCATCTTCGGCCGATAGGGAGATGAATTGTGATGATAAATCTTGAACTGTTCGCACAATGCAGTGATCATTGTGTTATTCAGATTTGTACCGTTGTCTGTGATGATCCTGTCTGGAACACCATACCGACATATGAGATTTTGCTTGATAAAGCGGGCAACCACATTTTTAGTAACAGAGGCGAAGGAAGCTGCTTCGACCCATTTGGTGAAATAGTCAATGGCAACCAGGATGAAGCGATGTCCGTTGGAAGCCGTGGGTTTGATCTCTCCAATCATATCAATGCCCCACATTGCAAAGGGCCACGGAGCAGTCAGGACGTTGAGAGGAACTGGAGGGATATGAACTTTGTCAGCATAGACTTGACACTTGTGGCAAGTACGGGAATGCTGATGGCAGTCAGCTTCCATGGTGGACCAGTAATAGCCTGCCCTTAGGATCTTCTTAGCCATTGTATGCCCGCTCAAGTGAGTGCCAAATGCGTCGCTGTGTATATCAGTCATGATCAACTCTGCTTCAGCTTTATCTACGCATCGGAGTAATACACAATCATGGCTTCGTTTGTAAAGGATGTCGTTGCTCAGGAAGAACTTAGCAGCAAATTTCCTTAAGAACTTCTTGTCATTCACGAAAGCTCCTTCAGGATAATCTCTAGTCTCGAGATACCTTTTGATTTCATGGAACCAAGGTTGTTCCACTACTTCCTCAGTATTAATCTCGTGACAATGTGCAGGTTCATCCATTCGCTCGATGGTGATTTGAGGAGCCTCGTTATCCCAGTTGAGTTTAAACATGGAGGACATTGTGGCCAGAGCATCTGCTAGCTGATTCTCTTCTCGCGGGAAATGCTCGAAGGTAATTTGCTCGAAATGAGGCAACAATGTCAGGACATGTTCTTTGTATGGGATAAGATTAGGATGCTTGGTATCCCACTCTCCTTTTATTTGACTGATAACCAAAGCCGAGTCCCCAAATACGATCAAAGATTTGATCCCCAGGTCTATAGCAGCCTTGAGACCAAAGATGCAAGCTTCGTATTCAGCCATGTTGTTTGTGCAACTGAAGCAAAGTCGGGCCGTGAAAGGTGTGTGACAACCTTCCGGAGAAATGAGTACAGCGTCGATACCGTTTCCAAGTGCATTTGAAGCACCATCAAAGTACAGGGTCCATCGGGATCCCTTTTCGGGTCCGTCATACGGTCCGCTACTTTTAATGTTGTCCAAATTCATGATGTCCTCGTCCGGGAAATCAAATCTCATGGGTTGATAATCTTCGATAGCCTGATGAGCTAGATGGTCAGCTAGTACACTCCCTTTTATAGCCTTTTGGGTGGTGTACTGGATGTCATACTCAGTTAAGATCATTTGCCATCTAGCTATCCTCCCAGATAAAGCGGGCTTCTCGAAGATATATTTGATGGGATCCATTTTGGAAATCAACAAGGTAGTATGAGTCAACATATACTGTCTTAGTCGGCGAGCAGCCCATACCAAAGCGCAGCAAGTTTTCTCGAGCAGTGAGTAGTGAGTCTCACAGTCGGTAAACTTTTTGCTAAGGTAATAAATAGCATGCTCTTTTCGACCAGACTCGTCATGCTGGCCCAACACACACCCCATAGAATTATCCAAGACGGTCAAATACATGATCAATGGTCTTCCTTCGACGGGTGGCATCAGAATAGGAGGTTCTAGCAAATACTCCTTGATTCTATCAAAAGCAGCTTGGCAATCGTCGTTCCACTCGACTACCTGATCTTTTTTCAAGAGTTTGAAAATCGGTTCACAGGTAGAAGTTAGATGTGAGATGAATCTAGCAATATAGTTTAAGCGCCCCAAGAATCCTCTAACTTCCTTCTCAGTACGGGGAGCAGGCATTTCTTGTATTGCTTTTACTTTTGCGGGATCGACTTCAATGCCTTTGTTGCTTACAATGAATCCCAGGAGTTTACCAGACCTAACCCCAAAAATGCATTTACTTGGATTCAGCCTGAGCTTGTATTCTTTTAACCTAGCAAACAGCTTCTCCAGATGTTCAAGGTGCTCTTCCTCCGTTTGTGACCGAGCTATCATATCGTCTACGTAAACTTCAATCTCATGATGTATCATATCATGAAATAAAGCCACCATGGCGCATTGATAAGTTGCCCCTGCGTTCTTCATCCCGAACGGCATCACCTTGTAACAGAAAGTGCCCCATTGTGTGACAAAAGTAGTTTTCTCCATATCCTCGGGGGCCATTTTGATTTGATTGTAGCCCGAGAATCCATCCATGAAGGAAAACACTTTATGCTGAGCTGTATTGTCGATCAAAACGTCAATGTGAGGGAGCGGAAAATCATCTTTGGGACTGGCCCTATTCAAATCCCGGTAGTCCACACACATCCTGACTTTACCATCTTTCTTAGGTACCGGCACAATGTTAGCGACCCATTGAGGATAGGACGTAACAGCCAGAAAGCCAGCATCGAATTGTTTCATTACTTCTGCTTTGATCTTTTCGGACATGTCAGGCCTCATTCGGCGAACTTTTTGCTTGATCGGTGGACAATCCTCTCTTGTGGGGAGACGGTGGTCCACGATGTCTGTGTCTAAACCTGGCATGTCTTCATAAGACCAAGCGAAGATCTCAACATACTCATTCAACAACTGTACCAGGCGCTCCTTGACTCTCGGCTCCAGATTGGCACCCACTTGCACCTCCTTCCGATCCTCCTCGGTTCCCATGTTAACAGTTTCCAATGGCTCTTCATGTGGTAAGATGGCCCTTTCCTCTTGTTGCAGAAGTCTGGCTAGTTCCCCGGGTACTTCACAACCTTCGTCATCTTCATACTCGGCTAGATTGACCAGATCTTCAGAGTTATTGAAAGATATAGCAGAATAGTCACCCATGGAATCTGAAGTGGATGGGTACCTGCATTGGTGAGTGTGGGTGTGTGTAAGGGATAGCCATCCTTAAACAAAAAATGCAAATGGAAAGAAAATGAGCACAAGCAGTTTATCAAATGAAAAACGTCCAATGAATCATTAAACATGGCATATGGATATGAAAAAATAATCAAACCCTTACAAGTGGACCTACATGCCCCGGGCAAGGCATGAGGTGAAAAGATAGTGTACGGATTGTTTGAAAGTAAATATTACAGACCAAATAAGAAATGTTTAACGGATAAATTACTGATGAATAAAAGTGATGGGGACAAAGTCCTTAGCCTCCCAATTGCTCAATCCTCCTTTGACAGTTGGATAAATCCACTCTTCGATGTTGCTCTCCTTGTCTTCGTCCTCCAAAGCGTTGATTCCGTAGGGAGAAATTTTGACTGGCGCCCTTTCGATCTTCGCACGGCGCATAGCTTTCTGGCCGGCGGCTGTGAATCCTAATCCAAATTTGTTGGTCTTATGCGGAAAGTCGGGTAACTGCCCCCATGCTGAATTCTTCCCTTCTTTTATCGCGGCCCTTGCGTCCTCCAGAGATGCCATCCTGGCCATCTGTCTCGGTGTCTCAGCTGCCAACTTTGCTACTGCTATTTCAGGAAGGACTTCTTCGAAATGTTGAAACGGTGTCTCAATGAATTCTCCTTCAACCTCCACATACCGGAAAGAATTTAAGTGGCTAATCATGTACTCTTCTTCGCCATGGACAGTGATGATCTTTCCCTTGACAGGGTACTTCAACATCTGATGCAAGGAGGAGGTAACTGCCCCAGCATGGTGTATCCAAGGTCTACCCAGCAAGCAAGAGTATGATGGACGGATGTCCATCACATAGAAAGTGGATTTAAACACCTCAGTGCCTATCTTGATGGGAATTTCAACCTCCCCATGGACCATTCTCTTCGAACCATGGAAAGCTCTGACAACAATATCGCTCGGCTTCAAATCCAACCCCTCACAATCTAGTCGGTCCAAGGCCTTCTTAGGCAACACATTCAGCGACGAACCAGTATCAACCAAGACGTGTGCGAGAGTGGTTCCTCGACACTCGACTGAAATGTGCAAAGCATCATTGTGATTTCTGCCTTTAGGAGTTAGGTCGGCATCAGAAAAACCTAATCCATTGTCCGCAGTCAGGCTAGCCACGCAATTCTGAAATTGATCCGCAGAGGTTTCTTGGGGAACATGAGCTGCCTTCAGAAACTTTATCAGAGCTTTAGCATGTGCTTCCGAGCAAAGTAGTAGTGCCAGCATGGAGATCTTGGAGGGGGTTTGCCCCAACTGTTCCACCACATCGTAATCACTTCTTTTGATTATCCTCAAAATCTCGTCCATTTCCTTCTTGGAGGTTTCCGGGATCACCAAGGGTTGAGCCCTCGTCCTGACGGGCTCATCTTGGATTCCCTTACCTTTGTCAGCAGCGGTAGGAGAGACAGTACCAGGAACAACAACATCTTCAATCAGAGGAGTTCTAGCAGAGAGTTTTATTGGTGCGGGGATGACCTTGTCAGCTGAAGAGGGTCCAAAGACTGCTCTTGGAGGGGCAATCTCTGGAGAAAATATTCTCCCGCTCCTGGTGATTTTGCTAGTGCCTGCAATGTTACTAATGCTGGCTTCTTCATCATCCGAACTTTCTTCAATTATCTCGATTTGCTTGATACCATGGTAGTAGACGTCACCGCCATAGTTCCAAGGTATCGACTTCTCAGAAACATAGGGAACAGGCCCTGGCATTGTTATCTTCAAAGGAACAGATTTCGCAGCTGGTGTAATCTTAACAGGCTTTTTGACGGCCTTGGAAAGATTGGCGTGAATGGTTATGATTGAGACATCTTCAGTACGAACTGGAACAGCAGAAACTCTTTCAAACAAAATTTGTCGGCTATCCATGAGGCCTTGGATGCCTTTCTTCAGTAGCGGACAATCAAACGGCAGAGAGTAACAACAATAGCAGTCTTCTTTACATCCCGGGAAGATCCCGGCCCTCAACAGATTCAACTTAATGGCTAGCAGCGGAGTAGTCAGATCACTGACATTAGCAACATACAAATCTTCTTCAATGGCATTGACATTTCGGCCGTGCTTCGGCATGGGTGCAGATATCACATTAGGCTTCTCTGGAGCGTCAAACTCTACCTCCTTAGCCTCTATCAGGTCTTGGATTTTATGCTTGAGTGCCCAGCAATCATTGGTGTCGTGTCCAACACTGTCTGAATGGTAGGCGCATTTAGCATTGGCATGATAATGCGGAGAGGACGTATTCACATTCTTTGGTGCCTCTTTGATGGTGGCGAGATTCAACTTCAATAGATGGGGAAGCACTTGCGCTGGAGTCATATTAATGCGGGTGAACTGCCATTGTGGCCGTTCCACCCGTTGCTGATTTGGTCTGGACTGGTTATAGCGAGGCTGCTCACTAGGAGTGTTTTGAATCATTACGGCCCCCACAGTTGGCCGACGCTCCATCTTCCCTGCTCTTCTCTGAGAATATACCATAGTTGTCTCCTTCTTAAAAGGCTTCTTCTCAACACTAGCAGCAACACCCTTCTGAATCTTTCCTGACTCAATGCCAGCTTCTATTCTTTCGCCTGTTAAGATCAAATCGGTAAACCCCGCGGAAGAGTTACCAATTAGATGATTGAAAAATGGCCCAGATAGGGTCCCAAGAAACATATCAACGAGCTCGCGATCGGTTAAAGGAGGCTGCACCCTGCCAGCCAAATCCCTCCATTTTTGTGCATATTCTTTGAATCCCTCACTTGTTCCTAGTGACATACCCTGAAGTTGGGTACGAGTAGGAGCAAGATCAGAATTGTATTGGTATTGTTTGTAAAAAGCGGTGGCCAAATCTTCCCAATTTCTGACACTGGTTCCTTCTAGCTGATAAAACCACTCCAACTGAGCTCCCGAAAGGCTGTCTTGAAAGAAATGAATCTAAAGATTCTTATCTGCCGTATAGGGTTGAATCTTTCTCATGTAGGATCTGAGATGCATTTTGGGACAGGACAGCCCATCATACCTCACAAACACTGGCACTTTGAATTTTGGGGGAATCACAATCCCGACAACCAAGCCCAAGTCTTCAAAGTCCAAGCCCGGTACTCTTTGTAATTCCATGGCGGCCAACCTGTCTTCTAGACCCTTGTATTTATCATCAGCTGGAGGGTATTGCTGGTCAGAATAATCTTCATCCTCTTCAACCTCTTCTTCTTCTGCATCAGACTCGGAAGGCACCGCAGCTCCATCTCTCTTACTGGTCCCTTCATCAGAAGTAGGAGGAAATTCAAGCACTCTCCGAGCTTCTCCGTCAAATCTTCTACCCAAAGTAGCCACCCCGAGTCTCTTTTTTCTTCTTTTTCACTGGGTCCTTGTTCCCCAATTGAGTCTTGATATCCTCCTGACCCTTAGCCAAGGTCATCAGGAGTTGCTGGAACTGTGCATTCTGAGCCTGTAGGTCTTTGACTGTTTGCTCGAGATCCATCCTACTGAAATAAACAGCAAACAGATAAGGAAACCTGGAGTGAGACCTGCTTACGCACATGATGAATGGTATGCTGATGTATGCAATGCATTCAAGGATTTAGGACATTCAAAATTGTTTCAGACAAAGAAGAACGCACGTCATATTAATAAGAAGAAATTTGTTAGTACATAAATGCCCCATGGGCCAAATATTACAAAATAACTTCTTAAGGCAAAAAGACATTGCGCATCCTCTTTGGTGCGATGTAGGTATTGAGGGCCTCTTGCTCGTGGAGTTGGCGGGTAAGCTCTAGAACCTTCTTTTCACTGGCGTAGTAGCTAGCTTCAAAAGTATTTCGTTCCTCCTTGAGCTGAATCCAACTTTTCTGCATTTCCTCCCACGATGTAGGCATGTTTGGATGTAGGATGGTGTAGGGAACCTCTCCTTCATTGACGGGCTCTTTAATCACTGGGAGTACATGAGGATAAGGCATCATTAGACTTTGGGCTCGGGCTCGTACCCACTTGAGATAAGGCTCAAGAGGGATGGAGTTCTTGTGTCCCAGAGTCTTGCTATCAACCTTGTTGAGTTTTCCCCAAGCTCTGATGAATCTTTGGCGAAGTCCTTGCGCATCTTTGTCGAAGTCAAAAACTAGGTCCGGAATCAACATATCATGAGGGCCATCCCTCCGTGCATATCCAAATTGCCTCAAACCTAGGCAAGGGTTGTAGGTGATACCTCCTCTAATTCCAAGTAAAGGAACATTAGGAAATTCTCCGCAACGATCGACAATGATGACATTTTCTCTGGACCGAGAACACCAATGCACATCAGAATGAGTAAGAGTCATCAACGGTTGGGACCACCTTGTACCTTGGTCATTCTTCAAGACAGATTGTGGAAGGTGCGAAATAAACCACCTTGCAAGGATAGGAGTACAGCACATGAGAACACCCCTCTTTCTCATTGTTCGTGTGTAAAATGAGTGAAGAATGTCCCCAAGCAATGTTGGTATCGGATTTCTGGACAAGAAGATTTTGACGGCGTTGACATCTACCAATTGGTCAGGATTTGGGAACAAGACCAACCCATAGATAAGGAGTGCCACAATCTCTTCAAAGGCTTGTAGGTCCAATGAGTTCCAACATTCTTGTGCCTTTTCAAACAAGAATTTTGCTAAGAATCCTTTGACGCCGCTTCTGGTTTCCCAATGCCCCTTGATGTCAGAAGGCTGTAGATGCAATGCTCGAGTAACATCTTCAGGCTTTGGTTCCTTTTCCGTACCGTTGAAGGGTAGTTGATTAAGGATAGGAATTCTCAGGAGTTGAGAAAACTCCTCCAAAGTGGGAACCAACTGATAATCAGGGAAAGTGAAACAGTGGTGAAGAGGGTCAAAGAACTGGAATAGCACTTTCATCATGTCTTCTTCAATATTGGTGTTGACTAGGCTGAGCAGTCTACCATGTCTTTCACTGAAGGATGAGTTTTCCGGAATTCTTGAGGTGAGCTCCTTGAGCTGAGGAGAGATTCTCACAAGATTGACTTGAATGGTGTTTCTGTGAGGAATTTCCATGTCCTACAAAACAAGAACAAAGATGAAGATCCAAAACCCTTGAAATGGTTAGAGAATGCATATGATGTTTCATGATGTTTATGATGTATGCACAAAACATATGTACAAGCAAATCACACCAAACCCTAGTTTCAGGCTTGCATGGGGTTTCATAGGTAAGTACCCTCTTGAGTGTAGTTGGCTTAAAAACCTGTCCTATAAATAGTAACCGGGTTCTAAGGAGCTCAATATCACTGGATTGTTTTCATTGTTCATGGTTTTGGTTTAGCCACTTAACTAGCGACCAAAATATTCCAAGAAAACAAACCTCAATGAGTGTAGTATCGAGTATCTACCAACTTCGGACTGCACCAAAGCCGGTCATCTCACTACCCCAAATAAAAGGCCAAGATGGTCAAGTAAGGTTCTAGGTCATTAGTGCTTAGTGACATCACTCAGCGGCCCCGTACTCTCCTTGATTGAACTCAAGGGTTACCGGTACTCACAAATATGTCGCACTAATATAGCTATTGCTTCGACCGTGTCGGTATACCCCGCACAGTTTCCACAACGTATTGCTATCTATGAATGTTTCCCAAAATCCGGGTGTAGGATTGCAAACCCAAACAATAGAGCCAAAATATAAAGCAAACAATTCAAACAATTTGTCATGCAAAGGGGGTGGATTCTCATCAAAATAATATCTTAGGAAATCAACATCCTCTAGATGGCATCTTTAAGTCCATCTCCGACGGTACTCCATCACGTCTTGGATTGCATCTTTAAGCCCATCTCTGAAAATTCTCTAGGAACTTCCAAATGGCATCTATAAGCCCATTCCCGATATCACAAATTAAGCATCACTTAATGTGAGTGCAAATTTCTGGGCACTCTAGTGTTCAATCATCTTCCACCTTCAGATTACTAAAGGCAGACGAGCCAATCTACATCCTCAGATTTAAGAAGATTGAACAAGGGCAGCTGTTGTACCCCAAAATTTTCCCTCTCATTTTACTCAATACATACTCCTAAAGGTCCTCAATTTGCTCATGTTTGCCCAAGAGTTGACCAGACAAACTCTCTCCTAAGGCAGTGTATCTCAAATTAGGGTTTCCACTTTCATCAAGATGTGTGGATCACAAAGGCCACAAATGCTTTCCAAGGTCCTAATATGTTCCTGTGATACGGTGGGAGAACTGACTAAGGTTTTGCGTTTGTTTTCGCAAATGTTTCGGTTGAGCAAGAGTCGCCACCGACTTTTTATTTTATCCTAAGGAAAGGTTTAAAAAGCACAGCAAAAACCTTTGAGATTTTTCTTGGGTTCGGGGAGTAGATTATAGAAAGGGAAGGTATTAGCACCCTTTCTATCCATGGTTATCCATGGGCTCTTAGGTACTCGCTTAGATCAACTTGCCTTGGTTTTCAATTATTTGAAATGGTGCTTGGTGTGTGGTTTTGAAAGTGTTTTGAAAATATGCCTTGTATAGGCTACCCTTGTAACAATTCTTTACTCGAATGTTTTACAAAAGTTATTTTGTCTTTAGAAAAGATGCTTCAAGGTTTTTTGAAAGTTGGTTTTGCAAGTGTTTGTGAAGTGGGTTTTGAAAATAGGCAAGTGTTTTCTTTGCAAATTGACAAGTACTTAAGAGTTATCTACTCTAAAGTTTTCTCAAAGGTTTTTGTTATGTTTTAAACCTTTTGGCAATTTTGTTCCACCATTGCATTTGGTGGACAATCTTGTCTTAGGAAGTGAAAGGGACGGGCGCGGGTCATCGTTTAGACCATAATTACAATAGTGTTAAATGTCTTTGGGCAATTTCTCTTTGAAAGGGACTTGATCATTTTAGGCAACTTTTCGAAAGCGTCATCGAGGGACTTATGATCATTTGATTGTTTGTTTTACCCAAATAAATTCAACATACAATATGGCCCAATTATTTGAAGGCAACAAAGTGGAATACCCTAGGGGTGCAAGTGTGAAATGTGTCGTCCATTTTTCATGCTTTTTTGTCTTGAGATTAGGTCGAACTAATTTATTCGTTTTATTCGCATACAAACCCTAATTCTAGCATAGTATATTTAGAAAGCGATAAAGTGCGAAATTTAAATTCCTACACTATTACAACACAATAATATGGGGAGGGGGGTACAAATGTTTCAAATGGGGATTATTTAGACAAGAATTTAAACCTAACTATTACATCATTTTCTTTGAATATTTACAAGACAAATAAATGTATAATTAAATGGAAATTGAAATAAATATGCAAAATGTAAAAAGAATTTTTATGTGTATAAAAAAGGAATATTATTCATGTGAAATAAAAAGAAAAATAAAAAGATTATTTTTGGAGTATTTTCAATTTTAGGGTAAAACCCTAATTTTAATCAAATTGGTACTAGTTCTTTAATATTTGTAATATTTACTGTTTATATACAAAAAATAGGATAAAATATAATATACTTTAAAAAAATGTATTTTTTTAGTATTAAATATTAAAAAATAAAAATATGTACATTTATTGGTATTTATATCCTAAGTGTATTAATATATACTTATTTATTTATATTATTTACAAAATATGTATTATATATATTAATTAATAATATTTAATATTTAAATAAAAAAAGTATTTTCTATAAAATATTTTCAGGAAATAAAAATAAGATAAAAATGTATATAAACATATATTTGTACTATCTTAATATTTTAAACAAAAAGTATATATATATATATATATATATATATATATATATATATATATATATATATATATATATATATATATATATATATATATATATATATATATATATATATATATATATATATATATATATATATATATATATATATATATATATATATATATATATATATATATTTATTTATGTACAAACTAAAGAAACAATCAAATAAATACTTAATAAATTCAAAAAATGATGAGAAAAATATTTTTATATTTTTAATATGCTGAACAAAAATAAATGAGTCAGTTAAAAAAAGAAAAAGTCAAAAATCATTAAAAATAAAACAAATGGGCTCAGGGGTGTAAAACCAGAAAAGTGGTGTGAATAGGAAAATAGCTCAGGCCCAGCCCAAGAAGACATTGTCTTCAACCTTCAGCCAAAAAACAGTTCAAAAACGCGCGCCCTGTTCTTGATCTTCTAACTCCTGATTCCTGGCTTATTAATAAAAACTCATAACATAAAAAATGTTCAGCATGAAGAGACGAATCCAACCATATGCAGAACTTGATCTAACTCTCTAAGATGAGGGAGAATTTCTTCTCCCCCAAATCCTAACCTAGATTTTCTGCCATTTTCAAACCTTAAATTCTCACAGCTCAAGCAAAAGAAATGAAAAGTAAAAACATGTACATGTTCAGTGGCATGAGTAGGACATTGTTTATTCACAAACTTAAAGCTAATGATGCCTAATAAGAGAGATACGAATTCAAAAACTTACCTGTTCAGTTGAAGTTCTATCTGGCAATGCAGAGACTTTCAGTGCAAGGTGATGATTGGAAAAGCTTCCTTGAGGTCCAGGGATGCTATTCCAATGTTTACTTTGTCTTGAAAGCTTTGGAATCGAGCTAGAGCACTTCACCTGCAAGTCAGAAATGTGAAAATGGTGGAACCAGTTAGAGGGATTACAGTTCGTGTTTTTGCTTTGGGTTAGCTTGCATAGATGTTAGGGAATGTATGTGAACTGGTTTGGGCAAGAATGCTTGAAGGGATTGAGAGTTGGAACTCAATCTGCAGAGGTAGCTCTGTTTTTGCAGTTTGAGAGTGATTTTGGAAATGGGAGTGTTTGAGAGGTGTTAGGGTCGTGCAAAAGCTTGGTTGGGATGTTTGGAATGTGTCTACAATCTTTTCTTCTGTGTGCTAATGCTGAGATGAAAGATGTTCTATGTTATGGTACTTTTCTTCACTCTTAAGCAAGCAAAGCCAACTTGGTGTTTTAGGCAAGTAGGGGACCCCTAATGAGCTGCATAATCTCTCCTTGATCAGAGTGATTTGCCCATAATCTTGTGCCAATTGGATTTGGTTTGTACTTGTGGATTTGCATCATGACATAAAGTGAAACTTTTGCAAAAATGGATATAATGCTTTTTCCAATTTGGGATTAATCCATCATACAATGCTTTAGCTCATGAAACAAGGTCTTAGCACAATGAACATGCATTAAATTATTGAGTGTTGGATGGTTTTAGGACCTGTAACTTAGCACAAACTAAGCTTACTTGAAAATGGCTTAAGTTATGACCATGTTTTGGTCAAGAACAAAAGTGAATTTTTGCCATATTGTGAAATTCGATTCTCTCAAGTTATGAGGTTGTTTGAGGAGTTCTTGGACATTTTGGAAAGCTTGGAATGAGTACTACAATCCATCTTTGAAATGCAAATTGAAATTCCAAGTGGAAGTGTATGGAAAATGGCCTTGAAGTTAGGTAAAAACCTTGCCTAAAATAGGTCAAATTTTCTCTAAGTTAAGAATGGTTTGGTACCCTTGTTCCAAAAATTGTAACTTGAGATACAAGCTTCGTTTGGGAAAACTTTGTGAATCAAAGTTGTAGATTATTCAATAGGCTACAACTTTCATGTTTTGACATTTGCTTGAATCCAAATGAATCTTGGTGAAAAAGTGGGGCAAAGTTAGGAAAAAATTAGGGTTTTTCATAACTTAGAAAAATTCTAAGTTATGAAAAATCTTCATTTCAAACCCTAATTTGCATTTCTTGATTTCTTGATGAACAAGTTTCATTATTTGGCATGTTTTGATGAAAAATGAATCTTGACACTTGACTTTGACCAAAAAGTCAAAGTTTGACTTTTCAGTATACAGTCAAAATTGATCAATTGACTGGGAAATTCAACTGTCAATCTTGTGTATTTGGGATCTTTTGAAATTGTTGAGCATGTCAAGAATATTCCATGGGGTCCTTGAGTCCATATGTGAGCTTGGTTTGCCATTGGCTAGGTCAAACAGTCAAAAATTGCCTTTGTGCAGTCAAAACCCTAAAAATGACCATTTTGCCCTTTTGATGATCTGATCAAATTTCTTATGGAATTGTGATCCGAACTTGATCAAATGGTCCATGGGAGTTCATAATGTTGATGTGGATCAATTTTCATGATATTTGACTGTCAATTGACCACAATTGACTTTTTCCCCAATACAACTGATTTCTAGGTCAACTGTCCAATTGACTGGGCAAAACTTGGAATCAAGGCTTGAAACTTGATGTGAATAAACTTGGGAGTCCAATATGAAGCATGAAAGTCATCTTAGGAATTTTGGTCAAAACATCTTTGTGCAAACACAAACCCTAATTTGGGTCAACAGTGCAAGGAGAAGTCTTGAGCAGATGAAACCCTAACTGGATCTTGAGCTCCAAGGGCTTAGTGATGAGAAATCAATGAGAAATGGGAGGGCAAATTTTGGGGTACAACAGTTCCCAATATTCTTCATGTCAAATTTCAAGCCTTGTACAAGAAGTTTGCTCAGTCAACTGCGCAAATGCTTGAGAATTAACTAAACTAGGTCAAAAGTCAACAGTGGCCCACATACAGTCAAACTTCAATATTTTTGGTAAACATCAACATTTTAAAGTGATGTCCATCATTTGATCAAGGTTTGTTCATAATTCCTCAAGAAATGCTCCTAACTCATCAAAACCCAAAAGTTGCTAAATTAGGGTTTCTTAGGAAAAGTCAACCAAACTTTGACCAAGCATAACTTCTTCATACTTTATAAGAAATTTTTCATCCAAGGCTCATTTTTAAGAGTATGTAATTACCTACAACTCATCTTCAGCCCACAAGTTCAAAATATGCACTCGTAAAAAGATATGAATTTCTACATTATAGGTCCTTTTGAAAAGTCAACAAAAACACCTTTTGGGTCAAAGCTTCTTTACATGAACATGGAAGACCCAATTGAGATGAGACCAAAAGGGTTGTTCAGGGGACATCCTCAGATTTCTAAAAAGTCAAATAACACCCTCTTAGGGTTAAAATTGAGGGAGATATGTATTTTCAAAATTGACCAATTTTTGGAAATGTGCATGCAGTCAATATTGATCAAAATGACTTTTTTTTCCAAATGGGCCCATGTTTTCTTGTTTGAAACTTGTTCCTAATATGGCCCACGACCACTGATCTCATCCACCTATTATTTTATTATTTTTATTTTTTATTTTTATTTTTTATCCATTTAAATCAAAATAAATCAATTTAAATAGTAGAATAATCAACTAAAATCAAAGATTTGGTTTTATGAGCATATTATGAGTCCATGAACAACTAGCAAATCAAAAAATTCGTGAAAGAGCCAATTGATTGGAAAAGATATTAATTTGGTCTATTTTGGAAACAAATCATACAAGGTAAAAAATGAAATCAAATCTCCATAATTTGCAAAGATGTGATCAGTTTTTATTGACCTAAATCATTCTATCATATATACCTAACATCTCTAAAGCATAAAAAAGGGGTTTGGGGTCGTGAAAACAAGGGGAAAAAATTGCAAATTTTGGAAGAAAAAGTGCAGACTGTATTCTCTTCCATAGGCCGTTTCAAGTAATTCCAAAGCCAACAATTTGTTCCTGGACGTGTTCCGAAGCCATTCCAATCATCCTCAAGCCTTAAAACCTTCAGAAATCACGCCTCACAGTGCCACGGTTTGCATCTTTTTTTCAAGATTCGTTTTCAATGATTTATCCATCATAAACATGTTTTGATCATATATCCATGCTTGCTATCATATTTGCAATGTTTTTGATTGGTTTGATTGAACTGTAAGTGTAGGAATGGCACGATGCCATTGTTAGGGTTTTGAGGTCCCAAATTGGGAATTCTATATAAAGGCAAAATTGGATAAAATTAGGGGTATTATCATGCTCAGGAGATGATTTGCAGTTGATCCATGTCTTTGGTTTGAATTTATTCTGCTTGTGCTGCGTTTGTTTTGAATTTTACAAGTTTATGGCTAAGAACAATATCAGTCACTGTAGCCTTTAGTGACGGAAACAACTGTAGGTAAAAGTTTGGTCAAAAACAGCAGTTATGAGGAAGAAGACAATTAGGTGGGTGAATCCTATTGGGTGATCTGAATCACGCGCGCGTTTGGGAAGGACCACTTTATTTCCTTTATATTTTATTTATGTTATTATATATACAACTAACCATCCCAGTAAATTTTGTTTTCTTACTTTGTTTCTACAGATTCAATGCATCATCATCCAAAACGCCTACCATGCGCTACCACCATCTGGCCATTAGATGTATCAATAATTCATATCCAACGCCTCAAACAATAAAGGACTATGGTGCACTCTCAGGCTGGCACAACACAGGCCCATTATTTTCTTTTCTATTTTATTTTTTTTAATTGTTTTACTAATTATTTTCCTTTATTAAAATAACACCAAAAAATCATTATTTTTTATTTAATCAAAAAATCATCAAAAAAACATTAAAAAATCATTTTTTTCATAAAAATATTTTATTTCCTTAATTAATTAGTTTAATTTAATTTAGGGCAAATTTAACTCCTTTTTTATAATTTAAATTAATTAGAAATTACGGTTTTAATTTGTACATAACCTAATTAATTTTTCTCAAAAGAAGCTAACCTAAATCTTTTTTTCAATTAGATTTTTTAGGTTTCCTAAATTATTCTCGCATTTAATTCGCCGTGCGCATTTTTTAATTTCCTTTTTTTATTATTGTAACTGTTTCGAGGTTGTAATAGTAATTAGGGTTTAAATTCCTCATTTTTATTTTCAATCCAAAATAATTATGTATCTGCAAAAGTCTTGTAATAGCTAGGACTTTAAACTTTCTTGCTTTTAATTCCGCAAACTATAAACTTCTTAGATGTATGTTAATAGGATTGTATGGAAAGACAAATTGAAAATTAATACGGTAGAAAACCCTAAATGTGCAAGATAAATATATCTGAAAAAACACACTGCTGCACACTTGCACCCCTAGGGTACTCCCCACTTGGTTGCCTCGGAAAACAATGTTCGTTTCCCTCGAACGTAGGGATATCTTAGCAAAAGACCCTCAATCTAAAAGTCATCATAAAGATCATAGTCCCTCAATGCCCCTCGAGTTGCCTATGAGAAATGATCTTGTCCCTCGATGTTTCCTACGGATATATGATGACAGTCCCTTCGAAATGCTAAGGTATCCTTACATGTTTCCTTCAATGACCATTACGTCCCTTTCGATAGTCCCTCAAACATCCAACGACTAAGGTTACCTACTCACTAATAGTAGGATAGCACGGTCTAAAGGAGAGGAGAAAATGAACAAACTTTTTCGAGTAGGTAGAAAACTCTTAAGTACTTGCTCAAACGAACAAAACTTTTCACACAAACACCTTTCAAAACAAATTTTCAAAACAAACTTCGTCACACCCTTGAGGACTGATACAAGGGTTATCACGAAGTAAAACTTTTCAAAACAAGCACACACAAGAAATTTTAAAAAGATGAGCAAGTAGTCAGAAAAATCTTGAAAAAGGTTTTTTCTGTTCTTTTTCCTTTTCCTGATTCGATAAAATAAAAGTCGGTGGCGACTCTTGCTTACCGCGACATTTTGCAAACAAATAATGCAAACTCGTGTAAATAGTCGGTTCTGCCACCGTATCACACCTTCCCTTTTCATAACCTACCCCCCGAACTCAAAAATCTCGAAGGTCTTTCTTTTTCTTTTCACCCTTTCCTTATTGGATAAAAGAAAAGTCGATGACGACTCTTGCTATCCGCAATATTTGCGATAAAAGTCAAAACCAAGTCAGTTCTCCCACCGTATTACAAAACTGGAGAATCTGTCGGGGAACTTAAAAGAGGGGTTACCTTAGAGTCTAGGATCACTTTACTTGTTTTTACTTGTTTTCTTTGACTGCTTTATATTTGAGGGTTACTCAGGTTTTAAATTTCTTGCAAAGATCCTATACCCGTATCTGGGGAACTGTACGTCATAGACCGATATGGTTGAAGTAATGGTTATGTTAATGCGATACTTTGGTTTGTGTTGGTGTCCCTTGAGTTAGTCGAGGAGAATACTAGGCTGTCACATGGTGTCATAAGCACTAACTGACCTTTAGAACCTTAATTTACCCAACTTAGCCATTAAAAGGTAGTGAGATGGCCGGATTTGGTGCAGTCCAAAGTTGGTTGATACTCGATGCTACACTCATTGAGATTCGACTCTCGGGATATTTCGGTGGCAAGTCAATTGCTCTGCTGAAACAAAGCCTGCCAGAAAGACCGGTGATATGAGATTCCTAGGAGTCGGTTACTATTCTTAGGACAGGTTGAGCCCACTGAACTTCAAGAGGGTACTTACCTACGAACCCCATGCAAGCCTTAAACTTAAGGCTCTTGTGTGCTTTTTTTTATTATTATCTGTTCGAACATGACATCATGACATCATACCATCTCATTTTCACTGATCATTTTAAGGATGTCAAGGGCCTATGATGCAGGTTTATCATGAACCAGACTGCTACCAAGGGGAAAGGGGATTTATTTTCCTCTAATGCCACCAAAGATAAAAGTACTTTCGCTTCAGTCAAAGGCTAGGACTCACTCGACATGGTGAGCTTGATTCTCATAGAAGGACGTTCAAAGATGCAAAGTTCTTCAATCAAAGCTGCAACCTAACCCAACTTATAACATTTCCTTTTGTTTATCCCATAATATCCTTGAAAACATTGCATCCATATATCATGCATGTCATTACAGGTATTTCCCAAGACAGGTTTTCTCATCTTCTTGTTGTTTATTTCTGTAAAATATGGCTCTTGAACAAACTGTGAAAGACCTTCAAGCTCAAAATGCCCAATTCCAAGAGACGCTCATGAACTTAGCCAAGAGACAAAAAGAACTGATGGCGCTCATCACCAAGAAGAAAAATACTAGGAAATTGGCTGGTATCCTCAACATGAGGAGAAGATTCAAAGGCACTGCCAAAAAGGTTCAAGCTTCTGATATTCCATCAGATGAAGATGACAATCAAGAAGAATACGGTTGAAGTATCAAAGTTGAGAGGGGAAGCAACCTTGGTTCCGATAAAATTCTTGATGAAGAAGACTATTCTGATGAGAAATATCCTCCCGCTGATGACAAATACAAACAACTTGAAGATCGTCTGAATGCCATGGAAATCCAGAAAGTGCCTGGGCTATATTTTAAAGAGCTAGGTCTTATCGTGGGGGTTGTTATCCCCCATAAATTCAAGGTCCATAATTTTTCCAAATATGATGGTGTTTCTTGTCCTAAGCTTCATCTGAGGTCTTATGTCCGGAAGATCCAACCCCATACTACTGACATAAAGTCATGGGTTCACTTCTTTCAAGAGAGCTTATCTGGGACACAACTGAAATGGTTCTATCAGCTGGAAGGAACCAATATATGTAATTGGGAAGACCTGGCTGTTTCTTTTTACAAGCAATATCAATACAATGTTGATCTTGCACCAACCCGTGTGCAATTACAAAGCATGACTATGGGTTTGAACGAGGGCTTCAAAGAGTATGCCCAAAAGTGCAGAGATTTAGCTGGAAGGGATCAACCTCCTCTGTCTGATAGGGAGATGGTTGACATGTTCATCAGAACTTTAACATGACCTTTCTTTAATCATCTGATCGGAAGCTCTTCATCTGGTTTTAATGAGTTGATACTAACAGGAGAACATGTCAAAAGTGGTATCAAAAGTGGAAAGATTCAAGTGGTCGCGTCTTCAAGTACTGTAAAAAAGACGTTCAACGGTAAGAAACAAATGTTGTGTATGGCTAGAAGGGTCGTACTAGAAATGATTGCAACCAATTTGTGGGGGCGGTACTAATTTATAATTATGCGCTTGTACAACAACAACAACAACAACAACAACAAAAAAAGCAATCAGTGTAGCTCAGACGCACCAAGAAGAAAATTTACAAAGATCAGTATGCTATTGTCTCACGCTTTACAATACTTATTGAAAGCAAAGCTGATTACACTGAGGGATCCTCCTCAGAATCCCAACACCTCCTCTCCTTGTTATAATCCTAATGTTAATGTGCTTATCATTACCATAGCCCTAGGCACGACACTAATAGTTGTTGGGCTTTGAAGAATAAAACTCAGGACATGATTGACAACAAAGAAATTGAGTTTGATCCTCCCGAGACCCCCAATGTGATTACCGCTCCTATGCCTAAGAACGACAAAGGCATTAGTGCTATTGATGATGTTTTGTATGTTTTAATTGTAAGTGACTTGACTACTCCACTCCCGATTATTAAGAAGAATTTGTTGCAAGCCAGTTTATTTCCGGGTTGCATGGAAAGATGTTACTGTTGCACAGCCCAACCCAATGGCTGTAAATTGCTAAAAGAAGGTATTCAGCATATGACGAACAACCATATCATTGTACTTGAGAAGATTACTTCTATTGAGAATTTGTTTCAAGACTTATCTGTAATTTCCGACACTTCTGTCGGGATCACTTCCAAAGGCCTCGTGAAAATTAAGGCTAAACCCAAAATCACTCCTCTGATAATCACTTCACTCTGACCAATTCTGTATTCCTTGGACAAGGATATTCCTTGGAACTATGGAGCTGACGTCTACTATCATGGTGTCAAGAAAGAGCCATGAATTATTTAGAATGAAGGTACTGAAGTTACTGATCACAACATAGACAATATTGTTGGGACCAATAATCTTACTAGAAGCGGAAGGGTTTTCTCTCCAGAAATCTCTCCGAAGACTGTCATCACACTAGCTCGTGTAACCGCTACCGAGTCAATTACTAAGACTCGGGGAAAAGAGCAAATGGTGGAGCCTGCCCAGACGGAGGATCCTAAAGAAGTTATAGCTAAATATACCTCTAGGCAGGAGTTGTAGGAAGTATTAAAAATCATCCGAAGAAGTGATTACAAGATTGTTAAAGAGACGGGACAGACTCCCTCTAAAATCTCCATGTTATCCATGTTGTTGTGTTCAGAAGCCCATGCACAAGCTTTGGTGAAGTTCTTACGTTCACGTGCCACAAGAAATTTATGTCGATCAATTTGGAAGTTATGTTGCTAGCCTAACTACTGATAATGGGCTATGCTTTTCTAATGTCGATTTGACCCCTAAAGGAAAGAACCACAACAAGGCCTTGCATGTTTCTATTGAATGCAAGGGCACTACTTTAGCGCATGTATTGGTTGATACGGGTTCCTCGCTGAATGTTCTATCGAAGGGTGCTCTGGAAAGGTTTAATTATGAAGGGGTTGTGTTGAAACCCAATAATATTATAGTTCGAGCCTTTGACGGGTCAAAGATGATGGTACACGGAGAAGTGGATCTCCAAATTAAGGTGGGTTTGCAGGTTTTTGATTCTACCTTCTATGTGATGGATATCTGACCAGCTTATTCTTTTTTACTCGGACGCCCCTGGATTCACGGGGCAGGCGCGATTACTTTAACCTTACACCAAAAGCAGAAGTATCTTGTGAAAGTAAAGGTTGCTATAGTCAGCAGCAAAAAAGAGTATATGGTGAGTCATTTAAACTCGTTCAGTTATGTTGAGATGGATGAAGAATTCATTGAAAATCCCTGCCATACTTTTGAAGTTATCCCTTCTACCGCTACTAAAGACGTTAATACGATTCCCAAGATTACCAGGGTTCCACCCAGGATGGCTTCTTTGAAGGATGCTAGAGATATGGTGGAAGAAGGTGGTGGCACTAATTGGGGTCAACTTCCTGACATTCCATATAAATCTGACAAATTTGGTTTGGGTTTTACTACAGAGGCTCAGAGGGCTGTTCGTCAGGCATATGCTGGAAGACCACAATTCTGCGTAAGCAACAATGGAGTCAATGATATAGAAGATGCTAACAATGATTATGAACTCAACAGTTGGATCTTTCCTACCATCGGAAACAGACTCAGTAACTGGAAGACCGAAGACCTTATCTCAATCTCCTTTAGTCAGGAGTAATTGCTATCTTCTGTTTCTTTCAAAGTTTTGGTTATGTAATCTTTAAACAATGACTTTAATCCTTGTGTCTTACCCGAGACACAACGGTTCATTTGTTAGGGTTGTCATCTTTCATAAGCATATTTTCATTTAATAAATCATTGGACGTTTTGCATTCAAATTTTGCGCTCTTTTTCTTTCTTTGTACTTTATCACACTCTCAAAATAACTATGTGTTCTTACACACACCCACATGATAAATTTCAGATCCACATCCACTCTGGATTCCCTTGATAACATTTCTGATATTGACACTTATAACTTTGAAAAATTGATATACCAAGCCGAGGACAAAGGTGGGGAAGATTGTGAAATACTTGGAGATCATGCCAGACTGTCAGTGCAAGAGGAAAAGGCTATCCAACCGCATGAAGAGACAATTGAAGTGGTGAACTTGGGTACTGAAGCAGATAGAAAAGAAGTCAAGATTTGTGTCAACCTAGAATACAGTGTCAAGAACAAGTTAATCTAGATGTTGCATGATTATGTTAAGATCTCTGCTAGGTCGTATGAAGACATGCCAGGGCTCGATACTGATATTATGGTTCACTGTCTTCCAATGAAAGAGGGTTGTTCTCCAATAAAGCATAAGGTCCGTCGGATGCATCTCGAGATTTAAGAAAAGATCAAGGTTGAGGTTATGAAGCAATTCAATGCAAAGTTCCTACCTATTACATCTTATCCTCGGTGGGTTGCAAATGTGGTTCCAATACCAAAGAAATATGGAAAAGTGAATATGTGTGTGGACTACAGGGATCTGAATAGGGCGAGCCCCAAAGATGACTTTCCACTTCCGCATATTGATTTTATGGTTGACAACACCTCTCAACACAAAGTATTTTCTTTCATGGACGGTTTCTCAAGTTATAATCAGATCAAGATGGAACCTGAAGACATGGAGAAGCCTACTTTCGTTACACAGTGGGGCACTTTCTGCTACAAGGTTATGCCTTTCAGGTTAAAGAATGTCGATGCAACATACCAACATGCTATGGTAGCCTTATTCCATGACATGATTCATCACGGAATAGAGGTTTACATCGACGATATGATTTCCAGATCTCAGATTGAAGAATAATATCTTGAACATCTACACAAGCTGATTGAGAGATTGAAAAAGTACAAGCTAAGGTTAAATCCAAACAAGTGCACTTTTGGGGTGAGATCCGGTAAACTCCTAGGTTTCATTGTCAGTGGTAAAGGTATTGAAGTTGATCCCGCCAAAGTCAAAGCCATTTAAGAAATGCCAGATCCCCGTACTGAGAAGGAAGTAAGAGGTTTCTTGGGACGACTGGACTATATTGCCAGATTTATTTCCCATCTGACCGCTACTTTTGAGCCAATCTTCAAGTTGTTAAAGAAAGCTCAAGTATTGAAATGGAACGGCGATTTCCAGATACCTTTTGACAATATCAAGGAGTACCTCCAAGAACTTTCAATTCTGATGCCACCAGTTGAAGGAAGACCTCTAATCATGTACCTAAAAGTGTTAGAGAATTCAATGGGGTGCGTACTGGGCCAACATGATGAGGCTGGTCGAAAAGAGCATGCTACCTTAGCAAAAACTTTACCGATTTTGAAACAAGATACTCACTGATCAAGAAAACTTGATGCGCTTTGGCATGGGCTGCTCGCCGACTAAGATAGTATATGTCGACTCATACTACTTTGTTGATCTCTAAAATGGATCCCATAAATTATATATTCGAGAAACCCGCTCTCTCCAGAAGAATAGCCTGATGGAAAATGGTCTTAACAAAATACGACATTTAGTACACCACTCAGAAGGAAATCAAAGGAAGTGTACTGGTAGACCACGTGGCTTATCAAGCGATAGACGACTATCAGTCTATGAATTTTGAGTTCCCGGATGAAATCATTATGCTAGTTACAGATTGTGAAGAACCCGGACCATATGAAGTACCTGAGCTAAGATCTCGATGGACTATAGTTTTTGATGGAGCTTCCAATGTGCTTGGTAACAGAATTGGGGTTGTGATTATCTCTCTCAAGGGTTACCATACGCCCTTCACCGCCAAATTATGCTTTGAGTGTACCAACAACATGGCAAAATATGAAGCGTGCATTATGGATATCAAAGCTGCTATTGAAATGAGGATTAAGTTCTTGTATGTGTATGGGGACTCAACCCTAGTCATCAGTCAAATCAAGGGAGAATGGGATACGAAGCATCCAAATCTTATTCCTTATTAGGAGCATGTATTAACATTAATTCCATACTTCGAGGAAATCACTTTTGAACATATTCCACTTGAAGAGAACCATCTGGAAGATCCATTGGCTACCATGTCATCTATGTTCAAAGTCAGATGGGATAATAAGGCTCCTCAAATTACTATTGAGAGACTGGATGAACCAGCACATTACTACGAGGTTGATACTGACGGGGTAGAGGAAAAGCCTTGGTTTCATGAAGTAAAGAGATACCTCAAGGCTCAAGAGTACCCACGGGGGATTCTATTAATTACAAGAAATTTCTATGAAGGTTCTTTGTTAAGTTCTTCCTGAGCAACGAAATTTTGTACAAACGCAACCATGATTCAACTCTGATTCGTTTTGTGGATAAGAAGGAAGCTGAGAAAATTATGGAAGATATGCACGAAGTTATCTTTGGTACTCATTCCAGTGGGAACACGATGGCTAAGAAGATTCTGAGAGTAGGTTATTATTGGTTGACTACGGAAACCGGTTGCCATCACCACTCTAGAACCTGTCACAAATTCCAAATCTATGATGACAAAGTACATGTGCCTCCGGTTCCTTTAAATTTCTTGACTGCTCTTTGGCCATTTGTAATATGGGGAATTGACATGATTGGAGAGACTAAACCTAATTCTTATAATGGACGCCGCTTCATCCTCATCGTTATCGATTACTTCACAAAGTGGGTTGAAGCAGCCTCATTTGCCTCCGTCACCAACAATGTGGTGGCTCAGTTCATTAAGCATAACCTTATCTGTCGGTATGGCATCTGTGAAACGGTGGCAGAACCGATGTATTTTGAAATGCTGGTTTGCGTTTGGCGTTTTGGGTTTTGTGTTCGCAAAATGTCATGGTAAGCAAGAGTCGCCACTGGCTTTTATTTCATCCAATCGGAAAGGAAAAAAGTACAGAAAAAATCCTTTTTCGAGATATTCTAAGTACGGGGGGAAGATTATAGAAAGGGAAGATATTAGCACCCTTTCTGTCCATGGTTTTCCATGGGCTCTTAGGTACTTTCTCATTTTGAAAATTGCTTGTGTGTGCTTGCTTTGAAAATGTTTTACTTCGTGATAACCCTTGTATCAGTCCTCAAAAGTGTGACGAAGTTTGTTTTGAAAATTTAATTGAAATGTGTAAGTGTGAAAAATTTTGTTTGGAGAAAGTACTTACTAGTATCTACCTACTCGAAAAAGGATCGTTTCTATTCTTGTTTCCGTTAGACAACGATGTCCTACTATTGAGAAGTAGGTAGCACTGTCGTTGGAGTTGTAAGGGTCAATTCGTAAGGGACGTACGATTACTAAAGCAATATTAGGACATCTTAGTAGTAACCCTAAAGTCTTAAGATCATATTCAAGGCAACATTTCCGAGGCAATATTTCCGAGGCAACATTTTCGAATGGGACATTTGATCTTTGTCAGACAGGAGGGAAACCACTAAGACACCCTATACTTAATGATCGTTTACTGAAGGTAATCAAAGTGAGAGTATACCCTAAGAGTGATATGTGCGAGTGATTAGTTTCAGTTATTATCTTTGCACATTAGGGTTTTCTAACCATTTTAAATTATCATGCAATCTTGTCATACAATCCTATCAACATACATCTAAACAGTTAATATTTGCGAGAATTAAAATGCGAGAAAATAAACCTACGCTATTACAAGGCTTCGGGGTAGGGATTAATTACATAGCCAAAAAACCCGCAAAAGACGATAAATAAAATAAAGTCCTAGAGTAAACTATTACATACTGTGGACAGTTACATCAATATTGCAAAAATAATAAACACGCGCGATGAATCGAAAAAAAGATAATCAGGGTTTTAACCCTAACTTAAACCTAATTGCGATTAGCTAAAAAAAAGGTTTGTGTTTTGTTTTGTTAATAGAGAAATTGTTATATTAAATTAAAAAGAAAAGCCTAATTCTAATTAATTTTAATTTTAAGAAAAAAAATGAATTAATTTATTCTAAAACCTATTTTTGGTATTTATTTTGAGAAAGAAATAAAAATTAAATCAAGAGTCTAACCCTAATTTTTCTAATTGGTTTTAATTATATAAAAAAACTAGAATTTCCCTAAATTAAATTAAACTATATTAAATTAAATTTAATATAAAAAAAACCTAATTCTAATTTTCATGAACTCTTGATTTTATGATTTTTGTAAAAAAAAAAGATTAATTTTGTTAAAAATAATTAAGCAAAATAATTAAAAGAATTAAAAAAAACAAAGAAATAAAAAAAGTGAAGAGATGGGCCTGCATTAGCAAATGTGGGGGGTTTGAATCTGATTTTCTTGGCCCAACAAACTCCTGGCCTTCTTGACTTTACCCAATCCCGTGTGCACGTTTGACTGGGGCACATGGTGGTCCTCCAGGGGGAAGGCGTTAGATCTGAAGCATTTGTGGATTGGATGGTCAGATCCTGGTAGCACATGGTGGATGCTCGGGCGTGAGGTGTACCTGATCCTTCATTGAAAAATAATATGAAGCAAATATGGGACCTGGGGATCGAACTCAGGTCCTTATGCATTCTTCCCTTGCACGCTTGCCAACTGAGCTGGCTGATTTAGTGGTACATATAATCAAAAACAATTATAATATAATAAGAACAAAATACTGAAACTCAAAACGCGCGAATATTCAAATCACCCAACCAGGGGGTGCCACGCATCCATCTCCTTCCTCCCAACCGTTGTGTTAGGTTTTGTAACTTTTACCTACAGACATCAAGTGTAGGTATAGCCCCTATACATTTTAAAAATCATGTACGTGCATGATAAATGAAACTTAATGGTACCAATCAACTCGTTTCAACCTCATGAGCATCATGGTACCATTATCAATGCCCAATTTCTCCTGTATAAGAAACCCCTAAAAACAAAGAACAAACCCTAGCCATGGCATCTGCAAATATAGGTGTTAAAAATGCAATTGAATCATGGTGTCACGTTGAAAACATCTCAAGGGTTATGAATATGTCAATCAAGTATGCTAAATATGCAAGAATTAGTATATTCGATTTTAAGAAAATAGACAAACCGTATGAATGTTACATGGTAATTTTGAGCGTCCCAGGCCTTGCCAACGATCTTGTTGGCTTCAGGGATGATCCAAGAATCTGAATTGATCATTTGAAGCGCTTGAAACGGCCCCTAGAGCAAGATTCGATCAACACTTTTCTTTGAAAAATTGAACTTTTCCTCTGACTTTTCACGCCTCCAACCTCTCTCCTTTTGATCTGCCTTTGTTCACTATCTATAATAGAGTGCATTAGGGTTGAAGTTTGTATCAAATCTTTGCCATTTATGAAGATTGATCAATGATTTATTCCTTGCACCAAATCTTTCCAAAACAAGCATTTTCAATCTTTTTCTGTCCATATGAAGCCTTGCACGATTTGATCTTGTCTCCAGCTGTATAATGACTCTAATCATGCACAAAGTCTCAAGGTTTGATTTATTTTTGATATTTTCATTATTTTATATTGATTTTAGGTGATTTAAATGAAATAAATAAAAATAAATAAAAATAAATAAAAGAATGACAAGTGTCGGGGCTCATGGGTCATGGATAACATTACAAACTTAGTGCAAGCATAAAAAGTTGGGCCCCTTTAGCAAAAAATGTAATTTTGGACACATTTGACTTTTGGCAATTTTGCAAAAAGGGTTAACTTGGCCACTGCATAACTCTCTCAATTTTGACCCTAGAGAGGTGTTCTTGGACTTTTTAGAAATATTAGGGTGTCCTCTAAAAAACCTTTTTGGTCTCATCTCAATTGAGTCTTCCATGTTCATGTATGAAGCCTTGACCCAAAAGGTGTTTTTGTTGACTTTTCAAAATGATCTATAATGTCCAAATTCATATCTTCTTGTGAGTGCATATTTTGAACTTAGGAGATGAAGACGAATTGTACGGAATTGCATCCTCTTAAAAATTAGCTTTGGATGGGTCATTTTTGATAAAGTATGAGAAAGTTATGCTTGGTCAAAGTTGAGTTGACTTTTCCTACAAAACCCTAATTTAGCAACTTTTGGGTTTTGATGAATTATGGGCAATCCTTGATGAATCATGATCAATCCTTGATAAAATGATAAATGATACTTCAAAATGACGATGTTGACCAAAAATCTTGAGGTTTGATTGTATGTGAGCCACGGTTGACTTTTGATCTAGCATAGTCGATTTCCAAGTAATTGAGCAATTGACTGAGCAAACTTCCTCTGCAAGGCTTGACACTTGACATGGATGATCTTGAGAACATATTAGGACAATGGTGAGCATTTGGGATCCTTTGGACTCAAGCATCTTGATACAAAATGAAACCCTAATTTGAGGTAGACTGCCTTAGGAGAGAGTTTGTCTGATCAATTCTTAGACTTCTTTGAGCAATTTGAGGACCTTACTTGATATGTATTAGAGAAATATGGGGGGTGGGGGGGGGGGGGGGGATTTTGGGGTACAACAGCTGCCCCTGTTCAATCTTCTTAAACCTGAGGATGTAGATTGGCGTGTCTTCCCTTCGTGATTTGAAGGTGGAAGATGATTAAACACTAGAGTGCCCAGAAATTTGCACTTCCATGAAGTGATATTTGATTTGTGATATCGGGAATGGGCTTATAGATGCCATTTGGTAGCTTCTAGAGAATTGTCAGAGATGGGCTTAAAGATGCCATCTGAAGAGATGTCGATCGCATAAGAGATTCCTTTACGAGAACCTGTATACCTGTTGTTGAGGAGGACTTCGTCAGGGAATGTTGGTCCCTGTCTTGGGAGAAGTATAGTTTTTAGGAGCTTCAGTTGTCCATTATTCTACTGGGGAATAATTTATGCTTGAGAAGCGAAAGTGAACTGCGTATATGGTCGGGGCATATGCTGCACCGCGACTTTCTGGGGGAATGTGAAATCAATTGTGTTTGATTGGGTCCTGATCTTACAGTATTGTGGACTGTTGTCTGGGGATAAGGGAGGCCAGACCCGGATAGTAAGGTTAGGAGAAGGAACCTGGATAGTAGGGTTACTTCGATATGAAAGCCTGGGTAGTAGGGTTGTGAGAAGCAACCTAGATAGTAGGGTTACTGCGATATGAAAGCCTGGATAGTAGGGCTGCGAGAAGGAACCTGGATAGTAGGGTTAATTCGATATGAAAGCCTGGATAGTAGGGCTGTAAGAAGGAACCTGGATGGTAGGGTTACTTCGATATGAAAGGCTGGATAGTAGGGCTGCAAGAAGGAACTTGGATAGTAGGGTTACTTCGATATGAAAGCCTAGGTAGTAGGGTTGTGAGAAGGAACCTGGATAGTAGGGTTACTTCGATATGAAAGCTTGGATAGTAGGGCTGCAAGAAGGATCATGGATAGTAGGGTTACTTCGATATGAAAGCCTGGATAGTTGGGTTGTAAGAAGGAACCTGGATGGTAGGGTTACTTCGATATGAAAGCCTGGATAATGAGGCTGCAAGAAGGAACCTAGATAGTAGGGTTACTTCGATATGAAAGCCTGGATAGTAGGGTTGTAAGAAGGAACCTGGATAGTAGGGTTACTTCGATATGAAAGCCTGGATAGTAGGGCTGCGAGAAGGAACCTGGATGGTACGGTTACTTCGATATGAAAGCCTGGATAGTAGGGCTGTAAGAAGGAACCTGGATGGTAGGGTTACTTCGATATGAAAGCCTGGATAGTAGGGTTGTAAGAAGGAACCTGGATGGTAGGGTTACTTCGATATGAAAGCCTGGATAGTAGGGCTGTAAGAAGGAACCTGGATGGTAGGGTTACTTCGATATGAAAGCCTTGATAGTAGGGCTGCTTTTGTTGCGTCAATGATTACTCTGTTTAGCTTCGAGTGTCAATCGTGGGCTTTGCTGGAAATTATTGATAATAATGTCTTTCCTGGAATAAATGCAGGGTTAGTTATATGTGATGTATGAGATGCAATGTGTGTTGACGTTCTCAAAATAAATGAGTCCATGTTATATATGGTGTATGCATATGTCATGATGTATGAACATGAAATGCTGACGTTATAATTGGAACCAGGGAAAATAAATCCCTGATTGCCATGAAACATAGTTCCTCCCCCTATGATAGGGATGGTGAACAAAGATGACTGTGCTGGGGATTTTCCCCTTGGCTGGTAAATATTCTGCCGGACGAGACTCGGTCTGGGGATGACTCTGCGGGGAATAACTCTGTTGGAGAAGAGATACTTTGTTGATAGATCTGCTGACTTAGAGAAATAACTCAGTTAGGGATGAATTACCGTAGCCGGAGGAATAACCTCTGTTATGGATTGAGCTTCTGTATTCAGAGAAATAAACTCTGCTTGGGAGACAACTTTATGACCCGCTTGCGATTATGAAATTCGGTCGGGGAATATAGATGTCGATTCTTTGAAGGAACTTTGCTGGGGAACGTAGCTCCTTTTTGGGGAAGTCGATGTTAAAGCTTTAGTTTCCTCTACTCTGTGGGGAGTGTAGATGTCACAGGGACGCATGCTGAGGATGTGACAATGACTTCGCATTAAGACTTTTCTGCCCCTGTACCTGCTAGAGAAAGTGCATGTGGAGGACTTGTGGATTGAGTTTCATCCTAACTTATGAGGTTCTTGGTAACTGCCGATCGGAATGATAAGTCTTCTACTGATAGGAAAGTGACAAGATAATGGGACATAGTCGCATGCTTTAATCCCTAACTTTTTCCTGGACTGTCTTTTCAGATTTTCAGTCCACCGGGATACCCTTTGTTACCCAAGCCTCCTTTTCATGTTTTTGACTTGCCGGGTGTACATATCTTTTTTGTTTTTATCTCTAATTTTTTCTTGAACCCTTTTGGTTTTCTGGGATGCCCTTATTTTTTCCTAGGCCAGTCAACCTAGAGGGTCTTTATTCATGCGTAGTATTTTCCGACTATGCCCACGTTCACCGTGTACAGAGAATTGTCACTGTCCATAGTAGTAAGTGTTGCCACACTACCAGAAGATGTTTGTTTGATCGTACAGGATTCGTTGCTGGAATTCATGCCCAATGCCCCAAGGGATTCAGATGGAGATCTGCCCCTGGCTATTTGGCATCTTTGAGAGATTCCTTGAATCTTGACTTGACTGCCCCAAATGATGGACAATGATCATGCCGTGCCCCTTGGTTGGAAATGTTTTTCCACTTGAGGTGATCCTTTTTATTTAGAAGGTTTTTGTTCACTAGATATTCGTCATGCAAATTTCTCTGCTGTTGAACAAATAGTCATATGCAAATAATGTTATTTTAAGAATGCAAAGCTTATGTCTGTCTTGAGGTTTTGAAAATGAAGTTTTTTTTAGTAAAATAGAATTTTGCCAAGATGTGATATCAACTCGAGATTTGTAACAAAGCCTACAGGAGTCTGGATACCTTTGTAACAATATGCTCTCAAACTAACCCATGCTTCAGCTAGGACTTTTAAGGGTTATAATTTGGCATGGTTCACGGTTCAAGAAACAAAGGATAAAGGATTAAATTTTATTTGTACCCAACCCGCTCTCCGTGATGTTCTTTAGTCCTATGCTAAGTTAATTGCGTGTTTAGATCCCGATTGAGTCTAGAATCTTTGCTCTGATACTTGATGATGATTCAGAAATTGAACCTTTGTTTTGAAAAGGCAATCATTTTTGTAATCTTCTTTTTTTCGAGGATTTGTAGTAACCTCTTTTTTTTGGTTTTCGTTATCCCTAATTTTTGCCTGAACTGTTTCTTTTGTGATTACAGTCAGCGGGATGCCCCAATTTTTCTCTTAAGTCTCCTTCATAGGTTTTGACTTAATGGGCTTTTATTTCGTAAGATAATGACTGCCTGTCTTGATGATTATGCGGAACCATCACCACCCTTGGATTTAGAAGGACATCTTCGATGCCATCCATTGTGTACAAAGCGGCAGATCGTGACTGAATGCGCCTCTGAATTAACTGAGAAAACTACCCTGCCTCAGGTTATGATTAATGGTTTTAATATGTGTGAAAAGAAAAACTCCTACTTATTTGGCTCGAAGGGGTTGACTAGGGATTATCTTCCTTATAACTCCACTATTTAGGATTTGAAACAACGCTTGTACATCGTCAGCGGGGTCTATTCAAAAGCATATTGTAGATATTGTGGTATCATTTTTTTCATCCTCCCTCAAAAGGCTTACAGTTTTTTAGTCGAGAGTTGAATATCACGAAAAGGAAAGAAATTTAAATATAGTGAATACGAATGAATTGATTCAAAACAGACATATGCAATGCATTGATAAAGTAACAGAGTTTGACATGAATATATGTTCGAACAATCAAAAGAAAATTGCAAATTGAAAATTCTAATGAACAAAAGCCTCTTCGTCTGATCTTGTCATTTCAGAGGATGCGCCTTGGAGGGATTGTAGAAGAACTCAGCCTGACCATCTCGTGTAAACTCCAACACTCCTTCATCAATCAAGTCTTGAATTTTATATTTCAGCCTCCAACTGTCGTCAGTATCATGCCCCGGGCTATTGGAATGGTATGCACACCTTGCATCAGGATTGTAGTTAGGGAAAGAAGTCTTAGGATTTGGATGAGGTTCTATCAACGTAATGAGTTTCATCCTTAATAGGTGTTGCAAAGCTTGAGACAACAACATGTTGAGTTTGGTAAACTGCCTTTTGGGCATATCCGACTTACTCTGATTAACCCGTTGTTTTTGGCGAAGTTGTTGTTGGACCTGTGATGTAGTAGAAACTTGGAAAGGTCCACTTTTCACCAAACCAACCTTTTGTATTTTTAGAGGTTGATCAATGACTTGGTCCCCAGACTCTACTGTTTGCTTCATAATGTTGTATCCGTCTTGATCAAGTTTGTTGATGATGGTTTTCAGCTCTTCTTGCCTTCGGGCTAGGTCTTGGATAAGAGCCATCTTCCCCAACATCTGGGTTCTCATTACACCTACCTCAGCTTATAGTTGTTCCAGCCGTTCGTCCTTATTGTCTTCAGGACTTTTCTTGACCAAGTTCCCAACGAGGAGCATTTTCAACTCTTCCTGCCCCTTGGATAGGTTTAGGAATATTTCCCCGAACTGAGCTTCTTGAGTTTGAAGATCTTTGTTGTCTTGTTTGAGAGCCATTGCTGAAATAAACAGCGAGAACATGAGAGACCTGTACTGGAAAACCTGTTATGCAATAATATGTATGATATATGTATGCAATGTTTTCAAGGATCTCGCGGGGTAAACAAGAAACTGTTAGAATTTGATTGCATCTTGATTGAAGAAACTTCGTGTCGTTGAGAGTCCTTCTTCATAAGTCAAGCTCACCATATCGAGTGGGTCATAGACCCTGACTCAAATTATCGTGTTTTGATCTCTAGACGACATTGGCTAGAGGAAAATAAATCCCCTTGCCCCTTGCTAGACGTCTGATTTACTATAACCTGCACCACAAACCCTTGAGATCCTTGAAATGGTTAAGGAAATGTTAAGGCATGATGTTATGATGTGTATGCTATGCGTTTAAGCAAAAGTGCAAGGTGATGTAAGCAAGTAAACCTGGAAAGAAATCCAAGTTATTGGATAAGGATTGTAAACAAAACCTGCAAGGAACTCATGTTGTCAGATAATAAAACTGTGCAAGTAGTTCAAGTTAAAAGCACACAAGTCACACAAACAACCTTAGGTTTAGGCTTGCATGGGTTTTAAGGTAGTAACCTCTTAAAGTTTAGTTGGTTCAACCTGTATTAAAAAGTAACGGGGTTCTAGAGGATCTCAATATCACTGACCATCCTCCATCGGTCATGGTTTCAGCTCACACAATCTTTTCTTGCGGCCGAAATATTCCGAGAGTATGATCTCAATGAGTGTAGCATCGATTATCAACCAGTTCTCAGCTCTACACCGAGGCCGACTATCTCGCTACTTTCTAATGGCCAAGTTGGGCGATTAAAGGTTCTAAGGTCAGTTGATGCTTAACGACACCATGCAAAAGCCCCATATTCTCCTCGTTTCTCCACAAGGGATACCGGTACCAACCAAAGTGCCACACCAACGTAGCTACTGCTTCAACCATATCCGTCTACGCCGTACAGTTCCCTCACAGTCTATTTCTACTTACCTAAAAGGTGTTCCCTAGATTCAGGTGTAGAATCTATAGTAACCCCAAACAAAACCCTTAAAAGTAAAGCAAACAAAGCAATCAAGAGAAGCAATTATGATGACCTAGATCCTAAGGTATAACCCACTTATTTTTCCCCAGCAAAATCGCAATTTCTGTGATATGGTGGCAGAACTGACGTGTTTAGAAATGCTGGTTTGCGTTTTGCGTTTTGTGTTTGCAAAATGTCGCGGTAAGAAAGAGTCGCCACCGACTTTTATTTCATCCAATCGGAAAGGAAAAAAGTACAGAAAAAATCCTTTTTCGAGGTATTCTGAGTAAGGGGGGTAGATTATAGAAAGGGAAGGTATTAGCACCCTTCCTATCCATGGTTTTCCATGGGCTCTTAGGTACTTACTCATTTTGAAAATTGCTTGTGTGTGCTTGCTTTGAAAATGTTTTACTTCGTGATAACCCTTGTATCAGTCCTCACACGTGTGACGAAGTTTGTTTTGAAAATTTGTTTGAAATGTGTAAGTGTGAAAACATTTGTTTGGAGCAAGTACCTACTAGCATCTACCTACTCGAAAAAAGATCGTTTCTATTCTTGTTTCTGTTAGACAACTCTATCCTACTATTGAAAAGTAGGTAGCACCGTCATTGGAGTTGTAAGGGTCAATTCCTATGGGACGTACGATTACTAAAGCAATATTAGGACGTCTTAGTAATAACCCTAAAGTCTTAAGATCATATTCGAGGCAACCTTTCCGAGGCAACATTTCCGAGGCAACATTTCCGAATGGGACATTTGATCTTTGTTAGACTGGAGGGAAACTACTAAGACACCCTATACTTAATGATCTTTTACTAAAGGCAACCGAAGTGAGAGTATACCCTAAGAGTGATATGTGCGAGTGATTAGTTTCAGTTATTATCTTTGCACATTAGGGTTTTCTAACCGTTTTAAATTATCATGCAATCTTGTCATACAATCCTATCAACATACATCTAAACAGTTAATATTTGCAAGAATTAAAATGCGATAAAATAAACCTACGCTATTACAAAGCTTCGGTATAAAGATTAATTACATAGCCAAAAAAATCCGCAAAAGACGATAAATAAAAGAAAGTCCTAGATTAAACTATTACATACCGTGGACAGTTACATCAATATTGCAAAAATAATAAACACGCGCGATGAATCGAAAACAAGATAATCAGGGTTTTGACCCTAACTTAAACCTAATTGCGATTAGCTCAAAAAAAGGTTTGTGTTTTGTTTTGTTAATAGAGAAATTGTTATATTAAATAAAAAAAAAGCCTAATTCTAATTAATTTTAAATTTAAGAAAAAAATTGAATTAATTTATTCTAAAACCTATTTTCGGTATTTATTTTGAGAAAGAAATAAAAATTAAATCAAGAGTCTAACCCTAATTTTTCTAATTGGTTTTAATTATATAAAAAAAATAGAATTTCCCTAAATTAAATTAAACTAAATTAAATTAAATTTGATATAAAAAAACCTAATTCTAATTTTCATGAACTCTTGATTTTATGATTTATGTAAAAAAAGATTAATTTTGTTAAAAATAATTAAGCAAAATAATTAAAAGAATTAAAAAAACAAAGAAATAAAAAAAGTGAAGAGATGGGCCTGCATTAGCAAATGTGGGGGGTTTGAATATGATTTTCTTGGCCCAACAAATTCCTGGCCTTCTTTACTTTGCCCAATCCCATGTGCACGTTTGATTGGGGCGCATGGTGGTCCTCCAGGGAGAAGACGTTAGATCTGAAGCATTTATGGATTGGATGGTCAGATCCTGTTAGCATATTGTGGATGCTGGGGCGTGAGGTGTACCTGATCCTTCATTGAAAAATAATTTAAGTGTTTGGTTGTTGGCATGTTTTTGGTAAAACCAGTTGTGTGAATGTCATGACTGATGTCATAACATTCTGGGATACAAGGTACATTCTGCAGAAAAAGAATGTCATACAGGAGCTGCTCAATATGAGTGTTTAACTGATCATTATGCAATGATCATATTTATTGCATTCTACCAAAATCAGTAAACAGGATTCTTGTTGTCATAACCAATGTTAAGACATCCTGTACTGAACTAACATTTGTGTAGATTTGTTATTTCTGAGAATTTTCAGGAATCTGGTTTATTCAGTCCAGATCAGATTCTCCCGTGGACTTAGGTTAACTTTTCTTAACCATAATCTGGTTGTTAAAGTCCTATGACCAAGTCTTGAGGTTAACCCTAATTAACCCTAGCTATTTTCGTGGAAGCCCTAACTAAAGAATAGTAGCCTATATATTCCTCATGAAGGCTGTTGGTGAAAGACACTTTTTGACAGAAGATCAACAAGGGACTGTATAGTTGTAACTACTGTAATCCAAGCAATTATCATTGTTATAAGTGACTTAGAGTTGGATTTGATTGTAAGGGTTGTGTATCACTCAAAGCTTTGAAGCACGAGTGTTTGTGTCACTTGATTAAAGCTTTGAAGCAAAGTCAAGTTAGGGTTGTGTATCACTCAAAGCTTTGAAGCACGAGTGTTTGTGTTACTTGATTAAAAGTTGTGAAGCAAAATCAAGTGTATGTTCTGAAGAGTGTCTTCATAATTTCATTAGTCAATTGTTTAGTATCACTGCTTTGATTGAGGGGGAGTGAGTAGGAACTCAGGTTTAAGTTGAACTTAGATTGAAGTTGCATTGGGTAGGTCTTAAGTGAAGGAGATAAACTGGTTGGTTTATTCCTGAATTAATATCTCTTATAGTGAATTTCCTCCCTGGCTTGGTAGCCCCCAGAGTAGGTGTTGTTACACACTGAACTGGGTAAACAATTGACTATGTTCTTTACTGCTTTTAGATTTACTGTCTTGAAGAGTGTCAGATACGGTGTCATAACATTCACTATGACATTAAGTATCTGCAGCCAGAATTTGAATTGGCATCAGAGCAGGCACCCTGCCTTTCTTACTGGGTGAGATCTAGGGATATTATTTTCTGGCGCTACGGATAAAGAAGGAGGATTTGGAAGAAGACCACCCATTCTGGATGGATCAAATTATGACTACTGGAAACCTCGTATGATTGCATTCTTAAAATCACTGGACAAAAAGGCTTGGAGAGCTGCTGACAAAGGATGGAACCATCCCACCATAACTGGGAAAGATGGGACAACCAGTCTAAAACCCGAGGAAGAATGGAGAAAAGAAGAAGATGAGTTAGCCCTGGGTAACTCCAAAGCATTAAATGTCTTGTTCAATGGAATTGATAGAAACATATTCATACTAGTACATCAATGTGAACTGGCCAAGGAGGTTTGGGACACTCTCAAAACTACCCATGAGGGCACATCCAAAATAAAAATGTCAAGGCTTCAGATGCTGACTACCAAATTTGAAAACCTAAGGATGATGGAAGATGAGACCATTCATGAGTTTCACATGAACATCTTGTAAATTTCCAACACCTCAGGAGCATTGGGAGAAAAGATGTCAGAAGAAAAGCTGGTGAGAAAGATTCTCAGATCCTTGCCTAAAAGATTTGCAGTGAAGGTGACTGCTATAGAGGAAGCTCAGGATATCTGCAACTTAAAGGTGGATGAACTCATTGGGTCACTTCAGACCTTTGAGATGGGGATCAGTGACAATGTTGACAAGAAAAACAAGAGCATAGCACTTGTATCTAATACTGAAGATGAAAACAAGGAGGGTGAAGAAGAAAATATTTCAGAAGCTATAGCCATGCTTGGAAGACAGTTCAACAAACTCATCAAGAGAATGGACCCAAAGTCAAGGTCAAATGTTAAGAACATTCCTTCTGACATTAACAGATCCTATGACTCCAGCAGAAGACCAAGGTCTGAAGAGAAGGGAAATCAAAGCAAAGGAATTCAATTCCATGGATGTGAAGGATATGGGAACATTCGAGCTGAATGTCCTACCTTTCTTAAGAAACAAAAGAAAGGAATGTCTGTTACTTGGTCTGACTGTGACTCAGAAAGTAATTCTGAAGAAGAATCTGCCAAACTAATTACTGCACTAACTGGTATTTGTAACTCTGATAGTGACTCTAGTGATAAGGAAGTGACATTTGAAGAACTGGCTGACTCCTACAAGAAGTTATGTATCAGAAGTGCTGAAGTCTGTCAGCAAAATGAGAGACAAACAAAACTCATAGTAAAGTTGGAGGCTGAGAAGAAGGAAGGCATTGATACTATAAGTAATCTAGAAGGGGAAGTTCAAATGCTAAACTCAAAACTTGACCAGATGACCAAATCTGTCAAGATGCTGACAAATGGAACTGACAAATTAGAAGAAATCCTTCAGGTTGGACAAAATGTGGGAAACAAGTCTGGTTTAGGATTTGTGGCAGCAAAGAAATCTATTGTAGACAAGAAGAAAATCAGGCCTGATAAACAAATGTCAAAGCAGATGTCACAACATAGCATTCAACATCAAGAACAGAGAAATATGAAGAAGAAGTATCAAAGATGGAGATGTCATCATTGTGGAAGGTTTGGTCACATAAAGCCATTCTGCTTCAGATTATATGGATATCCTAATCAGACCCCAGTTGTCAAACCTAAGTCTAACAAGGCACCATATACTCAACAGTGGAAGAAAAAGGCTGCTGCCCTGATAGCTCACACCTCTCTTAGAGTCTCTGCAAAGGAAGACTGGTACTTTGACAGTGGATGCTCTAAACACATGACTGGAATCAAGAATCTTCTCAACAATGTTAAACCTCACACTACCAGCTATGTGACTTTTGGAGATGGTGCTAGAGGAGAAATCAAAGGAGTTGGAAACTTGGACTGTCCTGGAGTTCCAAACCTAAATGAAGTATTGCTGGTAAAAGGCTTGGCTGCTAATCTCATAAGTATCAGTCAATTATGTGATATAGGATTCAAGGTCAACTTCACCAAGTCTGAATGTCTTTTAACTAATGAGAAACAAGAAGTTGTAATGAGAGGAGTCAGATCTAAAGACAACTGCTACTTATGGGAGTCTGAGAACACTAATTATTCTTCTGTGTGCTCTATTGCCAAAGAAGAAAAAGAAGTGAAACTGTGGCGCCAAAAACTTGGTCATTTACATCTAAGAGGAATGAAAAGGATTATATCCATGGAGGCAGTCAGAGGGATTCCAAGGCTGAAAATTGATGAAGGGAGAGTCTGTGGTGAATGTCAGGTTAGAAAGCAGACTAGAATGTCACATCCAAAGTCAAGACATCTGACCACCTCTAAGGTGTTAGAACTTCTACATATGGATCTGATGGGACCAATGCAGGTGGAAAGTCTTGGTGGAAAAAGATATGCCTATGTTGTTGTGGATGATTTTTCCAGATTCACATGGATTAACTTCATTAGGGAAAAGTCTGATGTATTTGAAGTATTTAATGAACTGTGCAAAAGAATTCAAAGAGAAAAAGAAGGATGCATTGTCAGAATCAGAAGTGATCATGGCAAGGAATTTGAAAACAATAAGTTTGATGAGTTCTTCTCCTCAGAAGGAATTAATCATGAATTCTCTTCACCCATAACTCCTCAACAAAATGGAGTTGTGGAAAGGAAAAAAAGTACTATACAGGAATCTTCCAAAGCAATGATACATGCCATAAGACTTCCTATTCATTTTTGGGCTGAAGCTATGAATACAGCCTGTTATGTCCATAACAGGGTCACCTTGAGAAAGGGAACATCATCCACCATTTATGAACTTTGGAAAGGAAGAAAGCCTACTGTGAAGTACTTCCATGTATTTGGAAGCAAATGCTATATTCTGACAGATCATGAACAAAGGAGAAAGATGGACCCTAAAAGTGATGAAGGAATATTCCTAAGATACTCTACAAACAGCAGAGCTTATAGGGTATTCAATTCCAGGACCAAAGTTATGATGGAATCTATAAATGTAATAGTTGATGATTACCATGAGGAAACAAATGTCCCATATGATGTTGAGACATTGTTTGAGACTTCAACTCAAAAGGATGATATTCCTAAAACTACCTCATCAGAATCTGAATCAAAAGAAGCTAACAAAGACCCTTCCATCATAATTCAGAAAGATCATCCTAAGGAACTCATCATAGGAGATCCTAACAGTGGAGTCATTACAAGATCTAGAGAAATCATCTCAAAATCTTGCTTTGTATCTAAGATTGAACCAAGAAATGTTAAGGAGGCTTTAACTGATGAATACTGGATTGGAGCAATGCAAGATGAATTGAACCAATTCAAGCAACATGAAGTATGGGAGTTACTTCCTAGACCAGGAGGAACAAACACCATTGGCACTAAATGGATCTACAAGAACAAATCAGATGTTGAAGGAGTTGTCACCAGGAATAAGGAAAGACTTGTTGCTAAAGGATACACTCAAGTTGAAGGGGTTGATTTTGATGAGACTTTTGCTCCTGTAGCCAGACTGGAATCAATCAGACTCCTATTGGGAATTTCCTGTCTCCTTAAGGTCAAGTTATTTCAGATGGATGTAAAGAGTGCCTTCCTAAATGGGTACTTAAATGAGGAAGTTTATATGGAACAACCTAAAGGATTTGTGGATCCAAACTGCCCTGATCATGTCTACAAATTGAGGAAAGCTTTATATGGCCTGAAACAAGCTCCTAGAGCATGGTATGACAGGTTGACAAAATTCCTCTCTGACAAAGGATACAGGAAAGGAGGCTTGGATAAAACTCTTTTTGTCAAAAATGAAGGAGGAAAGATAATGGTAGCTCAAATCTATGTTGATGACATAGTGTTTGGGGGAATGTCAGATAAAAGGGTTAAACATTTTGCTGACCAGATGCAAGCTGAATTTGAAATGAGCCTCATGGGAGAATTGACCTACTTTCTTGGACTGCAAGTCACACAGATGGAAGATTCAATTTTTCTGTCTCAAAGCAAGTATGCAAAGAACATTGTCAAGATGTTTGGGATGGAGAATGCCAGTCACAAAAGGACTCCTGCACCTACTCACTTAAAGTTGTCCAAAGATTCAAGTGGGGTTAAGGTGGACCAAAGCTTGTACAAAAGCATGATAGGAAGTCTTCTATACTTAACATCCAACAGACCTGACATTGCTTTTGCAATTGGAGTATGTGCAAGATACCAGGCTGAACCCAAAGTAAGTCATATCAACCAAGTGAAGAGAATTCTAAAGTATGTAAGTGGAACCTACAACTATGGCTTGTTGTACTCTCATGGATGTGAACCAACTCTAACTGGTTACTGTGATGCTGATTGGGCTGGAAGTGCTGATGATAGAAAGAGCACCTATGGAGGATGTTTCTTCTTAGGAAATAATCTTGTCTCCTGGTTCAGCAAGAAACATAATTGTGTGTCTCTATCTACTGCTGAAGCTGAATACATAGCAGCTGGTAGTAGTTGTTCTCAAATGATCTGGATGAAACAGATGCTTACTGAGTACTGTGACAATCTGAGTACTATCAACATTTCCAAGAATCCTATTCAGCATAGCAGGACCAAGCATATTGACATTAGACATTACTTCATCAGAGATCTTGTAGAGGAGAAGACGATTAAAATGGAACATGTTGCCACTGAACTACAACTGGCTGACATTTTTATCAAGGCACTTGATGCAAATCAATTTGAAAATTTGAGGGGCAAGCTGGGTATTTGCCAACATGAAGAAATGTATCAATTAATTTTGCTTAAAACAAGGGATGAGAGAGATGGTTTAGTTAAGTCTTCTCTGATTGGGCTAATCATCTGCTTCTCTATTTCTTTCCAAAACTTTAAGAAGTTGAATAGACATTCATATATCTCCCTCCTCTCGCGTTTCTGCAACGATCTTCAATCTCTCAAACGAAGACTTCTCTATCTCTGTTACCTGTTTTCTAAAACTCTCAAAATGTCTCAACTATCCATGACATCATCCTCTTCAAAGGCGGCTGCTTCTTCCGCATCCTCTGATCGAGAACCTAGGGCAATTATAAACTGCATGGATTCTGATGTTCTGGAGATAACTCCTCTTCGTGAACTGGCAGCTGACCCCACTAAGGTCAAGAAGCTGTGAACCAGACATGCAAGAAGGTCACAAGCCTCTTCATTTGGTAAACCCTCTCAACCATCATCTTCTGTTCATCCAGAAATAGCAAATAGGGAAGGTTCAGTTTATGTTCATCAAGCTATAGCTAGACTTGTTTCTAGGATTCTAAATGTGAATCACTCTGTACCTGGAATTTCTGTACCCTTGAATCAAGAATCTGCTAGTCCAAATGTTGAAATGAATCCAGATGTCACTCAGAATGTTGAGACACTGGATGACAACATTAGGAAATCTTCTGAAAATTGTGATGATCCCCAAAACCCTACTGAGAAGGATGTTGAACCCCCGATTATTGATGTTGATGAAGAATACTCTGACAATGACTTAATTGCCAATATCAACCCTAGCATAACTAGAAGAATGATGAACAGAAAAGGAAAGCAGGATGCTGCCAAAAGCCTCTCCAAAGAGAAGACTGTTGGTGTCGTCCATAAGAAAACCAGGTCTAAGAACAATACTGGAGTAGAAACTGTGAAGGCTGGATTGTCATAAGAGAAAGGGAAGGTGAAAACTCGAGTACCTGCTGGTAGTCTCTCAAAACCTTTGAGACAACCAATAGCAAAGAAAAGGAAGGAGCCTGAACCCTCTGAATCTGATGAGGAATCAGAATTTGAGTTTGATGTTGAAGACATTCCTCTCAAAAGGAAACTCTCTTCAAGCAAAATGCCTAAAGTCCCTGAAGTTTCCACTGACAACATCTCCTTTCACCATCCTGAGAATGCAAACAGGTGGAAGTATGTATGTTTGAAAAGGATCACCTTGGAAAGAGAACTGAACAACAGTGCCATGGAATGTAAGGAGATCATGGATCTAATCAAAACTGTTGGTCTAAAAAATACTGTGGTAAAGTTTACCAACTTCTATGAAGTTCTTGTCAAAGAATTCATAATGAATTTATCTGATGGGTGTGTTGATGGAAAGTCAGCTGATTTTAAGTGTGTATATGTGAGAGAAAGGAAGGTAAATTTCTCTCCCTCTAAAATAAACAAATTCATAGGAAGACCTGATGATGCTTGCCCTGAGCTAGAGGTTACTGACAACCAAGTGTGCCAAACCATCACTACAAATCAAGTCAAGAGCTGGCCCTTAAAAGGGAAGCGGAATGCAAGCAAGTTGAGCATGAAATTTGCCATTTTGCACAAAATTGGTGCAGCTAACTGGGTTCCCACCAACCATAAATCAACCATTTCCACAGGCCTGGGAAGATTTATTTATGCTGTTGGAACCAGGACAAACTTTGACTATGGCAAGTATATCTTTGATAAAACATTAAAACATGTTGGAAGTTGTGCTATTAAAGGCCCTATTGCCTTTCCCTCTCTCCTATGTGGTATAGTCCTTGCTCAGTATCCTGACATTCTAGTTGAAAAAGATACTGTATGCAAAAGAGCCCCTGCTCTTGGGTTGCACTATAAGCTTTTTCAGGGAACACATGTTCCTGACATTTTCATGACATCAGCTGAGACATCAATTGTGAAATCTCATTCCAAGAAAACTGATGTAATAGTTGTGCTGAAGGAAACCTGCAAAGAGCTTAATACAAGGAAAAGGACTCTTGAGGACCTGATTGCTAGACTAGAACAGGAGGAGATTGAAGGACAAAGAAGGGAAGAGGATGATGCTGAAGACCAGCTTAATGCTGAAGATAGTGCCTCCTCTGAAGATGACAGTGCTTGAAGATCAATGTAGTTGAAAAGTTCGCTGCTGGTACCTGATGCTGCAAATGACTTTTAATTCTCTCTGTTTTTATTATTCCTTTTGGATAACTGTATAACCTAAAAGTACAAGTATCTTTGGCCTATTTATGGCTAAAGAGGGGGAGAAGATTTTGTGATAATTTTGGTAGAATTAGACTTGGTAGATATTATTAATTCTGCTGCTTTCTAATCTCTGATTGTTTAGGGGTTTTAGCCAAAAATTTGCCAAAGGGGGAGTTTGTAAGTGTTTGGTTGTTGGCATGTTTTTTGGTAAAACCAGTTGTGTGAATGTCATGACTGATGTCATAACATTCTGGGATACAAGGTACATTCTGCAGAAAAAGAATGTCATACAGGAGCTGCTCAATATGAGTGTTTAATTGATCATTATGCAATGATCATATTTATTGCATTCTACCAAAATCAGTAAACAGGATTCTTGTTGTCATAACCAATGTTAAGACATCCTGTACTGAACTAACATTTGTGCAGATTTGTTATTTCTGAGAATTTTCAGGAATCTGGTTTATTCAGTCCAGATCAGATTCTCACGTGGACTTAGGTTAACTTTGCTTAACCCTAATCTAGTTGTTAAACTCCTATGACCAAGTCTTGAGGTTAACCCTAATTAACCCTAACTATTTTTGTGGAAGCCCTAACTGAAGAATAGCAGCCTATATATTCCTCATGAAGACTGTTGGTGAAAGACACTTTTTGACAGAAGATCAATAAGGGACTGTATATTTGTAACTAATGTAATCCAAGAAATTACCATTGTGATAAGTGACTTGGAGTTGGATTTGATTGTAAGGGTTGTGTATCACTCAAAGCTTTGAAGCACGAGTGTTTGTGTCACTTGATTAAAGCTTTGAAGAAAAGTTAAGTTAGGGTTGTGTATCACTCAAAGCTTTGAAGCGCGAGTGTTTGTGTTACTTGATTAAAAGTTGTGAAGCAAAATCAAGTGTATGTTCTGAAGACTGTCTTCATAATTTCATTAGTCAATTGTTTAGTATCACTGCTGTGATTAAGGGGGAGTGAGTAGGAACTCGGGTTTACGTTGAACTTAGATTGAAGTTGCATTGGGTAGGTCTTAAGTGAAGGAGATAAACTGGTTGGTTTATTCCTGAATTAATATCTCTTATAGTGAATTTCCTCCCTGGCTTGGTATCCCCCAGAGTAGGTGTTGTTACACACTGAACTGGGTAAACAATTGATTGTGTTCTTTACTGCTTTTAGATTTACTGTCTTGAAGAGTTTCAGATACAGTGTCATAACATTCACTGTGACATTAAGTATCTGCAGCCAGAATTTCAAATAATATGATGCAAATATGGGACCTGGGGATCGAACCCAGGTCCTTATGCATTCTTCCCTTGCACGCTTGCCAACTGAGTTGGTTGATTTAGTTGTACATATAATCAAAAACAATTATAATATAATAAGAACAAAATACTTAAACTCAAAACGCGCGAATATTCAAATCACCAAACCAGGGGGTGCCACGCATCCATCTCCTTCCTCCCAACCATCGTGTTAAGTTTTGTAACTTTTACCTACAAACATCAAGCGTAGGTATAACCCTTATACATTTCAAAAATCATGTATGTGCATGATAAATGAAACCTAATGGTACCAATCAACTTGTTTCAACCTCACTAGCATCATGGTACCATTATCAATGCCCAATTTCTCCTGTATAAGAAACCCCTAAAAACAAAGAACAAACCCTAACCATGGCATCTGCAAATACAGGCATTAAAAATGCAATTGAATCATGGTGTCACGTTGCAAACATCTCAAGGGTTATGAATATGTCAATTAAGCATGCTAAATATGCAAGAATTAGTATATTCGATTTCAAGAAAATAGGAAAACCGTATGAACTTTACAGGGTGATTCTGAGCATCCCAGGCCTTGCAAACGATCTTGCTCGCTTCAGGGATGATCCAAGAATCTGAATTGATCTTTTGATGCGCTAGAAACGGCCCCTAGAACAAGATTCGATCAACACTTTTCTTTGAAAAATTGAACTTTTCCTATGACTTTTCACGCCTCCAACCTCTCTCCATTTGATCTACCATTGTTCACTATCTATAATAGAGTGCATTAGGGTTCAAGTTTGTATCAAATCTTTGCCATTTATGAAGATTGATCAATGATTTATTCCTTGCACCAAATCTTTCCAAAACAAGAATTTTCAATCTTCTTTTGTCCATATGAAGCCTTGCACGATTTGATCTTGTCTCCAGCTGTATAATGACTCTAATCATGCACAAAATCTCAAGGTTTAATTGATTTTTGATATTTTCATTATTTCATATTGATTTTATTTGATTTAAATGAAATAAAATCAAAATAAATAAAAAATAAAAGAATGACAAGTGGAGGGGCTCATGGGTCGTGGATCAAATTACAAACTCAGTGCAAGCATAAAAAGTTGGGCCCCTTTAGCAAACAATGCAATTTCGGACACATTTTACTTTTGGCAATTTTGCAAAAAAGGGTCAACTTGGCCACTGTATAACTCTCTCAATTTTGATCCTACAGAGGTGTTATTTGGCTTTTTAGAAAGCTTAGGATGTCCTCTAAGCAACCCTATTGGTCGCATCTCAATTTAGTCTTCCATGTTCATGTATGAAGCCTTGACCCAAAAGGTGTTTTTGTTGACTTTTCAAAATGACCTATAATGTCCAAATTCATATCTTCTTATGAGTGCATATTTTGAACTTGGGAGCTGAAGATGAATTGTAGGTAATTCCATCCTCTTAAAAATGAGATTTGTATGGGTCATTTTTGATAAAGCATGAGAAAGTTATGCTTGGTCAAAGTTGAGTTGACTTTTCCCGCAAAACCCTAATTTAGCAACTTTTGGGTTTTGATGAATTATGGGCAATCCTTGATGAATCATGATCAACCCTTGATCAAATAATGAATGATACTTAAAAATGAGTATGTTGACCAAAAATCTTAAAGTTTGACTGTATGTGGGCCATAATTAACTTTTGACCTAACATAGTCGATTTCTAGGTAATTGAGCAATTGACTGAGCAAACTGCCTCTGCAAGGCTTGACACTTGTCATGGATGATCTTGAGAACATATTAGGATAATGGTGAGAATTTTGTGTCCTTTGGACTCAATCATATTGATGCAAAATGAAACCCTAATTTGAGGTAGACTGCCTTAGGAGAGAGTTTGTTTGGTCAATTCTTGGACTTCTTTGAGCAATTTGAGGACCTTACTTGATATGTATTTAAGAAATATAGGGGGGGGATTTTGGGGGTATAACAGCATCCACGAAAGTATTGTCACAGATAATGGTACCAATCTCAACAACATTGTGATCACGGAACTCTACACGTAGTTCAAGATCAAGCACCACAACTCTTCTCTGTATCGACCAAAGATGATTGGCGTAGTGGAAGCCGCCAATAAGAACATCAAAAAGATTATATAGAAGATGGTGGTGACTTACAAATATTGGCATGAGATGTTACCATTTGCTCTTCTTGGCTATCACACTTCAGTATGGACATCAACTAGGGCAACCCCATTCTCTCTAGTCTACGGTGTGGAAGTTATCCTACCTGTCGAAGTCCAGATTCCTTCTTTACGGATTATGAAAGACGCAAATTTATACAATACAAGTGGATTCATACTAGAATGGACCTGATTAATTTAGTTGACGAGAAGAGGCTTGCGACTATTTGTCATGGTCAGATATACCAGAAGCGTATGATCAAAGCCTTTAACAAGAAAGTCAAACATCGGGTATATCAGGCTGGTGACTTGGTAATAAAGTGTATCATCTTATCACAAGGTGATCCCAGGGGAAAATGGACTCCCACCTACGAAGGGTCATTTATAATCAAGAAGATATTCTCTCTCGGTGCTATGATACTTACCACCATTGATGATGAAGATTTTCCGTACCCTGTGAACACGGACATAGTTAAAAAATACTACGCATGAAAGTGACCCGCTAGGTTGACTGGCCTAGGAAAAAATAAGGGCATCCCGGAGAACCAAAAGGGTTTGGGAAAAATTAGGGATATATATAAAGATTGTACACTCGGCAAGTCGAAAATCTAAAAAGGTAGCTTGGGCAAAAAAGGGTATCCCGGTGGATTGAAAACCCGAAAGGGAGGTCCAGGAAAAAGTTAGGGATTAAAGCGTACTACTATGTCCGGTTGGATAATCTACTCATGACAAGCTCTATTATCAACGTCGAGTTTATATGGTACAGATCAATTCAGTCAACTTCTTCCAACAGCAAGGGATGAGATGCTCGAAGACATAGGGGCAATAGCAGAGTTGAAACTCGATGGGATCATTTACACATAGCTATATGTTTGGTTTTTACTTTATATTCTTTCCATTTCATGAAGATTTCCTCTTACTAGGATTTCTGTCTCTATGTACAAAACTGACTGTTTATAGGAAAATTATCAATGCAAGTCAATTTCAAAATTCAAATTTCTTTACTTTCTCTATTTTGTTCACAAAAAACGTCTAATAACTAAATTGAATGAACATGTGCATATGAATATGATTATTGATAACAAATATATGCATAAAAACAAGAATAAGCATTTACTCAAGACTCTAGGAGTTGGGATAACATTCAAGTCGTCCACAAATCCCCGAAGAGCTACCTTCTCAAGCTCATCACCGACGGGAATACATTCCGCAGTGAGCCTAATATGCCTTCAGATAGGAATTGGGGCATCTTCCAGCAGTTCACATAACCATACTCCCCAGCAGATCCCCCTAGTGGATAAAGGAGTTTTATCATCTCTCCCTCATATAGTGGAAACTTCCCCTGCACGGCCTACAGAATTCCAATCCTCTTCAGAGATTGTGGTTCCTCAATGCAGTTCAAGAATTAATTTCCTTAGTAGAGTTTATTTCTCTAGTAGGGCTTATTTCCCCAACAAGGTTCATTTCTCCGATTACTACAAATGCTCGGGAGAATTCTCTCTGCCAGCAAAGTGTAGTCAAGGTTGCTATCCTCAGAGAGTTTCTATGGAATCTAAAATCGGGCTAGATATCATGTAACTTTATCCTCCCCAGAAGAGTTGGTATCCATTTCGAAAACTCGGTCAGACAATGCCTTATAAGGCTATCCATCTCTTTTATCCCCATTCAGGGTATATAAGAACTAAATTCCCCAATAGAGCGACGAACGACCAATGTTCCTGAACTCTTCTATCCCTAACCAGAAGTCAAACATCCCCAGCGAAGACATTCTAAAAAAGATTGAAGAGTCATATGCGTCATCCCCAACAACAATCAGGGATTTATTTTCCCCATTCAAAGATGTCATACAAATCCTCCAATATGTTTCAATGACATCTCACATCCATACATCATTTACAAGTATCATAGCATGTGCATACTGTTGACAACTGCAGTAAAGCGGCTCTCAAGAAAAAACTTGAGTAAGTATCTTTTATCGTATCCACAGGGATTAGTGATGTCGATATCATTCAACTGTTACTAAGTTTCTAAGCTTGTTTGTAAAAGTATATTTAAAGTGAAGGGAAAAAGAAATAAACAACATAAAATTAAAGATCTTGGAGAGGGGCGAGAACATGCTAGGATTGATTTTCATAACTCAAAAATATGCCTTTTATCAGTCAGTTACACACAATCTATTTATTCCTCAATACCATCAAGTATCACTCACGTCGGCCTTCGCGTCCAAACTCCAACGAGGTTTCAACCATATCGTCCGTGTCCAAAGCAATATGGTAGAATTAAGAATCAATACAAAAGTGAACATTAAGCCTAAATCTATGTCTAGTGTTCAGGACCTAACAAATTCTAAAGCATCGTTACCAATTCCTAAATAGATTGCATCTAACTCCGTGACCAATAAACACAAATATACAGTATACATATCAAACTGATATATCACGTGTGAAATTCTCAATCATTCGCTACTATCACAAATTCCTCTTTGACATTGGCTGTGTCCAACCAAATGAAAAGGAATTTACCATAACTAACTCGATCATGTCCAACCAAGTTTTACAGTAACATTAACAATTAGATACAAATGAATATCAAATTCCACCTCCGTGTCCAAAGTATGGTATTTGATAGTCGAAAAATATTGGATCATAGGTTTTGAAATGGGTTTGTCAAAGGGTTTGTCAAAAGATTCCCAAAACCTAGGTTTTACATAAACATAAATGAAAATAACAAAATCAAATAATCAATCGGTTCACATACAATAGAATCAGAGTAAATACATATGAGTACAAGTTATTACAACCAAAACCAACAAATAAGAGATCCTAATCACTCATGATCTCTAACCACGATGAGGGGAAAGTGAAGAGGGGGAAGAATCAATTGAGGTGTCCCACCGGGTAACTCAGATCCGACTCCAATCCATAAGAATTAGCTTCTATGTTGTTTGTATCACTTATTTCTCTCTCTCCAAAATGTTTCTCAGCTCCCTCTAGGTTTCCACCATGAAGAAGATGATAGAATTGCCCAAAAAGTGTAAAAAATCACTAAAACAGAGTTGTTGTCACACAGGGCGCGCTACGGGCGCTTAGTGCAGTAAAAAATGTCAAAAAACACAACTTCTGGTGCTCTCAAGGCGCGCTTAGCGCGGTACTGCCGCTTAGCACGGTCTGTTGTACTAATAGAACTTGTTTTCAACATAACTTCTAAACCGCAACTCCAATTGAAGCACGATCTAAAGTGTTGGAAATCTTATTTAATAATATACAAGACAATGACTAAATATCAATTCTTGAATACCTACAAAAATAAGATAAAAACAATTAAACTAAATGATATTTACACGATAACACAATATATACACTATAACATAAACTATACCGAATTTATACTAAAGTTGAGGTTTATTGACAAAAAGCAAACTAATTAAGCCGATGAATACTAATTATTAACACTCAAATTCACGATAATTTAGCACTCATCAAACTCTCCCAAACTTAAAACATTGTTTATCCACAAACAAAGTCAAACAACCTAAAGAAACAAAATACGATAATCCAAGAATCACGAATCAACAGGTTTTGAAAATATAAAACAAATGTATGGTTCAAATGAAAAATGCACAGCCAAAGTAAATACTTACGGAAATCCTTCAACGACAACATGAAAATGAAACAACTCCTAATTACAAAACACATTGCATAAAATCTAAAACAATACAATATTCACAAGTGAATCACACTCAGCACAAAATTCATCGGTAGATGAAAAACACAAATATTAGGGGCTTAACTCTCACCCAACAATATTGCTAACAACAATTAAATTATGCATTCATCAAAGCAAACTCATATGAAAAGCACAAAAGAAAAAATTGCAAGCGCTTTCAAGGGTTGTAATGTGACTTGGATAACAAAGAAGGGTTAATATCTACAGGTAATTGAAATAAAAACAATGTCTAATTCTATGAGAGTGATCAATTCACAAAGTCTTAAGCACAACTCAATCAACTTTTCAACTATCCCAATTATTACACAAACATACATCGCTTATTTGTACATTTGTTTTCTATATTTTTCAAAAAAAAAATCTCTATTTTATTTCTTTTTCTTTTTCTATATTTTTTTATTTTCTTTCTCACATTTTTTTTCTTTCTCTCACATATTTTTTCTTCTTTTTCTACTTTCAAATATTTCTTTCACAACCACAAGCAACATACTAATAAACAAATAAACATCTATTCTCCCTAACTTGAATACAACTACTCAAAGTGAAATGAATGCTCCCTAACTAGCTAGGTAAGGAAAAATCCAACACATTATATGGTTGATGGTTCAAGGGCTTAAAAACAACACTAGAATCCATGATGAACTACTTACTCATGCATAAGTTCATAGATCAACAACAAGATGAATCCTAAAACTAAGGCACAAAGGGGTTAACAAATGCTCACTCACTCACAAGGTAAGTTGCTTTTGGTTAGGTAGTTATTCTCAAAATCAAACAAAATGTATTGATCATTTTCATGATTTTATACAACACAACATAAATGCAAAATTAAACATAATAAAATTGAGTTAAGACAAAAATTATTGGTACTCCGTGCATATGGTAAACAATGGAAAGCAACCTCACAAAAACGGTTTAATCCTAAAGTGATTCAAGAATGAACAAGTATGGAAAAAGAATAAATTACATGATATTTTGTACAAAATAAAAGTCTCGTAAACATGTTATGTTCTAGAAAGCGATAAATGAGTACCTTGCATGTGCCAACTTCAAACAATATCATTACCATACATCTTCAAGTTGGAATGATAAAACTTGGAAAATCACCACTTGAAACTTCAAACTAAAAGATAATTATTGAGTCCCAAAAATTAATAAAACATTAGAACATTCTACTAATAAACATACTAAAATACTAGGTGAAAATTGGATAAACAAGTTGAAAAGTGAAGATTTGAGAATTTTAAGAACTGGTCCAATTTCAACTTGTTTAGCGAACACTCCTCATTCTAGTTATTGTACCCCAAAATTTTTCCTCCCATATTTCTCAACACTTGGAAAGTGAGGTCCCCAAATTTCTCAAGGAAGTTCAAGAATTGACTAGACAAACTCTCTCCTAAGGCAGTATACCTCAAATTAGGGTTTCCATATTCATCAAGATGTGTGAACCAAAAAGGACTCAAATGCTCACCATTGTACTAATATGTTCTCAAGATCATCCATGTCAAGTTCCAAGCCTTGCAGAATAAGTTTGCTCAGTCAATTGCTCAAATGCCTGAAAATCAACTGTACTAGGTCAAAAGTCAACTGTGGCCCACATATAGTCAAACTTCAAGATTTTTGGTCAACATCCTCATTTTGAAGTATTATCCATCATTTTATCAAGGGTTGATCATGATTCCTCAAGGATTGCTCACAATTCATCAAAACCCAAAAGTTGCTAAATTAGGGTTTTACAGGAAAAGTCAACTCAACTTTGACCAAGCATAACTTTCTCATACTTTATCAGAAATGACCCATCCAAAGATCATTTTTAAGAGGATGCAAATCCATACAATTCATCCTTAGATCCCAAGTCCAGAATATATACTCACAAAAAGATATGAATTTTGACATTATAGGTCCTTTTGAAAAGTCAACAAAAACACCTTTTGGGTCAAAGCTTCATACATGAAAATGGAAGACTCAATTGAGATGAGACCAAATGGGTTGTTTATAGGACATCCTAAGCTTTCTAAAAAGTCCAAGAAAACCTCTCTAGGGTCAAAATTGAGAGAGTTATACATTGGCCAAGTTCACCATTTTTGCAAAATTGCCAAAAGTCAATTGTGCTCAAATTTGCATTTTTTTTGCTAAATGGGCCCAACTTTTTATGCTTGCACCTCAATTATAATGTGGTCCATGACTCAAATGTTCACTCACCCATTATGTGCTTCATTTTTCAATTTATTTTGATTTTTCATTAATTAAAAAGTGAATTAAATCAAATAAATGATGAAAATTAACAAAGATATGATTTGATTTGTTTTTTTTACAGATTGGAAATCAAGATATGCTGAGTTAACAAGATCAAATCGAATCAAGGTCATTTGTTACAAGAAAAGCATGATTTGTCTCAAAATAGCAACATATCATATAGCTTGCAAATTAAATCAAATCTTGGATAAATGCAAAGATTTAGTCCAAGTTTGTTAACCAAATTCACTCTAGGTTATGTAGTGAACAATTACAGATCAAAAATACAAGGGTGGAAGCGTGCAAACTGCAAGAACAAACTTCAAAATTCCAAGAAAAAAGTGGTGATTCAATTCCATTCTAGAGGCCAAGTCAAGCCATTCTAGCATTACCAAACGACTCCTAGTCCTTCCCAGAACCTATCCCAATCACTTACAGGTGCTCAAAAACCCAGAAACGCACGCAAGGACTCCCACGGTTTGCATCATTCTTTGAAAATGATTACACTAATTCCTGCATCATTAGCATCTTTAACTCATATATTTGTAATCTTCATCATGTTTTCAAGCTAACCATGTCATTTAATTGCGTTTTTGAAGCTTGTACACGATGTTCCCATTGCTAGGGTTTTTGTGTTATTTTTAGGGTCTTTTTGTACAAGAACAATTGGGATTTGAATCAGGTACCATGATGCTCGTGAGGATGAGACAAGTTGATTGGTACCATTTCCTTTCATTTATCTTGCGTGTACAACATTTTTGAAATATGCAGGGTTATACCTACAGTGGATGTCTGTAGGTAAAATTCCCTTTTTTCTAAAACGAAGGCAGAGGAAGGAGAAGACAACGTGTCCAGCAATCACTGGGCCATTTGAAATTCGCGCGTTTTTTGGTCTGACCATCTTTGTTTCGTACATTATGTTTTGTGTGTATTATATTAACAAATAACTTATGTAGCGCAACTGGCAGTGTAACATTGGTAAAGAGTACAAGGACCTGGGTTCGATCCCAGGTACAGACAATTTCCTTTATTTTCTTTTCTATTCATTGATTCAGCGTAACGTTCCTCTTGTTGACCACCATGCGCTAGCAACTTGTGACCATTGGATGGAAGGATGATCAAATCCAACGCCCAGATAGCAAGAAACCACAATGCTCCTCAAGTCAACGCCTACACCTGATCCAACACATTGACTGGGCTTGGAGCATTTGGGCCAAGGAATTCAGATTCATACACCCTCTCCAGCCAACAACACAAGCCCAATTCTCAACTTCTTTTTATTTTTATTTTATCTTTTAATTTGTTTAATTATTTTATTTTTAAAATAAGTTTTAATTAAATCATAAAAATAAAAAAAGTAAAAAAAAAATAAATTTAGTTGTTTTCTTATTAAATTTAATTTTGTTAATTAATTAGATTAATATTTAAATTAGGGTAACTTTAATTTGTTTTTCACAATTAAAATTAAATTAGAAAATTAGGTTAACTCTTGATTTAATTTTTCTCTTTTTTCTCAAATAAAACAAAAATACAAAAGTAGGTTGTTTAGAATTAATTAATTTTCAAAAATTAATATAAATTAGGACTGAGGATTTTCTTTTAATTTAATTCTCCATTATTTTCTCAAATAACAAAACATGACAAAAAAACTTTTTTTTCTTTAATCAATCGCAAGTAGGATTAGTCAAAGGGTTAAAACCCTAATCGCCTCGCATTTAACTTACCGTGCGCATTTAATTCTTTTATTATTTTTGTAACTGTTTTGAGGATGTAATAGTTTTAATTAGGGATTTTAAATTTCCGCAATTTTATTTACTGTCACGACAATTATGTAACTGTCAAATCCATTTAATAAGCGTAGGTTATTTTTTCCGCTTTTACTTTCGACAAAACTCTTAACTGTTAGATGTATGTTTAGGATTGTATGGCAAGAATGCATGACAAAATTAAAATGGTTAGAAAACCCTAATGTGCAAAGATAATAAACTGAAAATAAATCACTTGCACATATTCACTCTTAGGGCATACTCTCACTTCGGTTGCCTTCGGTAAATGATCATTAAGCATAGGGTGTCTTAGTGGTTGTCCTCCCATCTAAAGAGATCAAATTGTCCCGTTCAAATGTTGCCTCGGAAATGTTGCCTCGAAAAGATCTTAAGACTATAGGGTTACTACTAAGGTGTCCTAATATTGCTTTAGTGATCGTACATCCCTTTCTAATTAACCCTTACAAATTCCAAAGACGGTGCTACCTATTTATCAATAGTAGGATAGCGTTGTCTAAAGGAAACAAGAATAGAAACAATATTTTTTCGAGTGGGTAGATGCTAGTTGGTACTTGCTCAAATCAAAACTTTTCACACTTACACTTTTCAAACAAATGTTCAAAACAACTTCATCACACCCTTGAGGAATGGTACAAGGGTTATCACGAAGTAAAACATTTTTCAAAAACAAGCATACAAACACAAGCAATTTAAAAATGAGCAAGTACCTAAGAGCCCATGGAAAACCATGGATAGAAAGGGTGCTAACACCTTCCTTTCTATAATCTACCCCCCGTACTCAAAATCTCGAAAAAGGATTTTTTTTCCTGTACTTTTTTCCTTTCCGGAATGATGAAATAAAAGTCGGTGGAGACTCTTGCTTACCGCGATATTTTACGAATAGAAAAAAATGCAAAACGCAAACTAATAAAAATAGTAGGTTTTGCCACCGTATCACAGAACTGGCGACTCTACTGGGGAATTATAAGTGGGGTATACCTTAGGATCTAGGTCATTAAAATTGCTTCTCTTGATTGCTTTGTTTGCTTTATTTTTAAGGGTTTTGTTTGGGGTTACTATAGATCCTATTCCCGGATCTGGGGGCACTCATTAGGTAAGTAGAAATAGACTGTGAGGGAACTGTACGGTGTAGACCGATACGGTTGAAGCAATAACTACATTGGTGTGGCACTTTCGTTGGTACCGGTATCCCTTGTGGTAAAACGAGGAGAATACGGGGTCGCTGCATGGTGTCGTGAAGCACTAACAAAACTTAGAACCTTAGTTGAACAACTTGACCATTATAAAGTAGCGAGATAGCCGACCTCGGTGTAGAGCTGAGGATTGGTTGATACTCGATGCTACACTCATTGAGATTATACTTTCGGAATATTTCGACCGCAAGAAAAGATTGCATGAGCTGAAACCAAGACCGATAAAGGATGGTCAGTGATATTGAGATCCTCTAGAACCCGATTACTTTTATAGGATAGGTTTGAAACCAACTTAACTTCAAGAGGGTATTACCTTTGACCTCATGTAAGCCTTAAACCTAAGGGCTTTGTGTGATTTGACTGTGTTTGCAATACCTGTGTTTGTTATACCTGTGGTTTATCATGACATCATGCATCATAACATGGCATTCATGCTTCATTACACTAACCATTTCAAAGACCAAGGGAATTTATCTTTGTTCTGTTTTGCAGATCATGGCTTCTCTGCATAGAAATACTATATGAATCAGCTTTGTGAAGATACCTTCCCAACTCAAAGAGCTAGTATCAAGTGTTTCTGAAAATTCTACTTTCATTAAGAGACACGGTCAACTTCTCAGCTTGGTTACTTCAAACTTTGATGAACAAATGATGAGCGTACTTTTTCAATTCTTCGATCCCAAGCCTCTTTGCTTCACCTTTCCAGATTATCAGTTGGTACCCACCTTGGAAGAATTCTCTTAGCTATTGGGCATACCCATTCTTGAACTGGTACCCTTCACAGGTATAGAAGAAGTTCCTAAGCCATAAGTCATTGCCTTAGATTTGCATTTGAAACGGGCCGACGTGGTATCCGATTGGGAAACTCGAAGCGGAGTCGAGGGTTTTCTAGCCAAATTTCTGATAGACAAGGCTCGGCTATTTTTGGATGATATGGATTTTCAGGCTTTTGAGAAGGTCTTGGCTCTTCTTATCTATGGTTTAGTTCTCTTCCCTAATCCAGACTCCTTTGTAGATGTGAATGCTATCAAGATTTTCCTTTCTCGCAACCCTGTGCCTACCTTGCTTGGAGATATTTTGCACACTCTCCATACTCGTACCATGAAGAGAAGAGGAACTCTTATGTTCTGCATGTCGTTGATGTCGAGGTGGTTTATTTCTCACCTCCCTAAGTCTGTACCGAAAAACAAAGAAGGTTTGGGTTAGTCGCAAAGGATAATGTCACTCGCTCATATGAATAGTCTTTGGTGTTCCCGATCTATAGAAGAAATTGCTATTATTGACCGCTGTGAGGAGTACCCTAATGTCCCATTACTTGGTATAAGAGGGGGTATAACTTACAATCCTTGTCTAGCTTTGCGACAATTTTGTCATGCTCGAAGGGATGGTTCCCATGAGTTACTTATTGAGGGCATTGTATTCAACTATGAGGATGATGTTAATGGGTATTGTCGGAGGTTCATACGAGCTTGGGGCATGGTAAACAGATATGACACCAAAGATTTGGGACCAAAGACTTCCATTCATATAGAGCCTTACCTCTAATGGGTACGAGCTCGTGCCCAGAAGCTTATGATGCCTTATGTGGCCGTATTACCAGTGATTGTGGAGCTCACTACTGAAGAAGGAATTACTTACACGGTTCTCTATCCTTACATGCCCACTGATCTTGGGGAGTTATAGAGGTCTTAGATTCAGCTGAAGAATGAGCGGGATACTTACAGGGAACAGTTCCATGATCAAGAGAGGAAGGTTTTATAGCTCACCAGGCAGCTCCAGGAAGAAAGAGTGCTCAATGATTATATCAGCACAAAGAGAAAGCATCCATGGGACTTTTGTTTTTTCTTTTCTAGTTTTAGATTTGTTTTATTTACTTATTTGTAATGCCTTAAAGGCATTTTGAACCTTTAAATTTAAGCTAATAAAGTTTTTGTTTATTTTGGTTTGCAAATTTAAATTTCCCGAAGTCTTTGAAATCATTACATGTGCATCCCATTACCATACACATCATTACAGGTACCACTACAGGTTTCTCATCTTATTCGCTGTTTATTTTAGCAGAAATATCTTCCGATCAAGCCATCAAAGATCTTCAGGCACATAACATCCAATTCCAACAAATGTTCACCAGTCTGGAAAAGAGGCAGGAGGATCTGAAAGCCCTCATTCTGAAAGAGAAGAAGAAAAAGAAGAAGGCTATCGGTATTCTGAATATGGGCAGAAGGTTTGGAGAGCGGTTGAAGCGACAAGTCGACCTGACCTCTTCATCTAAGGATTGAGAGAACCAAGAAGGAGAGAAGGACTTTAGTCCTGTAGTCTCTGACAATAATACTGATTATAACGATGAGCAATATCCTCCTGCTGAGGATAGATACAAACAGTTGGAAGATTGTCTGAGTGCCATGGAAGTTCAGAGGATACCTGGATTGGATTTTGAAGAAATGGGTTTGGTGTCGGGAGTGGTCATCCCGCAGAAGTTCAAAGCTCTAGTTTTTGCTAAGTATGATGGATTGTCCTGCCCAAAGCTCCATCTCCGTTCCTACGTTAGGAAAATCCAGCCCCACGCTGCTGATAGAAATTTATGGGTTCATTTCTTTCAAGATAGTCTGTCAGGGACTCAGCTTGAATGGTTCTACCAACTGGAGAGAGACAATGTCCGAAATTGGGAAGATCTGGCTGCTGCTTTCTATAAGGAGTATCAATATAACGCCGAACTTGCTCCTACTCATACTCAACTCCAGAGTATGTCCATGCGAGCAAGTGAAGGCTTTAAAGACTATGCCCAGAAGTGGAGAGACTTGGTTGGGAGAGTTCAACCCCCTTTGTATGATAGGGAGTTGGTTGATATGTTTCTAGGAACGCTAACAGGTCCATTTTTCAATCACTTAATTGGCAGCTCCTCATCTAGTTTCACCGAGCTGATTTTAACTGGAGAAAGAGTAGAAGCTGGAATTCAGATTGGTAAAATACAGAAGGATGCCTCCTCGAGTTCAGCAAAGAAGCCTTTCGCTGGTAAGAAGGAAGCCAGTGCGGTCTATAGCCCAAAGGGCTAAAGCAGATCTGAACACCGTCAAACGGTAAATGCTGTAGTGATACCAAGGGTGGAAAGACCACAATGGTAGTTTACCCGCATCAACATGACTTTGGCTGAAGTTCTACCTCATTTATTAAAATCCAACTTGGAAACCTTGAAAGAGGCTCCCAAGAATCCCAACACTACCTCTCCCATATACAATCCCAACGCGCGGTATTCTGAGTACGACGGGTATATTATAGAAAGGGAAGGTATTAGCACCCTTTCTATCCATGGTTTTCCATGGGCTCTTAGGTACTTGCTCATTTTGAAAATTTCTTGTGTGTGCTTGCTTTGAAAATGTTTTACTTCGTGATAACCCTTGTATCAGTCCTCAAAAGTGTGACGAAGTTTGTTTTGAAAATTTGTTTGAAATGTGTAAGTGTGATAAAATTTGTTTGGAGCAAGTACCTACAAGCATCTACCTACTCAAAAAAAAAAAGATCGTTTCTATTCTCGTTTCTGTTAGATAACGCTATCCTACTATTGAGAAGTAGGTAGCACCGTCGTTGGAGTTATAAGGGTCAATTCGTAAGGGACGTACGATTACTAAAGCAATATTAGGACGTCTTAGTAATAACCCTAAAGTCTTAAGATCATATTCGAGGCAACATTTCCGAGGCAACATTTCCGAATGGGACATTTGATCTTTGTTAGACAGGAGGGCAACCACTAAGACACCTTATACTTAATGATCGTTTACCGAAGGCAACCGGAGTGAGAGTATACTTTAAGAGTGATATGTGCGAGTGATTAGTTTCAGTTATTATCTTTGCACATTAGGGTTTTCTAACCGTTTTAAATTATCATGAAATCTTGTCATACAATCCTATCAACATACATCTAAACAGTTAATATTTGCGAGAATTAGAATGCGAGAAAATAAACCTACGCTATTACAAGGCTTCGGGGTAAGGATTAATTACATAGCCAAAAAACCCCACAAAAGACGATAAATAAAAGAAAGTCCTAGATTAAACTATTATATATCATGGACAGTTACATCAATATTGCAAAAATAATAAACACACGAGATGAATCGAAAACAAGAAAATCAGGATTTTGACCCTAACTTAAACCTAATTGCGATTAGCTAAAAAAAGGTTTGTGTTTTGTTTTGTTAATAGAGAAATTTCTATATTAAATTAAAAAGAAAAGCCTAATTCTAATTAATTTTAATTTTAAGAAAAAAATTGAATTAATTTATTCTAAAACCTATTTTTGGTATTTATTTTTAGAAAGAAATAAAAATTAAATCAAGAGTCTAACCCTAATTTTTCTAATTGGTTTTAATTATATAAAAAAACTAGAATTTCCCTAAATTAAGTTAAACTAAATTAAATTAAATTTGATATAAAAAAAACCTAATTCTAATTTTCATGAACTCTTGATTTTATGATTTTTGTAAAAAAAAGATTAATTTTGTTAAAAATGATTAAGAAAAATAATTAAAAGAATTAAAAAAACAAAGAAATAAAAAAAGTGAAGAGATAGGCCTGCATTAGCAAATGTGGGGGTTTTGAATCTGATTTTCTTGGCCCAACAAACTCCTGGCCTTCTTGACCTTGCCCAATCCCATGTGCATGTTTGACTGGGGCGCATGGTGGTCCTTCAGGGGAAGGCGTTAGATCTGAAGCATTTGTGGATTGGATGGTCAGATCCTGGTAGCACATGATGGACGCTGGGGCGTGAGGTGTACCTGATCCTTCATTGAAAAATAATATGAAGAAAATATAGGACCTGGGGATCGAACCCAGGTCCTTATGCATTCCTCCCTTGCATGCTTGCCAACTGAGCTAGCTGATTTAGTTGTACATATAATAAAAAACAATTATAATATAATAAAAACAAAATACTGAAACTCAAAACGCGTGAATATTCAAATCACCCAACCAGGGGGTGCCATGCATCCATCTCCTTCCTCCAAACCGTCGTGTTAGGTTTTTTAACTTTTACCTACATACATCAAGTGTAGGTATAACCCTTGTACATTTCAAAAATCATGTGCGTGCATGATAAATGAAACCAAATGGTACCAACCAACTTGTTTCAATCTCACGAGGATAATGGTACCATTATCAATGCCCAATTTCTCCTGTATAAGAAACCCCTAAAAACAAAGAACAAACCCTTGCTATGGCATCTGCAAATACAGGCGTTAAAAATGCAATTGAATCATGGTGTCACGTTGCAAACATATCAAGGGTTATGAATATGTCAATCAAGTATGCTAAATATGCAAGAATTAGTATATTCGATTTCAAGAAAATAGACAAACCGTATGAACGTTACAGGGTGATTCTGAGCGTCCCAGGCCTTGCAAACGATCTTGTTGGCTTCAGGGATGACCCAAGAATCTGAATTGATCTTTTGAAGCGCTTGAAACGGCCCCTAGACCAAGATTCGATCAACACATTTCTTTGAAAATTTGAACTTTTCCTCTGACTTTTCACGCCTCCAACCTCTCTCCTTTTGATCCGCCTTTGTTCACTCTCTATAATAGAGTGCATTAGGATTGAAGTTTGTATCAAATCTTTGCCATTTATGAAGATTGATCAATGATTTAATCCTTGCACTAAATCTTTCCAAAATAAGCATTTTCAATCTTTTTCTGTCCATATGAAGCCTTTCACGATTTGATGTTGTCTCCAGCTGTATAATGACTCTAATCATGCACAAAATCTCATGGTTTAATTGATTTTTGATATTTTCATTATTTTATATTGATTTTATTTGATTTGAATGAAATAAAATCAAAATAAATAACAAAAATAAAATAATTACAAGTGGAGGGGCTCATGGGTCGTGGATCACATTACAAACTCAGTGCAAGCATAAAGAGTTGGGCCCATTTAGCAAAAAATTCAATTTTGGACACATTTGACTTTTGGCAATTTTGCAAAAAGGGTCAACTTGGCCACTGCATAACTCTCTCAATTTTGACCCTAGAGAGGTTTTATTTGACTTTTTAGAAAGCTTAAGATGTCCTCTAAGCAACCATTTTGGTCTCATCTCAATTGACTCTTACATGTTCATGTATGAAGCCTTGACTCAAAAGGTGTTTTTGTTGACTTTTCAAAATGAACTATAATGTCCAAATTCATATCTTCTTGTGAGTGCATATTTTGAACTTGGGAGATGAAGATGAATTGTAGGTAATTTCTTCCTCTTCATAATGAGATTTGGATGGGTCATTTTTGAAAAAGTATGAGAAAGTTATGCTTGGTCAAAGTTGAGTTGACTTTTCCTATAAAACCCTAATTTAGCAACTTTTGGGTTTTGATAAATTATGGGCAATCCTTGATGAATCATGATGAAACCTTGATCAAATGATGAATGATACTTCAAAATGAGGATTTTGACCAAAAATCTTGAAGTTTGATTGTATGTGGGCCATAGTTGACTTTTGACCTATCACGGTCGATTTCCGGGTAATTGAGCAATTGACTGAGCAAACTTCCTCTGCAAGGCTTGACTCTTGACAAAGATGATCTTGAGAACATATTAGGACAATTGTGAGCATTTGGTATCCTTTGGACTCAAGCATCTTGATGCAAAATGAAACCCTAATTTGAGGTAGACTACTTTAAGAGAGTGTTTGTCTAGTCAATTCTTGGACTTCCTTGAGCAATTTGGGGACCTCACTTGCCATGTGTTGAGAAATATGGGAAAGCAAATTTTGGGGTACAACAGCTGTCCCTGTTCAATCTTCTTAAACTTGAGGATATAGATTGGCTCGTCTTCCTTTCGTGATCTGAAGGTGGAAGATGATTGAACACTAGAGTACCCAGAAATTTGCACTTGTATGAGGTGATAATTGACTTGTGATATCAGGAATGGGCTTATAGATGCCATTTGGTAGTTTCTAGAGAATTTTCGGAGATGGGATTAAAGATGCCATCCTAGGAAGTGTCTGTCACATAACAGATTTCTTTGTGAGAACCTGTATACCTGTTGTTGAGGAAGACTTCGCTGGGGAATGCTGGTCTCTGTTTTGGGAGAAATAGAGTTTTAGGAGCTTTAGTTGTCCGTTACTCTAAAGGGGAATCATCTCTTAGTCGAGGAGGTGAAAGTGAACTTCTATCTGGTCGGGGTATATGTTGCACTGCGACTTTCTGGGGAAATGTGAAACCAATTGTGTTTGATCGGGTCCCGATCTTACAGTGTTGTGGACTGCCGTCTGGGGATAAGAGAGGAAGAACCCGAATAGTAAGGTTATGAGAAGGAACCTGGATAGTAGGGCTACTTTGATATGAAAACCTGGGTAGTAGGGCTTGAGAAGGAACCTGGATGGTAGGGTTACTTCAAGATGAACGTCGGGATAGTAGGGCTGTGAGAAGGAACCTGGATAGTAGGGTTACTTCGATATGAAAAATCTTGGATAATAGGGCTTGAGAAGGAACCTGGATAGTAGGGTTACTTCGATATGAAAAATCCTGGATAGTAGGGCTGTGAGAAGGAACCTGGATAGTAGGGTTACTTCGATATGAAAGCCTGAATAGTAGGGCTGCGAGAAGGAACCTGGATAATAGGGTTACTTCGATATGAAAGCCTGATAGTAGGGTTGTAAGAAGGAACTTGGATGGTAGGGTTACTTCGATATGAAAGCATGGATAGTAGGGCTGTAAGAAGGAACCTGGATGGTAGGGTTACTTCGATATGAAAGCCTGAATAGTAGGGCTGCTTTTGGTGCGCCAATGATTACTCTGTTTATCTTCGAGTGTCGATCATGGGATTTGCTGGAAATTTTTGATAATAATGTCTTTCCTGAAATAAATACTGGGTTAGTTATATGTGATGTATGAGATGCATTGTGTGTTGACATTCTCAAAATAAATGAGACCATGTTATATGTGGTGTATGCATATGTCATGATGTATGAACATGAAATGCTGACGTGATAATCGGAATCGGGGAAAATAAATCCCTGATTGCCATGAAACATAGTTCCTCCCCCTCTGATGGGGATGGTGAACAAAGATGACCGTGTTGGGAATTTTCCCCTTGGCTGGTAAATATTCTGCCGGACGAGACTCGGTCTGAGGATGACTCTGAGGGGAATAAATCTGTTAGAGAGGAGATACTTTGTTGATAGATCTGCTGACTTGGAGAAACAACTCAGCCGGGGATGAATTATCGTTACCGGTGATGATGAATTCTGTCAAAGATTGAATTTCTTCTTGTGAGAGAAATAAACTCTGCTTGGGGAATAATTTACTGACTCACTCGCAATTATGAACCTCAGCTGGGGAGAGTCATGTCCTTCTCGGAAAAGCTAACATCACCATATTTGGATATTTCTTACTCTGTGGGGAGGGTACGTACCACTACTCATGTTCTCTAGTTGGTTATGTCCCTGTACCTGATGGGTAGAGTAACTGTGAGGCTCAGACACTTCTTGTTTGTCCCTGTTCCTGGAATTACGAGTAATCGTCTTTTGTTTCTTATGTAAATATTTATGAGCAGCAATTATTTTCAAATTCATATATCAAAAATGAATCATTGGACGTTCTCGCAAAACAAAATAGAAAAAGAAAAAACAAGTTTGAAATTTCTTGTGAAAATAAATTATATTGATTTTTGAAGTTGGCCCGTAATATGCGTTTTGTACAAGAGGCTGACGTCCTAGTAAGAGAATGCCGCCGAAAGATAAAAATTATACAATTTGTGAAAAAGAAGGAAAAACAGCTATGTGAAACAATCCCATTGGGTTCCAATTCTGCTATTGCCTTTATATCTTCAAGCATCTCATCACTATGCCGCTTGGTCGAAGGTGGATCAGATTGATTGGCGCCATCCGAGCTTGATAGTCAATACCGAAGTCTGGTTACAAGATAATCCAATGAGACATAGTGTTACGCTTTGATCCCTAATTTTTTCCTGGACCGCCCTTTCGGGTTTTCAGTCCACCGGGATACCCTTTCTTGCCCAAGCCGCCTTTTCAGGTTTTCGACTTGCCGGGTGTACAGATTTCTCCATTTTCATCCCTTACCTTTTCCTGAACCCTTTTGGTTCGCCGGGAAGCCCTTATTTTTGCCTAGGCTAGTCAACCTAGCGGGTCCTTGATTATGCGTAGTATTTTTCACTATGTCTGCATTAACGGGGTGAGGAAGGTCTTCACCATCCATGGTAGTTAGAATCATAGCTCCTCCTCATAAAATGTTATTAACCACGAAGGGCCCTTCGTACGTGGGGGTCTATTTCCCCTGGGATCACCTTGCGGTAGTATGATGCGTTTGATCACCAGATCCCCAACTTGATACTCTTTACGTCTTACTTTCTTGTTAAAATCCTTGATCATCCGCTTTTGATACGTCTGACCATGAAAGATAGCAGTAAGCCTCTTTTCATCAATTAGGTTCAGTTGATCAAGCCGGGTTTGGATCCAGTCGTCTTTGCTCAAACCCGCATCCTTCATAATCCTGAGAGAGGGTATCTGGACTTCGATGGGTAGGACTGCCTCCATGCCATACATCAGAGAATAGGGTGTTTCCCCTGTTGACGTCTGTGCTGAGGTACGATACCCATGAAGAGCAAACGGTAATGTGATACGGTGGGAGAGAACTAACTGTTTTGGAATGCTGGTTCGCATTTTGCGTTTGTTTTTGCAAAAGGTCGTGGTAAGCAAGAGTCGCCGCCGTCTTTTATTTTATCCAACAAGGAAAGGAAAAAAGAACATAAAAATTCCTTCTTCGAGATGTTTCTCGGGTCCGGGGGGTAGATTATAGAAAGGGAAGGTGTTAGCGCCCTTTCTATCTGTGGTTATCCACGGGCTCTTAGGTATTTGCTCAAAGTGTTTTCAAAATTGATTTTCTTTGTGTTTGTGGGTTTGAAAAGAGTTTTTGTTTGAAAGGTGTAAGTGCGAAAAGTTTTTGTTTTGTTTTGGAAGAGCAAGTACTTAAAATCCATCTACCTACTCTAAAAAGGAATCAATCTGTGCAAATGTCCTTTAGACAATGCTATCCCACTATTGATGAATAGGTAGCATCATCGTTGGAGTTTAAGGGTCAATTCGATTAAGGGACGTGTGGCCACTAAAGCAATGTTAGGATGCCTTAGCGGTAACCCTAATGTCTTAGATCATTTTTCTGAGGCAACTGTTTCGAGGCAACTATGATCTTTGGACAAGAGGGCGACCTCTAAAACTTCCTATACTCAATGACCACGTTCGAAGGCAACCAAGCGAGGTGTACCCTAAGAGTGTGCATGTGCGAGTGTGTTATTTTCAGTTAATTTGTCTTTGTACATGTCAATGGTTATCTATGTTGATTTTAGGTTTAATATTTGATCTTGTCATGCATTCCATATTTATCAAACATCTAACAGTTTAAAAGTTGCAGAAATTAAATTGTGGAAATTAAACTAACTATTACAAGGCGTCGGGTATTTACATCTCCAAAAGTAACCCTTGAAATTAAAATGCCGAAAATAAATAAAGCGATAAAATAATCAAAGTCCTAATTAAAATATTACATTCCGGGAAACAAGTACAATATCGAAATCAAATGGATTGCGTGCGAGAAATTAAATCGGGCTCAAGTTTAGGGTTTTGACCCTTTTTTGAAAGAAAGCATTTTTGGTTTATTTTTGAATTGAGAAAGGAATTAAATTAGGTTAAGCATTAAATTAATAAATTAATAAATTAATTAATGAAAATAATATATTTTTTGGATTTTTGATATTTAAATAAATAAAATAAATTAATCAAAGTTAATAAAACCTAATTATCTAAATTAATTTTAATTATTGCAAAAGATATTAAAGTTATTTCCTAATTAAACTAAATTAATTCTATTAATATTTATTAACAAAATAAAATGCTGAAAATTAATTTAATTAAGAAAATATTATTTGGTTTTTGATTTTATTAAGAAAAAGATTAATTGGTTAGTGATTAAATAATAAAAATAGCAAACAATTAAATAAAATAAAGAAAATAATAAAAGAAAAGAGAAAGTTTAGGACGTTTTGGGCCTGATTTGGGGGTGAAATAGAAATTCTGAGGCCCAATAGTCCCTTGGCCTGGCTGACCTTTTTGATTCTCCACGCGCCCTTTGACTTAAGCCCACCATAGGCCTTCATTATGGACCACCAGATCTGGCCTGGGGCCATCTGGCAGATGATTGGGTGATGGTGTATGGTGAACCACAACTCCTGAAACACGCTAGAACACCTGAAGAAAAATAATAATATGCATTTGGGGGACCTGGGATTCGAACCCAGGTCCTGTGAGTCACTGGACAGAGCCTCCACCACTTAACCACTATGCTTCAGTTGTCATTATATTAGGTAATAATAATAATAATAATATTGGAAATCAAATAAATGCCAGAAAATATAAAAAAAAATAAAGCGCAAAGTTTGAATCAGCGAAAGGCAGGGGGACGCGTCATCGTCTTCTTCGTTGAAACCTGGATATTTACCTTCGGATTTATATCCGCAGCTAAATCTGTATGTCTGTCTTATAATTAGTTCTAGGCTATGAAAACACAATCCAAGACCATGGTCATGTTTGTCTCCCTCCACTGATTACATCCATGTTCAATAATTGCATTGATTTTGCCTGAAAACAAAATACCCAAAATACAAAAACCACGAACCCTAGATTCGGCTAGGGGGTTATAGGCCATATAAATACAATTGGCTAATGCAGAAAGCTTGCAAATTGAACAAGGATCATGAATATGCAAAGATTTTGTCAAAAAAATGCAAGAACATGGAGTTGCGATTTCAAATGAAAAGCAGTTTTCAGAGAGACTTACAGGGCTTTAGGGCGCGTATGGAGATTTATTATGGGTTGGTTCTTCTTCAAGGATGGTCCAGCAATTGATTCACGTTGAGTTTTGCCTTTGAATTCGTCTCTAGGAGTGATTTCAGTTTCAAGCTTTTTGCCAATTTTCTCAAGTTTGGTTTTTGTGTTCTTGCAGCTTCTAACCTCTGAATTCGTATCCTTTGGCTTGTATATGTATGCAGCATTGGATTAGGTTAACAATTTGGTCCTGAATCTTTGTGCATCAATGCTTGGAGATTTGATTTGATCCTCTATTGAAAACCTTCCAATTTTGCCAAAAATCCATCTTTTTGTTCATGATATGGTGAGATACGAATTTGATGATGATCATGATGTTAATTAAGACCTATAACAACCAAAAAGATCCTAAGTAATGAATATTTAGATTTTATTTGATTTAAATTGATTTAAAATGAATTAATTAAATAAAATCAAATAAAATAGAAAAATTAATAAATGGACACAAGGCTGAAGCTAGGACACGTGTTTAGTGTGACAAGATCAAATCAAGTGAAAAAGAATGGGCCCATTTGACAAAATTTGAAGTTTTGGGGATAGTTGACTTTTTGGCAATTTTGCAAAAATGCCCAACTTCAACAATGCATAACTTCTTCAATTTTGAACTTTTGGAAGTGTTCTTGACTTTTTGGAAAGCTTGAGATGTCCTATAACCAACTCTTTTTCTAATATCTCCTTTTGATATTCCATGCTCAAGTTATAGGCTTTGACAAAAAAGGTGTTTTTGTTGACTTTCAAAAATGACCTATAATGTCCAAATTTGTAACTTTTTGTGAGTGCATTTCTTGATCTTGGGGTGTGAAGATGGATTGTAGTAAATTGCATCCTCTTCAAAATGAGCTTTGTATGGGTCATTTCTTATAAAGTATGAGAAAGTTATTCTTCGTCAAAGTTGAGTTGACTTTTCCTACAAAACCCTAATTTAGCAACTTTTGAGTCTTGATGAATTTTGAGAAATCCTTGATGAATCATGATCAACCCTTGATCAAATGATGAAATATCCTTCAAAATGAGAATGTTGACAAAAAATATTGATGTTTGACTATTTGTAGGTCACAGTTGACTTTTGCCCTAGCATAGTCGATTTTTGGACCCTTTGAGCAATTGACTTAGGAAACTTCCTATGCAAGGCTTGAAATTTGACATGGATGACCTTTAGAACATATTAGGACACTAGGGATTACTTGAGGTCATTTGGATGCAAGGACCTTGATGCAACATAAAACCCTAATTTGAGGTTGACTGCCTTAGGAGATAGCTTGACTGTCCAACTCTTGAGCAATCTTGAGCCACTTGGAGATTTTTCTTGCCATGTCTTGGGAAATATGAAAGGGAAAATTTTGGGGTACAACAGTTGCCCCTGTTCAATTTTCTTAAACCTGAGGATATAGATTGGCTTTCGGGCCTTTCGTGATCCGAAGGTGGAAGATGATTGAACACTAGCGTGCCCAGAAATTTGCACTTGCATGAAGTGGTATCAGCCTGGTGATGTCAGGAGTGGGCTTACGGATGCCATTTGGAGATTGTTGATAGGTGGTCTGAACTTCGATTGGAATACGAATCAGGGAGATCTTATCAGCGATCTGACTGAACCAGAGGAGGTCTTGGATTAACTTTGACTGGATCGACATCAGAAAAATATTTAGGAATCGATTTAACTGGACCAGACAAGAGTCTTGGAATAACTTCAACTGGAATACGAATCAGGGAGATCTTATCGGTGATCTGACCGAACCAGAGGAGGTCTTGGATTAACTTTGACTGGATCAGCATCAGAAAAATCTTTAGGAATCGATTTAACTAGACCAGACAAGAGTCTTAGAATAACTTTGACTTGATCGGCATCAGAAAAATCTTTAGGAATCGATTTAACTGGACCAGACAAGAGTCTTGGAATAACTTTGACTAGATCGGCATCATGAAAAACTTTAGGAATCGATTTAAATGGACCAGACAAGGCCTTGGAATAATTTCAACTAGAATACGAATCAGGGAGATCTTCATAGCGATCTAACTAAACCAGAGGAGGTCTTGGATTAACTTTGACTGATGGACATCATAAAAATCTTTAGGAATCAATTTAACTGGACCAGACAAGGCCTTGGAATAACTTCAACTGGAATACAAATTAGGGAGATCTTATCGGCGATCTGACTGAACCAGAGGAAGTTTTAGACATAGCTGAGAATTTAACTGCATCTTTCCTGAAAGGTAAAGGTAAATTGTATGCAATGCATGATATATATCAAGCAATGATGCTCTCAAAATAAATGAGATTGTGTGGTATGATGCGTATATGCATGTATCATGATGTATGGAAATGTAATGTTTTAGCTGGGGAAAATAAATCCTAGATAGCTGCTGGAGACAAAGTTGAATTCTTCATTTCCGTTGGGGATGGTGAACGAATTTGATTGCAAGAATAAACCTGCAGGAGAAGAGAACTCCATTGGGGAATAAACTGATGAAGAGGTTACTCTGTGGGGTAGAGATGCTCTGCTGAGGACTCCACTGATAAACTCTACTGGGGATAGATTACCGTTGCTAGTGATACTGAATCTGTTGAGGATTAAACTCCTGTTTGTGAAAGGAAAGAACTTCGCTGGGGACGATCTTTCAGTTGCAACTTGCTGAGGATAACCCTGTTAGACTCTTGTGGGGATAATCCTTTGAGTTATGTTGGGAATGATCCTTTGAACTCGACTGGGGAGATTTATTTTGTACTCCGCTGGGGATAGACTTCCGGAGTCTACTGGGGATGATGATTCAAATCCGTTGGGGAAGCTTTTTCAGACCGTGCTGGGGAAATATTGACTCCACTGGGGGGTATCCTGTATTCTGCCGGGGAACATTCTTATACTCTGTTGGGGAATATTAAGACTGCCAGGGATATCAAGTCTTTCTAGTGCTGATGGCAGACCAACTCTGCTTGGGGAGAACATTGCTGATTCGTTCATATTTGCAAGTCTCAGCTGAGGAAAGCTACCATTACTGTCTTACCCTGCGGGGAGTGAAGGTATCTTATCCATATTCTTCAGCTGAATTTACCGTCGTACCTGGTGGACAGAGCAACTATACAGCTTTGGACAATTCTATTGCCCCTATTTCTGATATTACCAGTAATTCATCTTTTTTTTCGCATGTAAATATTTATGAGCAGCAATTAATGTCAAATGCATATATCAAAAATGAACATTGGACGTTTTTTGCAAAACAAAACAGATAAAGGAAAAACAGTTTGAAATTTCTTTGAAAAAGAATTGTATTGATTTTGAAGTTTGGCCTGTAAATAGGCGTTTTTGTACAAGAGGTTGACGTCCTAGTAAGAGAACGCCGCCGAATAATAGAATTTACACAGTTTGTAAAAAATAAAAGAAAACAGCTATGTGAATAATCCCACTGGGTTCCAACTTTGCTATTGCCTTTATGTCTTTGAGCATCTCATCACTTTGCTACTTGGTTGAAGGTAGATCAGATTGATTAGTGCCGTCTGAGCTTGATAGTTGATACTGAAGTCTGGATGCAAGGTGATCCAATGAGACATAGTGTTATGCTTTGATCCCTAATTTTTGCCTGGACTGTACTTTCGGGTTTTCAGTCCACCGGGATACCCATTTTTGCCCAAGCCGCCTTTTCAGGTTTTCGACTTGTCGGGTGTACAGATTTTTAATTTTCATCCCTTATTTTTGCCCGAACCCTTTTGGTTCGCCAGGAAGCCCTTATTTTTGCCTAGGCCGGTCAACCTAGCAGGTCTTTGATTATGCGTAGTATCTTTTCACTATGTCTGCATTGACGGGGTGAGGAAGGTCGTCACCATCCATGGTGGTTAGAATTATAGCTCCGCCTGAGAAAATGTTCTTAACCACAAATGGCCCTTCGTAAGAAGGGGTCCATTTGCCCCTGGGATCACCTTGAGGTAATATGATGCGCTTGATAACCAGGTCCCCAACTTGATACTCTTGTCGTCTAACTTTCTTGTTAAACGCCTTGATCATCCGCTTTTGGTACGTCTGACCATGACAAATAGCAGTAAGTCTCTTTTCGTCGATTAGGTTCAGCTGATCAAGCCGATTCTGAATCCAGTCATCTTCACTCAAACCTGCATCCTTCATGATCCGAAGAGAGGGTATCTGAACTTCAATGGGCAAGACTGCCTCCATGCCATATACCAAGGAGTAGGGTGTTTCCCCTGTTGACGTCCGTGCTGAAGTACGGTACCCATGAAGAGAAAACGGTAACATTTCGTGCCAGTCTTTGTATGTCACCGTCATCTTCTGCACAATCTTCTTAATATTCTTATTAGCCGCTTCGACAGCCCCATTCATCTTCGGTCGGTAGGGAGAAGAATTGTGATGCTGTATCTTGAATTGCTCGCAGAGCTCAGTGATCATCTTGTTGTTGAGATTGGTACCATTATCCGTAATGATCCTTTCAGGTACACCATATCGACAGATCAGATTGTGCCGAATGAACCGTGCCACGACGTTCTTGGTTACAGTAGCAAAGGAAGCTTCTTCAACCCATTTCGTAAAGTAATTGATTGCTACCAGGATGAAACGATGCCCGTTGGACGTTGTAGGTCTGATCTCGCCGATCATATCAATTCCCCACATTGCAAAAGGCCACGGAGCTGTAAATACGTTCAGAGGAACTGGAGGTATATGCACCTTATCAGCATAGACTTGGCACTTGTGACATATCTGAGAATGCCGATAACAGTCGGATTCCATTGTGGACCAATAATATCCCTCCCGAAGGATTTTCTTTGCCATGGTGTGTCCACTGGAATGAGTTCCAAAAGTACCTTCATGTAACTCCACCATGATCTTTTCTGCTTCATTCTTATCCACACATCGCAGTAAGGTCGAATCATGGTTACGCTTGTAAAGAATGCCATTGCTGATGAAGAACTTCACTGCGAACCTTCTCAGAAACTTCTTGTCATTAACAGACGCACCCTCGGGGTACTCCTGAGCCTTAAGATACCTCTTCACCTCATTAAACTAGGGTTTATCCGTTACCTTTTCAGTCTCAATATCACAACAATGTTCCGGTTCGTCCAGTTTTTCAATGATGATTCGAGGAGCCTCGTTGTCCCAATTGACCTTGAACATAGAAGACATTGTATCCAGCGCGTCTGCCAACTGATTCTCCTCTCTCGGGAAGTGTTCAAAGGTTATCTCCTCGAAATGGGGAAGCAACGTCAATACATACTCTTTATAAGGAATAAGGTTCGGGTGTTTCGTATCCCATTCGCCTTTGATCTGACTGATCACGAGAGCGGAATCTCCGAAGACACTCAAGAACTTAATCCTTAGGTCAATTGCTTCTCGTAGACCCATAATGCACGCCTCATACTCCGCCATGTTGTTGGTGCAGTTGAAACATAGTCGGGTGATGAACGGAGTATTAGAGCCTTTAGGAGATATGATCACAGCGCCAATGCCATTACCCAAAGCGTTCGAAGCTCCATCAAAGTACATAGACCATCGGGATCCTTCCTCAGGTCCTTCATCCGGTCCAGGTGTCTCACAATCAGTTACCAACATGATATTCTCGTCCGGAAATTCAAAGTTCATAGATTGGTAATCATCCACTGCTTGATGTGACAAATGGTCTGCCAACACACTTCCATTGATTGCCTTTTGGGTCGTATATTGGATGTCATACTCAGTCAAGATCATCTGCCATCTCGCTATTCTTCCGGACAAGGTAGGCTTTTCGAAGATATACTTGATTGGATCCATCTTTGATATCAACAGAGTAGTGTGAGTCAACATATACTGACTCAGCCGGCGAGCAGCCCATGCTAAAGCGCAACAAGTTTTCTCGAGCAACGAGTATCGGTTCTCGCAGTCGGTAAACTTTTTGCTAAGGTAATAAATAGCATGCTCTTTTCAGACAGACTCACCATGTTGACCCAACACACACCCCATTGAATTATCGAGTACTGTCAAGTATAAGATCAAAGGTCTCCCTTCAACTGGAGGCATCAGAATGGGTGGCTCTTGGAGATACTCTTTGATCCTTTCAAAAGCGGCCTGGAATTCATCGTTCCAACGTACTACTTGATCTTTCTTCAGTAGCTTGAAGATTGGCTCCCAAGTAGCAGTCAGGTGCGAGATGAATCGGGCAATGTAGTTCAGACGTCCCAGAAAGCCTTTGACTTCTTTCTCTGTTTTGGGAGCTGGCATCTCCTGTATAGCCTTCACTTTTGCAGGATCCACTTGAATACCTTTTTCGCTTACCACGAAACCCAATAGCTTACCAGATCTCACCCCGAAGGTGCACTTGTTCGGGTTTAACCTTAGCTTGTACAACTTCAGCCTGTCAAACAGCTTCTGCAGATGGTCAAGATGTTCCTCCTCTTTCTGGGATCTTGCAATCATATCATCGACGTATACCTCAATCTCATGATGGATCATGTCATGAAACAAAGCAACCATGGCACACTGATACGTTGCCCCAACATTCTTTAACCCAAAAGGCATGACCTTGTAGCAAAAATTACCCCACTGAGTAACAAAGGTTGTCTTCTCCATGTCTTCGGGAGCCATCATAATCTGATTATAACCGGAGAAACCATCCATAAAGGAGAATACCTTATGCTGAGCAGTGTTGTCAACCATAACGTCGATATGAGGTAGAGGGAAGTCATCCTTGGGGCTTGCCCTGTTCAGATCCCTATAGTCAACACACATTCGAACCTTACCATCCTTCTTTGGCACTGGAACCACATTGGCCACCCACTGAGGGTAAGAAGTAACTGCTAGAAAACCGGCGTCAAACTGTTTCATAACTTCTGCCTTGATTTTCTCAGACATCTCTGGGCGCATTCGTCAGACCTTCTGTTTCACTGGAGGACAGTCTTCCTTGGTAGGCAGGCGATGAACCACAATATCGGTATCCAACCCAGGCATATCTTCGTAAGACCAGGCAAAGATCTCAACATAGTCATGCAGCATTTGAATCAACCATTGTTTCACACTAAGCTCTAGATTTGCACCAATCTTGACCTCTTTCTTGTCTATCTCTGTACCCAGATTCACTGATTCCACTGGCTCTTCGTGCGGCTGAATAACCCTCTCTTCCTGAAGTAACAGTCTTGCAAGTTCACCAGGCACTTCGCAATCATCTTCACCTTCGTCTTCGGCTAAGTTGATCGGATTTTCGAAGTCATAACTTCCAGTAGCAGAATCGTTACCAGTGAGATCCAGAGTGGATGTTGACCTGTATATGTGAGTGTGTGTAAAATTGCTGTTTTGCAATATATAATAAAAGAAAAACAAGGAGCGCAAGATTTGAAATGCAAGAAATGTCCAATGCTTTTATTAATGATATATGAAAATGACACACATAAAGCCCTCACAAATGAAGCCACAGTGCCCCGGGTAAGACACTGGGCCATAAAGTTCAAAACATTGTCTGTTACAAATTCAAAACAACAAGTTTCATTACTGGGTGATAACAGAAACGGGCATAGAATCCTTCGCTGTCCAGTTTCTTAATCCACCATTGACAGTCAGGTAGATCCAACTGTCGATATCAAACTCTTCATCATCGTCATCCCCGATAGCATTTACCCATGCATCTTGTTTAGGATTTTCTGGTGCTCCAAACTCAATCTCCTTCGCATCGATCAAGTCTTGTACTTTGTTCTTCAAAACCCAACAATCATCTATATTATGCCCCGGGCTATCAGAGTGAAAAGCACAGCGGGAATTAGGGTTATACTTCAGTGATGTTGTATTCGGATTCTTCGGGGCTTCCCTTGGAATCACTAGGTTGGTTTTCAGTAACTGCGGCAGAATCTGAGACAAAGTCATGCTGAAACGGGTGAATTGCCTTCGAGGTCTCTTGTCCTTTTGTTGATTGTTGTGCTAGGAGCACCAGCAGGTCTTGAAATAACAATTGCATTAACAACTTGGCGGCGTTCATGTTTATTCTGGCTTCTCGAACCGTAGACAACACTGGACTCTTTCTTAAAAGGCTTCTTCTCGGTGCTCAATGAAGCACCCTTCTGTATCTTACCAGCCTTAATACCAGCCTCAATCCTTTCACCGGTCATAATTAGCTCTGTAAACCCAGACGAAGAGCTTCCGATCAGATGGTTGAAAAATGGACCAGACAAGGTCTCCTAGAAATATATCCACAAGCTCCCGATCAGCCAAGGGTGGTTTCACTCTTCCGAAGAGGTCCCTCCACTTATGAGCATAATATTTGACACCTTCACCCATTCACATTGACATACCCTGCAGTTGGGTACGCGTAGGAGCGAGGTCGGGATTGTACTGGTACTGCCTATAGAAAGCAGTAGCCAAATCCTCCCAACTATGGATACTGGCTCCGTCCAACTGGTAAAACCACTCAAGCTGAGTCCCTGAGACTGTCTTGAAAGAAGTGGATCCATAGGTTCTTATCAGCGGTGTACGGCTGAATCTTCCTCACATATGACCGGAGGTGCAGCTTCGGACAAGAAACTCCGTCATACTTAGCAAAGGCTAGTGCCTTGAATTTGTGGGGAATCACTACCCCAGATGATAGACCCAGATCACCAAAGTCCAGACCAGGAACTTTCTGAACTTCCATTGCACTAAACCAGTCTTCCAATTGTTTATATTTATCCTCAGCAGGAGGATACTGGTCTTCGTCGAAGTCTGTCTCGTTGTCGGAGACCACAGGGCTAGGAGCCCTCCTTTCCTCTTGAATATCTTTCCCTCCAGATGAGGTGGTCAAATCAACTTCATCCTGTAGCCTATTTCCAAACCTGTGACCTATGTTAAACAGGACTATCCTCTTCTTCTTCTTCAGAATCAGGGTCTTCAGATCTTGCTGACCCTTAGCTAGATTCATGAACAACTCTTGGAATTGGGCATTCTGGGCCTGTAGGGCCTTGATTGCTTGCTCGGTGGATGGTTCAGCAGACATGATGCGTGATGAAATAAACAGCGAAGAAGATAAGAGACCTGTAATGGGTACCTGTTATGAAGTGAATGGGATGAAATGCGTATGATTATGATTTCAAAGACAATCGAGAGATTCAAATTTGTAAACAAGAAAGGAAACACACTTTTATTAGGTAAACTTGAAATTCAAATTGTTCAACAAATTTCCCTTAAGGCGTTACAAGAATGGAAATACTGAAAAGGAAATAAAAATTGGAAAGGAAATAATCAAAGGACAATCAGTGCTCCTATGGTCGCTTCTTGTCGGTGCAGACATAGTCATTGAGAATCCGCTCGTTCTCCAGATGCCTAGTCAACTTCTAGATCTTCTGCTCTTGCTCGTTAAACTTCTCTCGGTAAGCATCTCGTTCTTATCTCAGTTGCATCTAAGACCTTTTCAGTGTCCCAATGTCAGTGGGAATGTAAGGGTGGAGGATGGTAGGAAGAACCCCCTCTTCATTAGCAACTTCAACAATGATAGGCAGGACGACTTCATACGGCATACCCAGATTTTGGGCACGGATACGAACCCATCTAAGATATGGCTCCATTGGAAGAGAAGTCTTTGGGCCCAGCTCATGTGGATCATATATGTGAACTCTATCCCAAGCCCTTATGAATATGCGGCGTTGCTCGTCGCTATCTCCTTGAAAATCAAAGATGATACTAGGCATTAGCAGCTCATGAGGTCCTTCTCTTCTGGCTCGCCCAAACTGACGTAAGGCCAAACACAGATTGTAAGAAATACCTCCATGGGTTCCTATCAGTGGAACATTGGGATACTCCCCACAACGATCAATAACGGCCACCTCGTCCATACCCTTGAGAATCCAGATGATGTCATTATGAGAGAGAGACATAACCCTATAAGCCCAACCCATTCCTTCTTTGTTCTTCAGCACTGATTTGGGGAGGTGCGAAATAAACCACCTCGCCAATAATGGAGCACAGCACATCAAGGTTCCCCGCTTTCGGGCAGTACAAGCATAAAGCTGATGAAGAATGTCACCGAAGAGAGTGGGTACAGGATTATGAGAGATGAAGATTTTCACCGCATTCATATCAACAAAAGTGTCAGAGTTCGGAAACAATACCAAGCCATATATCAGAAGAGCCAGAATATCTTCGAATGCCTTGAAGTCTAGACTATCCCAGAAATAGTTATCCTTACCAACCAAAAACTTAGTCAGAAAGCCCTTTGCTCCACTTCTAGTCTCCCAATTAGCCATTACCTCATCTTTAGTCATATGAAGGGCTGCAGCAATCTCTTCGGGTCTCAGAATTTTCTCCCAACCAGTAAATGGGGTCTGCTCCAGAATAGAGATATCGAGCAAATCAGAGAACTCTTCTAAGGTGGGAACCAACTGGTAGTCCTGAAAAGTAAAGAAATGGTACAGCGGATCATAGAATTGGACCAGGACACTCATCATCTGCTCGTCCAATTTGGAGGTGACCAAACTGAGAAGATACCCATGTCTTCTGATGAATGAAGTAGTATCAGGCATCTTTGCAATCAACTCTTTAAGCATGGTGGGAACCTGGACAAAGTTGATCCGGATGGTATTCATACGCATGGGCATCATGACCTACAAAACAACACAAAGATGAATCTCTCCTGTCTTTGAAATAGGTTAGTCCAATGCAAGATATATGCAATGTTATGATGTCATGATGTCATGATAGTAAGCACATCACAAGTATCCACAAATAGCAAACATGGTAAAGGCACACAAGTCACACAGAGAGCCCTTAGATTTCAGGCTGGCAAGGAGCTTAGGTACTACCCTCTATCAGTTCAGTTGGTTTAAACCTATCCTAAAAATAGTAATTGGGTTCTAGAGGATCTCAATATCACTGACTACCCTTAATTGGTCATAATTCCAGTTTAGCAACCTTTTCTTGCAGCCGGAATCATCGCGAGAGTTTAGTCTCAATGAGTGTAGCATACTGCTACTGTTATATGGCCAAGTTGGTCAATTTAAAGGTTCTAAGGTCATTTGGTGCTTAATGACCCCTTAGATGACCCATATTCTCCTCGTTCCAACACAAGGGATATCGGTACAATCTAAAGTGCCACACCAACGTAGCTACTGCTTCAACCGTATCGGTCTACGCCATACAGTTCCCTCACAGTTTATTGCTACTTACCTAAAGGGTATCCCCTAGATCCGGGTTAGGATCTATAGTACTCCGATTCAAGCCCACAAAGATAAATCATACAAAGCAAACAATTGAAAACACAATGATCTAATCCTAAGGTACACACCACTTATTAAAATTTCCCCAGCAGAGTCGCCAGTTCTGTGATACGGTGGGAGAGAATTGACTGTTTTGGAATGCTGGTTCGCGTTTTGCGTTTGTTTTCGCAAAATTTCGCGGTAAGCAAGAGTCGCCACTGTCTTTTATTTTATCCAACAAGGAAAGAAAAAAAGCACAGAAAAATTCCTTCTTCAAGATGTTTCTCGGGTCCGGGGGGTAGATTATAGAAAGGGAAGGTGTTAGCACCCTTTCTATCCGTGGTTATCCACGGGCTCTTAGGTATTTGCTCAAAGTGTTTTCAAAATTGCTTTTCTTTGTGTTTGTGGTTTTGAAAAGAGTTTTTGTTTGAAAGGTGTAAGTGCGAAAAGTTTATGTTTTGTTTTGGAAGAGCAAGTACTTAAAAGCCATCTACCTACTCGAAAAAGGAATCATTCTGCGCTAATGTCCTTTAGACAATGATATCCCACTATTGCTGAATAGGTAGCATCGTCGTTGGAGTTTAAGGGTCAATTTGATTAAGGGACGTGTGGCCACTAAAGCAATGTTAGGACGCCTTAGCGTTAACCCTAATGTCTTAGATCATTTTTCCGAGGCAACCGTTTCGAGGCAACTATGATCTTTGGACAAGAGGGCGACCTCTAAAACTTCCTATACTCAATGACCACGTTTGAAGGGAACCAAGCAAGGTGTACCCTAAGAGTGCGTATGTGCGAGTGTGTTATTTTCAGTTAAATTTGTCTTTGTACATGTCAATGGTTATCTATGTTGATTTTAGGTTTAACATTTGGTCTTGTCATGCATTCCCTATTTATCAAACATCTAACAGTTTATAAGTTGCAGAAATTAAATTGCGGAAATTAAACTAACTATTACAAGGCATCGGGTATTTACATCGCCAAAAGCAACCCTTGAAATTAAAATGCGAAAAATAAATAAAGCGATAAAATAATCAAAGTCCTAATTAAACTATTACATTCCGGGAAACAGGTACAATATCGAAATCAAATGGATTGCGTGCGAGAAATTAAATCGGGCTCAAGTTTAAGGTTTTGACCCTTTTTTGAAAGAAAGCATTTTTGGTTTATTTTTGAATTGAGAAAGGAATTAAATTAGGTTAAGCATTAAATTAATAAATTAATTAATTAATTAATGAAAATAATATTTTTTTTTGGATTTTTGATATTTAAAGAAATAAAATAAATTAATCAAAGTTAATAAAACCTAATTATCTAAATTAATTTTAATTATTGCAAAAGATATTAAAGTTATTTCCTAATTAAACTAAATTAATTCTATTAATATTTATTAACAAAATAAAATGCTGAAAATTAATTTAATTAAGAAAATATTTTTTGGTTTTTGATTTTATTAAGAAGAAGATTAATTGGTTAGTGATTAAATAATAAAAATAGCAAACAATTAAATAAAATAAAGAAAATAATAAAAGAAAAGAGAAAGTTTAGGAGGTTTTGGGCCTGATTTGGGGGTGAAATAGCAATTCTGAGGCCCAATAGTCCCTTGGCCTGGCTGACCTTTTTAATTCTCCACGCGCCCTTTGACTTAAGCCCACCATAGGCCTTCATTATGGACCACCAGATCTGGCCTGGGGCCATCTGGCAGATGATTGGGTGATGGTGTATGGTGAACCACAACTCCTGAAACACGCTGGAACACCTGAAGAAAAATAATAATATGCATTTGGGGGACCTGGGATTCGAACCCAGGTCCTGTGAGTCACCGGACAGCACCTCCACCACTCAACCACTATGCTTCAGTTGTCATTATATTAGGTAATAATAATAATATTGGAAATCAAATAAATGCCAGAAAATATAAAAAAAATAAAGCGCGAAGTTTGAATCAGCGAATGGGAGGGGGACGTGTCATCGTCTTCCTCGTTGAAACTTGGATATTTACCTGCGGATTTATATTCGCAGCTAAATCCGTATGTCTGTCTTATAATTAGTTCTAGGCTAAGAAAACACAATCCAAGACCATGGTCATGTTCGTCTCCCTCTACTGATTACATCCATGTCCATTAATTGCACTGATTTTTCCTGAAAACAAAATACCCAAAATACAAAAACCACGAACCCTAGATTCGACTAGGGGGTTATAGGCCATATAAATACAATTTGCTAATGCAGAAAGCTTGCAAATTGAACAAGGATCATGAATATGCAAAGATTTTGTAAAAAAATGCAAGAACAAGGAGTTGTGATTTCAAATGAAAAGTGGTTTTCAGAGAGACTTACAGGGCTTTAGGGCGCGTATGGAGATTGATTTTGGGTTGGTTCTGCTTCAAGGATGGTCCAACAATTGATTCACGTTGAGTTTTGCCTTTGAATTCGTCTCTAGGAGTGATTTCAGTTTCAAGCTTTTTGCCAATTTTCTCAAGTTTAGTTTTTGTGTTCTTGCAGGTTCTAACCTATGAATTCGTGTCCATTGACTTGTATATGTATGCAGCATTGGATTAGGTTAACAATTTGGTCCTGAATCTTTGTGCATCAATGCTTGGAGATTTGATTTGATCCTCTATTGAAAACCTTCCAATTTTGCCAAAAATCCATCTTTTTGTTCATGATATGGTGAGATACGAATTTGATGCTGATCATGATGTTAATTAAGACCTATAACAACCAAAAAGATCATAAGTAATCTATATTTGGATTTTATTTGATTTAAATTGATTTAAAATGAATTAATTCAATAAAAAATCAAATAAAATACAAAAATTTATAAATGGACACAAGGATGAAGCTAGGACACGTGTGTAGTGTGACAAGATCAAATCAAGTGAAAAAGAATGGGCCCATTTGACAAAATTTGATGTTTTGGGGATAGTTGACTTTTGGCAATTTTGCAAAAATGCCCAACTTCAACAATGCATAACTTCTTCAATTTTGAACTTTTGGAAGTGTTCTTGGACTTTTTGGAAAGCTTGAGATGTCCTATAACCAACCATTTTGCTCTCATCTCATTCTGATATTCCATGCTCAAGTTATAGGCTTTGACAAAAAAGGTGTTTTTGTTGACTTTCAAAAATGACCTATAATGTCCAAATTCGTAACTTTTTGTGAGTGCTTTTCTTGATCTTTGGGTGTGAAGATGGATTGTAGGAAATTGCATACTATTAAAAATGAGCTTTGGATGGGATTATTTCTCATAAAGTATGAGAAAGTTATGCTTGGTGAAAGTTGAGTTGACTTTTCCTACAAAACCCTAATTTAGCAACTTTTGAGTCTTGATGAATTTTGAGCAATCCTTGATGAATCATGATGAACCCTTGATCAAATGATGAAATATCCTTCAAAATGAGAATGTTGACAAAAAATCTTGAAGTTTGACTATTTGTAGGTCACAATTGACTTTTGCCCTAGCACAATCGATTTTTGGACCCTTTGAGCAATTGACTGAGTAAACTTCCTCTGCAAGGCTTGGAATTTGACATGGATGACCTTGAGAACATATTATGACATTGGGGAGTACTTGAAGTCATTTGGATGCAACACAAAACCCTAATTTGAGGTTGATTCCCTTAGGAGATAGCTTGACTGTCCAACTCTTGAGCAATCTTGAGCCACTTGGAGATTTTTCTTGCCATGTCTTGGGAAATATGAGAGGGCAAATTTTGGGGTAAAACCGATAACATATTGTGCCAGTATTTGTATGTCACTGTCATCTTCTGCACAATCTTCTTGATGTTCTTATTAGCTGCCTCAACCGCCCCATTCATCTTCGGCCGTTAGGGAGAAGAATTATATGCTGTATCTTGAATTGTTTGCAGAGCTCGGTGATCATTGTGTTATTGATATTTTTACCGTTGTCAGTAATGATCCTCTCGGGGACACCGTATCAGTAGATCAAATTGTGCCGGATGAAACACGCCACGACGTTCTTGGTTACTGTAGCAAAGGAAGCTTCCTCGACCCACTTTGTAAAATAATCAATAGCCACCAGAATAAAACGATGCCCGTTAAATGCAGTAGGTCTGATCTCACTGATCATATCGATGCCCCGCATTGCCAAAGGCCAAGGAGCTGTCAAAACATTCAGAGGAATTGGAGGTACATGCACCTTATCAGCATAGACTTGGCACTTATGATAGGTCCGAGAGTGCTGATAACAATCGGCTTCCATAGTGGACCAATAATATCCTGCCTGTAAGATCTTCTTCACCATGGTATGTCAATTGGAATGAGTTCCGAAGGTACCTTTATGTAACTCTGCCATAATCCTTTCTGCCTCGCTCTTGTATACACACTGCAGTAAGGTTGAATCATGGTTACGCTTATAAAGGATTCTGTTACTGATGAAGAACTTTGTTGCGAACCTTCTCAGAAACTTCTTATCATTAACAGATTCCCCCTCGGGGTATTCTTGAGCCTCAAGATACCTATTTACCTCATGAAACCAGGGTTTATCTGCTACTTCTTTGGTGTCGATTTCAAAGCAGTGTGCGGGTTCATCCAGCCTCTCAATGGTAATCTGGGGAGCTTCATTGTCCCACCTAACCTTGAATATAGAAGACATGGTAGCTAGCGCGTCCGCTAACTAATTCTCTTCTCGTGGGAAATGTTCAAAGGTTACCTCCTCAAAGTGTGGGAGCAATGTCAGTGCATACTCTTTATAAGGAATAAGATTCAAGTGCTTCGTATCCCACTCTCCTTTGATCTGACTTATTACCAGAGCAGAATCTCCAAATACACTCAAGAACTTAATCCTCAAGTCAATGGCAGCTCGAAGACCCATGATACATGCTTCATACTCCGCCATGTTGTTGGTGCAGTTGAAACATAATCGGGCGGTGAACGGAGTATGACAGTCCTTAGGAGATATAATTACAACGCCAATGCCATTACCCAACGCGTTCGAGGCTCCATAAAAATACATAGACCATCGGGATCCTTCCTCAGGTCCTTCATTTGATCCAGGTTCTTCACATTCGGTTACCAACATGATATTCACATCCGGGAACTCGAAATTCATGGACTGGTAATCATCCATGGCCTGATGCGCCAAATGATCCGCTGATACACTCCCCTTGATTGCTTTTTGGGTGGTGCATTGGATGTCGTACAAGGTTAGGATCATCTGCCATCTCGCTATTCTTCTGGACAAGGTAGGCTTTTCGAAGATATACTTGATTGGATCCATTTTTGATATCAAGAAAAGTGGTGTGAGTCAACATATACTGTCTCAGTCGGCGAGCAGCCTATGCCAAAGCGCATAAAGTTTTCTCGAGCAATGAGTATCGGGTCTCACAGTTGGTAAACTTTTTGCTAAGGTAGTAAATATCGTGCTCTTTTCGGCCAGACTCGTCATGCTGCCCCAGCACGCACCATATTAAATTGTCCAGCACTGTCAAGTATAAAATCAAAGGTCTTCCCTCAACTGGAGGCATCAGAATTGGTGGCTCTTAAAGGTATTCCTTGATTGTTTCGAAAGCGGTCTGACATTCATCATTCCATTTTACCACTTGATCTTTCTTCAGCAGCTTGAAGATTGGCTCACAAGTAGCCGTCAGATGCGAAATGAACCTGGCGATGTAATTTAGACGTCCCAAGAAGCCTTTAACCTCCTTTTCTATGCGGGGAGACGACATCTCTTGTATGGCTTTTACCTTTGCAGGGTCCACCTGAATACCTTTATCACTGATGATGAAACCCAGAAGCTTACCAGACCTTACCCCGAAGGTACACTTGTTCGGATTCAACCTCAACTTGTACGTCTTCAACCTTCCAAACAGTTTTTGGAGATGATCAAGGTGCTCTTCCTCAGTCTGGGACCTGGCTATCATGTCATCAACATAAACCTCGATCTCATGGTGAATCATGTCGTGGAACAAAGCGACCATGGCGCGCTGATAAGTTGCCCCACCATTCTTCAACCCGAAAGGCATTACCTTGTAACAGAAGGTGCCCCACTGTGTAATGAAGGTTGTCTTCTCCATGTCTTCAGGATCCATCTTGATCTGGTTGTAGCCAGAAAAACCATCCATGAAGGAGAAGATCTTATGCTGCATGGTGTTGTCGACCTGAACATCGATATGAGGAAGTGGGAAATCATCCTTGGGGCTTGCCCTGTTTAGATCTCTATAATCTACACACATATGTACCTTACCGTCCTTCTTTGGTACCGGTACGACATTGGCAACCCACTGCGGATAAGAAGTGACAGCTAAGAACCCTGCGTCGAAATGTTTCATGACCTCCGCCTATATTTTCTCTGACATCTCAGGGCGCACACGGAGAACCTTCTGTTTTACCGGAGGGAAGTCTACTTTAGTTGGCAAGTGATGAACCACAATATCAGTGTCCAAACCAGGCATATCTTCATAATACCAGGCGAAGATCTTAACATAGTCGTGTAGCATTTGTATCAATCGTTGCTTGACACTAGGCTCCAGATTCGCCCCTATCTTAACCTCTTCTTATCTTCCTCTGTACCCAAGTTTACTGACTCAACTGGCTCTTCATGAGGCTGTATGGCCCTTTCTTCATGCAGTAACAGTCTAGCAAGTTCTCCAGGCACCTCGCAATCATCTTCACCTTTGTCTTCGGCTTGGTCGATCGGATTCTCAAAGTCATAACTGATAGTAGCAGACTTGTTATCAACGGGATACAAAGTGGATATGGATCTGCAGTATGATACGTGAGTGTGTGTAAGCGAATAGCTGTTTTGATAAAGCGAGAGCCAGAAAAAGAAAAACAAGGAGCGCAAAATTTGTAATGCAAGAAATGTCCAATGTTTTATTAATGATATATGAAATGACAAATAATAAGCCCTCACAACCAAAGCCAAGGTGTCTCAGGGAAGGCACCGGGCCGTAAAGTTTCAAATTGTTTATTACAAATCTTAAAACAAAAAGTCAATTACTGTGGAATAAAAGAAACAGGTATGAAGTCCTTTGTCGTCCAGTTGTTTAGTCCACCACTGGTTATAGGGTAGATCCAACTGTCAATGTATGAATCCTCTTCACTGTCCTCGATTACATTAACTCCCCGATTGCTGATGTGCAAAGGAGGTCTTCCATTCCGTGCACGCCTAACAACCTTTTGAGCCCCTATAGTAAAGCCCAAACCAAATTTGTCAGTTTTGTGCGTGAAATCAGGGAGCTGACCCCAATTAGTACACCCAACTTCTTCAATTACAGCTCTGGCGTCCTTGAGAGAAGCCATCTTTAGCGGAGGTTTGTTGGTAGCAACTTCAGTTGACGCTAAAGTATGAGGGACCTGTTCAAAGTTCTGACAAGGGGTTTCGATGAATTCCCCATCCATCTCCACGTAGCGGAAGGAATTGAGATGACTCACCATATACTCCTCCTCACCTTGCACCGTGACGATCTTCCCCTTCACCGGATATTTCAGCATTTGATGGAGCGTGGAAGTCACTGCCCCAGCCTTATGAATCCAAGGGCGACCCAGCAAACAAGAATATGATGGTCTGATATCCATCACATAGAAGGTGGATGCAAAAGTCTGAGAGCCAACTTTAACAGGGATGTCCACCTCCCCGTGCACCATTCTCTTTGACCCGTCGAAAGCCCTGACCACAATATTGCTTGGCTTTAAGAATCAAACCTTCACAGTCCAGACGGTCTAATGCTTTCTTTTGCAGAACATTCAATGAGGACCTGATATCTACTAGTACATGGGCCATAGTGGTGCCCATGAACTCGATCGAGACGTGTAGAGCATCATTATGATTTCTCCCCTTAGCAGTCAGATCTGCATCTTAGAAACCCAACCCATTGTCAGCAGTCAGGCTAGCTACGCAATCTTTGAATTGATCGGCTGAAGTTTCCTACGTCACATGCGCAATTTTGAGGAATGAAATTAAAGCCTTTGCATGGGCTTCAGAACACAACAACAAGGACAACATGGAGATTTTTGACGGGGTCTGCCCCAGCTGCTCGACTATGTTGTAGTCTCTCTTCTTGATGATCTTCAAAATTTCCTCTATCTCTTGTTTAGAGGTTTCTACAATGATCTTCTTAGGCGCCTTCGTCCGGGCAGGCTCACTTGTGCTTTCTTTGCCCCGAGTTCCAGATGACTCAGCGACATGGGTGATGACTGGAATAGGAACTGGGATAGTAGCTGATGTACTAGCAGATGGAATGACAATAGGTTTGTGGACAGTCGGAGGGGAAATCTCGGGAGAAAATAGTCTTCCACTTCTGGTGACCTTGCTTGTCCCAACAATATTACTGATATCCATATCGGCTTCTTCAACCCTAAAATCTTGTTTAACACCATGGTAATATACACCAGCACCGTAATGCCATGGGATAACCTTAACTGAGGTATATGGGATGGGACCCAGAGCGGTGATTATTAACGGAGAAATTCTTGGAATGGGTGTAACCCTAACAGGTTTTCTCAAGGAAACCTTGGAAGGGTTGGCGGAAATGGTGATAATGGCAACATCTTCAAATGGAATCATAACTTTCTCAAACAAAATTTCCTTATTATCCATCAGGCGCTGAACACCTGACTTCAATAAACAGCAACCTGAAGGCAGAATTGAACACATGTGACAACCTTCACCACAACCCAGAAATAAACCGGCCAATAATAAATTCTTCTTAACCGTCATCAAAGGAGTAGAGATCTCTTCCACAGAGGTTACAAACGAATCGGTGTCCACAACATTGACTCCACGACCATGCTTGGGCATAGGAGCAGTTATAACGTTCGGCTTTTACGGAGCATCAAACTCAATCTCTTTAGCTTCCAGTAAATCTTGCACTTTATTCCTCAGAGCCCAGTAGTCGTTTGTGTCGTGGCTAGGACTCTCTGAATGGTAGGCGCACCGCGCATTGGGATTATATCTGGGAGAAGCAGTGTTGGGATTCTCGGGAGCCTCTTTCAAGGTTGCCAAGTTGGACTTTAACAGATGAGGCAGAACTTCAACCAAAGTCATGTTGATATGGGTAAACTGCCGTTGTGGTCTTTCCATCCTTTGTTGATTGTTGCATTGCGGAGCAACTGCGGGTCTTGATATCACTATAGCATTTACCGTTTGACGGTGTTCAAGTCTGCTTTGGCCCCTCGGGCCATAGACTGCACTAGCTTCCTTCTTACCGGCGAAAGGCTTCTTTACTGCACTTGATGAAGCATCCTTCTGTATTTTATCACTTCGAATGCCATCTTCTACTCTCTCTCTCTCCAGTCAAAATCAACTCAGTAAACCCGGATGACGAACTGCCGATCAGATGATTGAAAAATGGACCAGACAACGTCCCTAGAAACATGTCAACCAACTCCCTATCAGACAAATGAGGTTGGACTCTTCCAGCCAAGTCTCTCCACTTTTGAGCATAGTCCTTAAAACCTTCACTTGCACCCATAGACATACCCTAGAGCTGAGTACGAGTGGGAGAAAAGTCGGCGTTATACTGATATTTCCTGTAAAAAGCAGAAGCAAGGTCTTCCCAGTTTCGGACACTGGTTCCTTCCAACTGATAAAACCATTCAAGCTAAGTCCTTGACAAACTATCTTTAAAGAAGTGTACCCACAAATTTCTATCAGCAGTGTGGGGTTGGATTTTTCTTACGTAAGATAAGAGATGGAGTTTTGGACAGGATACTCCATCGTACTTGGCAAAAACCAGAGCTTTGAACTTATGAGGGATCACCACTCCCGACACTAGTCCTATTTCTCCAAAATCCAAACCAGGGATCTTCTGAATCTCTATAGCACTCAGACGGTCTTCTAGCTGCTTATATCTATCCTCAGTGGGAGGATATTTCTCATCATCATAATCCATATCGTTATCAGAAACTGCTGGACTAGGATCCTTTACCCTTTCTTGGTTCTACCCGTCCTTGGATGAGGAGGTCAGATTAGCTAATTGTCTTATCCTTTCTCCTAATCTTCTACCCATGTTCAGAATACTAACCTTCTTCTTCTTATTCTTCTCTTTCAGAATAAGGGTCTTCAGGTCCTCTTGTCCTTTAGCCAGACTTAGGAACATCTGTTGGAATTGGGCGTTGTGTGCCTGAAGATCTTTGATGGCTTAATCGGAAGACATTTCTGCTGAAATAAATAGCGAAGAAGATGAGAAACTTGTAATGGTACCTGTAATGGTGTGCATGATAATGGGGTGCATGTAACGATTTCAAAGACTTTGGGAAATTTAAATTTGCAAACCAAAAATAGACAAACTTTATTAGATTAACTTGTAAAAAGTTCAACAATACCTTTAAGGCGTTACAAAGAAGTAAATGGAAAAAAAAATCTAAACTAGAAAAGCAAAATCAAAAGTCCCATGGATGCTTCCTCTTTATGCCAATGTAGTCATTGATCACTCTTTCTTCCTTGAGCTTCCTGGTGAGCTTCAAAATCTTCCTTTCTTGCTCATGGTACTTTTCTCGGTAAGTATCCCGCTCATCCTTCAGCTGAATCCAAGACCTCTACAACTCCCTAGGATCAATTGGCATGTAAGGATAAAGAATTGTGTAAGGAATTCCTCTTCATTGGTGGGCTCCACAATCACTGGCAATACGGCTTCATAGGGCATCCCAAGCTTCTGGGCACGAGCTCGGACCCATTGGAGGTAAGGCTGCATAGGAAGGGAAGTCAGATATGTTCACCATGCCCCAAGCTCGTATAAACCTCCGACGATGCTCCTCAACGTCCTCCTTGTAGTCAAATGCAATATCCTCAAGAAGTAGCTCATGGGGACCATCTCTCCGAGCACAACCAAATTGTCGCAAAGCTAGGCAAGGATTGTAAGTTATACCCCCTCTGATTCCAAGCAACGGGACATTAGGGTATTCCCCATAACGATCAATAACAACAGTGTCTTCCATAGCCCAGGAACACCAAAGAATGTCTGTATGGGCAAGTGACATTATCCTGTAGGACCAACCCAAAACTTCTTCGTTCTTCAGCACAGACTTAGGGAGGTGCTAAATAAACCACCTCGACAGAAACGACATGCAACACACGAGAGTTCCTCTTCTTTGCACGATACGAGTATAAAGAGCATGCAAGATATCACCCAGCAGGGTAGGCACATGATTGCGCAAAAGGAAAATCTTGATAGCATTTACATCTACAAAGGAATCTGGATTCGGGAAGAGAACCAAACCATAGATAAGGAGAGCCGAGACATCTTCAACAACCTGAAAATCCAAATTATCCCAAAATAGTTGAGCCTGATCTATCATAAATTTGGCTAGAAAACCTTCAACCCCGCTTCGTGTTTCCCAATTGGATACTACATCAGCTCGCTTCAAATGCAGGGCTAAGGCAATGTCTTCTGGTCTAGGAACCTCTTCCATACCTGTGAAGGGTACATGTTCAAGGATGGATATGCCCAATAGGTGAGAGAACTCTTCCAAGATGGGAACCAGCTGGTAATCCGGAAAGGTGAAACAATGATGCACAGGATCGAAGGAATGGAAAAGTACACTCATCATTTGCTCATCAAGATTTGAGGTGACCAGGCTAAGAAGATGAACATGTCTCTTAATGAACATAGAAGTCTCAGAAACTCTTGAGGCTAACTCTTTAAGTTGAGCAGGTATTTGCACAAAGTTAACTCGGATGGTATTTCTGCGCACGGAAGCCATAATCTGTAAAACAGAACAAAGATAAATTCCCTTAGTCTTTTAAATTGTTAGTGTAATGAAGCATGTATGCTATGGTATGATGCATGATGTCATGATAAAAAAACAACAGGTATAGCAGATAACAGGCATAGCAAAAATAAATAAGTCACACAAAGCCCTTAGGTTTAAGGATTACATGAGGTCAAAGGTAGTACCCTCTTAAAGTTTAGTTGGTTTCAACCTGTCCTAGCAAAAGTAATCGGGTTCTAGAGGATCTCAATATCATTGACCATCCTCCACCGGTCATGGTTTCAGCTCACCCAATCTTTTCTTGCGGCCGGAACTATCTCGAGAGTATGATCTCAATGAGTGAAGCATTAAGTATCAAACAGTTCTCAGCTTTACACTGAGGCCGGCTATCTCACTACTTTCTAATGGCCAAGTTGGTTGATTAAAGGTTCTAAAGTCAGTTGATGCTTAATGACACCACACAGCGGCTCCGTATTCTCCTCGTTTCTGCACAAGGGATACCGGTACCAACCAATGTGCCACATCAGCGTAGCTACTGCTTCGATTGTATCGGTCTATGCCGTACAGTTCCCTCAGTCTATTGCTACTTACCTAAAAGGTATCCCCAGATCCGGGTTAGGATCTATAGTAACCCCAAACAAAACCCTTAAAGCAAACAAAGCAATCAAGAGAAGCAATTATAATGACCTAGATCCTAAGGTATTCCCCACTTATTTTCCCCAGAAGAGTCACCTCTTCTGTGATACGGTGGCAGAACCGACGTGTTTTGAAATGCTGGTTTGTGTTTTGTGTTTTGTGTTTGCAAAATGTCGCGGTGAGCAAGAGTCTCCACCGACTTTTATTTCATCCAATCGGAAAGGAAAAAAGTAAAAAAAAAATCCTTTTTCGAGATATTCTGAGTACGGGGGATAGATTATAGAAAGGGAAGATATTAGCACCCTTTCTATCCATGGTTTTCCATTGGCTCTTAGGTACTTGCTCATTTTGAAAATTGCTTGTGTGTGCTTGCTTTGAAAATGTTTTACTTCGTGATAACCCTTGTATCAGTCCTCAAAAGTGTGACGAAGTTTGTTTTGAAAATTTGTTTGAAATGTGTAAGTGTGAAAATATTTGTTTGGAGTAAGTACCTACTAGCATCTACCTACTTGAAAAAAAAATCGTTTCTATTCTCGTTTCCGTTAGACAATGCTATCCTACTATTGAGAAGTAGGTAGCATCATCGTTGGAGTTGTAAGGGTCAATTCATAAGGGACATACGATTACTAAAGCAATATTAGGACGTCTTAGTAATAACCCTAAAGTCTTAAGATCATATTCGAGGCAACATTTCCGAGGCAACATTTCTGAGGCAACATTTCTGAATGGGACATTTGATCTTTGTTAGACAGGAGGGCAACCACTCAGACACCATATACTTAATGGTCGTTTACCAAAGGCAACCGAAGTGAGAGTATACCCTAAGAGTGATATGTGCGAGTGATTAGTTTCAGTTATTATCTTTGCACATTAGGGTTTTCTAATTGTTTTAAATTATCATGCAATCTTATCATACAATCCTATCAACATACATCTAAACAGTTAATATTTGTGAGAATTAAAATGCGAGAAAATAAACCTACGCTATTACAAGGCTTCGGGGTAGGGATTAATTACATAGCCAAAAAAACCCGCAAAAGACGATAAATAAAATAAAGTCCTAGATTAAACTATTACATACCATGGACAATTACATCAATATTGCAAAAATAATAAACAGGCGTGATGAATCGAAAACAAGATAATCAGGGTTTTGACCCTAACTTAAACGTAATTGCGATTAGCTCAAAAAAAGGTTTGTGTTTTGTTTTTTTAATAGAGAAATTGTTATATTAAATTAAAAAGAAAAGCCTTATTCTAATTAATTTTAATTTTAAGAAAAAAATTGAATTAATTTATTCTAAAACCTATTTTTGGTATTTATTTTGAGAAAGAAATAAAAATTAAATCAAGAGTCTCACCCTAATTTTTCTAATTGGTTTTAATTATATAAAAAAAACTAGAATTTCCCTAAATTAAATTAAATTTGATATAAAAAAACCTAATTCTAATTTTCATGAACTCTTGATTTTATGATTTTTGTAAAAAAAAAAAGGTTAATTTTGTTAAAAATAATTAAGCAAGATAATTAAAAGAATTAAAAAAACAAAGAAATAAAAAAGTGAAGAGATGGGCCTGCATTAGCAAATGTGGGGGGTTTGAATCTGATTTTCTTGGCCCAACAAACTCCTGTCCTTCTTGACTTTGCCCAATCCCATGTGCACGTTTAACCGTGGCGCATGGTGGTCCTTCAAGGGGAAGGCGTTAGATCTGAAGCATTTGTGGATTGGATGGTCAGATCCTGGTAGCACATGGTGGATGCTGGAGCGTGAGGTGTACCTGATCCTTCATTGAAAAATATTATGAAGCAAATATGGGACATGCGGATCGAACCCAAGTCCTTATGCATTCCTCCCTTGCACGCTTGCCAACTGAGATGGTTGATTTAGTTGTACATATAATCAAAAACAATTATAATATAATAAAAACAAAATACTGAAACTCAAAACGCGGGAATATTCAAATCACCCAACTAGGGGGTGCCACGCATCCATCTCCTTCCTCCCAATTGTCGTGTTAGGTTTTGTAACTTTTACCTACAGACATCAAGCATAGGTATAGCCCCTGTACATTTCAAAAATCATGTACGTGCATGATAAATGAAACCTAATGGTACCAATCAACTCGTTTCAACCCCACGAGCATCATGGTACCATTATCAATGCCCAATTTCTCCTGTATAAGAAACCCCTAAAAACAAAGAACAAACCCTAGCCATGGCATCTGCAAATACAGGCGTTAAAAATGCAATTGAATCATGGTATCATATTGCAAACATCTCAAGGGTTATGAATATGTCAATCAAGTATGCTAAATATGCAAGAATTAGTATATTCAATTTCAAGAAAATAGATAAATCGTATGAACGTTACAGGGTGATTCTGAGCATCCCAGGCCTTGCAAACGATCTTGTTGGCTTCAGGGATGATCCAAGAATCTGAATTGATCTTTTGAAGCACTTGAAATGGCCCCTAGAGCAAGATTCGATCAACACTTTTCTTTGAAAAATTGAACTTTTCCTCTGACTTTTCACGCCTCCAACCTCTCTCCTTTTGATCTGCCTTTGTTCACTATCTATAATGGAGTGCATTAGGGTTGATGTTTGTATCAAATCTTTTCCATTTATGAGGATTGATCAATGATTTATTCCTTGCACCAAATCTTTCCAAAACAAGCATTTTCAATCTTTTTCTGTCCATATGAAGCTCTGTACGATTTGATCTTGTCTCCAGCTGTATAATGACTCTAATCATGCAAAAAATCTCAAGGTTTAATTGATTTTTGATATTTTCATTATTTTATATTGATTTTATTTTATTTAAATGAAATAAAATCAAAATAAATAACATAAATAAAAGAATGACAAGTGGAGGGGCTCATGGGTCGTGGATCACATTACAAACTCAGTGCAAGCATAAAAAGTTGGGCCCATTTCGCAAAAAATGCAATTTTGGACACATTTGACTTTTGGGAATTTTGCAAAAAGGGTCAACTTGGCCACTGCATAACTCTCTCAATTTTAACCCTAGAGAAGCGTTCTTGTACTTTTTAGAAATCTTAGGATGTCCTCTAAGCAACCATTTTGGTCTCATCTCAATTGAGTCTTCCATGTTCATGTATGAAGCCTTGACCCAAAAGGTGTTTTTGTTGACTTTTCAAAATGACCTATAATGTCCAAATTCATATCTTCTTGTGAGTGCATATTTTTAACTTGGGAGATGAAGATGAATTGTAGGTAATTTCATCCTCTTAAAAATTAGCTTTAGATGGGTCATTTTTGATAAAGTATGAGAAAGTTATGCTTGGTCAAAGTTGAGTTGACTTTTCCTGCAAAACCCTAATTTAGCAACTTTTGGGTTTTGATGAATTATGGGCAATCCTTGATGAATCATGATCAACCCTTTATAAAATGATGAATGGTACTTCAAAATGAGGATGTTGACCAAAAATATTAAAGTTTGACTGTATGTGGGCCACAGTTGACTTTTAACCTAGCACAATCGATTTCCAGGTAATTGAGCAATTGACTGAGCAAACTTCCTCTGCAAGGCTTGACACTTGACATGGATGATCTTGAGAACATATTAGGACAATGGTTAGAATTTGGTATCCTTTGGACTCAATCATCTTGATGCAAAATGAAACCCTAATTTGAGGTAGACTTCCTTAGGAGAGAGTTTGTCTGGTCAATTCTTGGACTTCCTTGAGCAATTTGGGGACCTCACTTGCCATGTGTTGAGAATTATGGGAGGGAAAATTTTGGGGTACAACACCTGGCCACGTGTTAGAGAACACTTTGATCCCTGTTGTTCCCATTGAAGACGTCTCTATTATAACCATTTCCACCAATCCTTCCAAGGTTTCCTCGAGAAGACCTGTTAGGATTACACATGTTCAAAGAATTGCTCCGTTGATAACCACCGTTCCTGGTGCCATCACTGTTTATGGTGTTGATGTGTAGTGTCATGGAATTAAGCAAGATCTGAAGAATGAAGAAGTTGATATTGATGTCATTAATATTGTCGGGACTAGTAAGGTTACCCGAAGTGGAAGGGTTTTCTCTCCTGAGATTGCTCCGAAGATCATCTAGCCTACTATTATTCCAACTGTTGCTCCAACCAGCACTCCTGACATTTCTCCTGTTCCTACTCCAGTTATTACCCCTGCTGGTGGGCCATCTGGGACTCGGGGAAAGGAAATTATAGGTGAGCCTTCCCGGACGAAGGCACCTAAGAAAATCGTTGTGGAAGCCTCTAAACAAGAAATAGAGGAAATACTGAAAATCATTAAGAAGAGCGACTACAATATGGTCGAGCAACTGGGGCAGACCCTGTCAAAGATATCCATGTTATCTCTTCTATTGTATGCTGAAGCCCATGCGAAGGCTTTGATTGCATTTCTCAAGACTGCGCATGTGCCGCAGGAAACTTCAGCAGATCAGTTCAAAGATTGTGTGGCCAGCCTGACTGCTGACAATGGGCTGGGTTTTTTAGATGCGGATCTGACACCGAAAGGAAGGAAGCATAATGATGCTCTGCATGTCTCGATTGATTTCAGGGGCACCACTAAGGCTCATGTGCTGGTAGATATTGGGTCTTCACTGAATGTTATTCCGAAGAAAGCGTTGGACCGTTTGGATTGTAAGGGTTTGACTCTATATCCTAGTAACATTGTGGTAAGGGCTTTTGACGGATCGAAGAGAATGGTGCACGAGGAGGTGGACATCCCTGTCAAAGTGGGTTCTCATACTTTTGGGTCCACCTTCTATGTAATGGATATCAGGTCGTCATATTCTTGCTTGTTGGGTCGTCCTTGGATCCATGAGGCTGGGGCAGTTACTTCCACATTCCATCAAATGCTGAAGTATCCGATAAAGGGAAAGATTGTCACAGTGCAAGGTGAAGAAGAATATATGGTGAGTCCCCTCAATTCCTTCCGCTACATAGAGATGGACGGGGAATTCATAGAAACTCCTTGTCAGAATTTCGAAGAGGTCCCTCAGATCTTGGCATCAACTGAAGTTACTACCAACAAACCTCCGTTGAAGATGGCTTCTCTCAAGGACGCCAGGGTTGTGGTTGAAGAAGGTGGGTGTACCAATTGGGGTCAGCTCCCTGATTTAACTCACAAAACTGATAAATTTGGTTTGGGCTTTACTACAGGGGCTCAAAGGGCTGCTAGGCGCGCTCGGGCTGGAAGACCTCCTCTACACATCAGCAATCAGGGAATTAATGCAATTGAAGACAATGAAGAGGATTCAGACATCGACAACAGGATCTACCCAACAACCAACGGTGGACCAAATAACTGGACGGCTAGGGACTTCATACATGTTTCTTTTATTCCGTAGTAATTGACTCATTTGTTTTAATATTTGTAATAAAAAATTTGAAACTTTACGGCCCGGTGCCTTGCCCGAGGCACCTAGGCTTTGCTTGTGAGGGCTATTATTTTTCATTTCATATATCATTAATAAAGAATTGGACGTTTCTTGCATACAAATTTTGCGCTCCTTGTTTTTCTTTTATGTCTCTCACTTTATCAAAACAGCTATTCTCTTACACACACTCACGTATCATATTGCAGATCCATATTCACTATGAATCTGATTGATAACAGCTCTGCTACTTCCAATTATGACTTCAAAAATCCGATCAACCAAGTCGAGTACGAAGGTGAGGATGATTGTGAGGTGCCTGGAGAACTTGCTAGACTATTACAGCAGGAAGAAAGGGCCATACAGCCTCATGAAGAGCCAGTTGAGTCAGTGAATTTGGGTATAGAGGAAGACATGAATGAGGTTAAAATAGGTTCGAATCTAGAGCCTAGTGTCAAACAATGGTTAATAAAGATGCTACACGAATAAGTTGAGATCTTCGCCTAGTCCTATGAAGACATGCCTGGTTTGGACATTGATATTGTGGTACATCGCATGCCGACTAAAGAAGACTGCCCTCCGGTAAAGCAGAAGGTCCGCCATATGCGCCCTAAAATGTCAGAGAAAATCAAGGCAGAGGTCATGAAACAGTTCGACGCATGATTCTTAGCTGTCACTTCTTATCCGCAGTGGGTTGCCAATGTCGTTTCGGTACCTAATAAGGACGCTAAGGTACGGATGTGTGTTGACTACAGAGATCTGAATAGGGCAAGCCCCAAGGATGACTTCCCACTTCCTCACTTTGATGTTCTAGTCGACAACACCGTGCTGCACAAGATCTTCTCCTTCATGGATGGTTTTTCTGGCTACAACCAGATCAAGATGGCTTCTGAGGACATGGAGAAGACAACCTTTGTTACACAGTGGAGCACATTCTGTTACAAGGTAATGCCTTTTGGGTTGAAGAATGCTGGGGCAACTCATCAGCGTGCCATGGTCGCTTTGTTCCATGATATGATTCACCATGAGATCGAGGTTTATGTTGATGACATGATAGCCAGGTCCCAGACTGAGGAAGAGCACCTTGATCATCTCCAGAAACGGTTTGACAGGTTGAAGACGTACAAGCTGAGGTTGAATCCGAACAAGTGTACCTTCGGGGTAAGGTCTGGTAAGCTTCTGGGTTTTTTGTCAGTGACAAAGGTATTCAGGTAGACCCTGCAAAGGTAAAAGCCATACAAGAGATGTTGGCTCCCCGCACAAAAAAAGAAGTTATATGTTTCTTGGGACGCCTGAATTACATCGCCAGGTTTATTTCAAATCTGACTGCTACTTGTGAGTCAATCTTCAAGCTGCTGAAGAAAGATCAAGTGTTAAAATGGAATGATGAAAGCCAGACTTCTTTTGAAAGAATCAAAGAATACCTTCAAGAACCACCAATTCTGATGCCTCCAGTTGAAGGAAGACCTTTGATATTATACCTGACAATGCTAGACAGTTTAATGGGTGTGTGTGCTCGGGAAGCATGACGAGTCTGGTCGAAAAGAGCATGCAATTTACTACCTTAGAAAAAAGTTTACTGATTGTGAGACCCGGTACTAATTGCTCGAGAAAACTTGCTGCGCTTTGGCATGGGCTGCTCGCCGACTGAGACAGTATATGCTGACTCACACTACCTTGTTGATATCAAAGATGGATCCAATCAAATATATTTTTGAGAAGCCCGCCTTATCCGGAATAATATCAAGATGGCAGATGATCTTAACCGAGTACGACATCCAATACACAACCCAAAAAGCAATCAAGGGGAGTGTATTGGCTGATCATTTGGCGCATCAGGCCGTGGATGACTACTAGTCCATGAATTTCGAGTTCCCGAATGAGAATATCATGTTGGTAACCGACTGCGAAGAACCTAGACCGGATGAAGGACCCGAGGAGGGATCCCGATGGTCTATGTATTTTTATGGAGCCTCGAACGCATTGGGTAATGGCATTGGCGTTGTAATTATATCTCCTGAGGGTTGTTATACTCCGTTCATCGCCCGATTATGTTTTAATTGCACCAACAATATGGCGGAGTATGAAGCGTGTATCTTGGGTCTTCGAGCTGCTATTGACCTGAGGATTAAGTTCATGAGTGTATTCAGAGATTTTTCTCTGGTAATAAGTCAGATCAAAGGCGAGTGGGATACGAAGCACCCGAATCTTATTACTTACAAAAAGTATGTACTGACATTGCTCCCACACTTTGAGGAGGTAACCTTTGAACATTTCCCAAGAAAGTAGAATCAGTTAGTGGACGCGCTAGCTACTATGTCTTCTACGTTCAAAGTCAAGTGGGACAATGAAGCTCCCCGGATCACTATCAAGAGGTTGGACGAAGCCGCACATTGTTGTGACATTGAGACTAAAAAGGTAGCAGATAAACCCTGGTTTTACGAGGTAAAGAGGTATCTTGAGGCTCAAGAATACCCCGAGGGGGCATCTGTTAATGATAAGAAGTTTCTGAGAAGGTTCACTGCGAAGTTCTTCATCAGTAATGGAATCCTCTATAAGCGTAACCATGATTCAACCTTACTGCAGCGTGTAGACAAGCACGAGGCAGAAAGGATCATGGCAGAGTTACATGAAAGTACCTTCAGAACTCATTCCAGTGGACATACCATGGCGAGGAAAATCCTACGGGCTGGATATTACTGATCCACTATGGAAGCCGATTGTTATCAGCACTCTCGAACCTCTCATAAGTGCCAAGTCTATGCTGATAAGGTGCATGTACCTCCGGTTCCCCTGAATGTTTTGACGGCTCCCTAGCCTTTTGCGATGTGGGGTGTTGATATGACAGGTGAAATCAGACCTACCACGTCTAACAGGCATCGCTTCATTCTGGTAGCCATTGATTACTTTACGAAGTGGGTTGAGGCAGCTTTCTCTGCTACAGTAACCAAGAACGTTGTGGTGCGATTAATCCGACACAATCTGATCTGTCGATATTGTGTCCTAGAGAGAATTATTACTGACAATGGTACAAATCTCAATAACATAATGATCACCGAGCTCTGCAAACAGTTCAAGATCCAGCATCATAACTCTTCTCCCTACCGACCGAAGATAAATGGGGTTGTTGAAGCAGCTAACAAGAACATCAAAAAAATTGTGCAGAAGATGACAGTGACATATAAAGACTGGCACAAGATGTTACCATTCGCTCTTCATGGGTACCGTACCTCAGCACGGACGTCGATAGGGGAAACACCCTACTCTTTGGTGTATGGCATGGAGGCAGTCCTACCCATCAAAGTCCAGATACCCTTTCTCAGGATTATGAAGGATGAGGGTTTGAACGAAGACGACTGGATCCAAACCCGACTTGATCAGCTGAATCTAATCGATGAAAAGAGACTTACTGCTATATGTCATGGTCAGACGTATCAAAAGCGAATGATCAAGGCTTTTAACAAGAAAGTCAGACGTCAAGAATATCAAGTCGGGGATCTAGTGATCAAACACATCATACTACCGCAAGGTGATCCCAGGGGCAAATGGACCCCACATACGAAGGGCCATTTGTGGTTAAGAACATTTTCTCGGGAGGAGCTATGATTCTAACCACCATGGATGGTGACGACCTTCCTCACCCCGTCAATGCAGACATAGTGAAAAGATACTACGCACAATCAAAGAACCGTTAGGTTGACTGGCCTAGGCAAAAATAAGGGCTTCCCGGCGAACCAAAAGGGTTTGGGAAAAAGTAAGGGATGAAAATGAAAAACTGTACACTCGGAAAGTCGAAAACCTGAAAAGGCGACTTGGGAAAAAAAGGGTATCCCGATGGATTAAAAACCCGAAAGGTCGGTGCAGGAAAAAATTAGGGATTGAAGCATAACACTATGTCTCATTGGATCATCTCGCAACCAGACTTCGGTATCAACTATCAAGCTCGGACATCGCCAATCAATCTGATCAACCTTCAGCCAAGTAGCAAGGTGATGAGACGCTTGAAGATATAAAGGCAATAGTAGAGTTGGAACCCAATGGGATTGTTTCACATAACTGTTTTCTTTTTTATAAATTGTAATTTCTTTCGGCGGAGTTCTCTTACTAGGACGTCAACCTCTTTGTACAAAAATTCTTATTACGGGCCAATTGCAAAAATCAACACAATTCAGTTTCACAAGAAATTTCAATTTGTTTTTCTTTTTCTGTTTTGTTTTGCAATAATGTCAAATGATTCATTTTTGATATATGCATATGAAAATAATGGCTGCTCATAAATATTTACACAAGAAACAAAAGACGATTACTCGTAATGCCAAAAAAAGGGAAAACAAGAAGTGCCCAAACCTTACAGTTACTCTACCCATCATGTATCGGGATAGAGCCAGCTTGAGAACATAAATAGTGGTACATACACTCCCCACAGAGTAAAAAGTATCCAAACACAGTTTTTGTACCCCAAAATTTTCCCTCCCATATTTCTCAACACATGGCAAGTGAGGTCCCCAAGTTGCTCAAGGAAGCTCAAGAATTGACCAGACAGACTCCCTCCTAAGGCAGTATACCTCAAATTAGGGTTTCCATCTTAATAAATATGTGTGAACCACAAAGGACTCAAATTCTCACCATTTTCCTAATATGTTCTCAAGATCATCCATGTCAAGTTTCAAGCCTTGCAGAAAAAGTTTGCTCAGTCGATTGCTCAAATGCCTGAAAATCAACTGTACTAGGTCAAAAGTCAATTGTGGCCCACATACAATCAAACTTCAAGTTTTTTGGTCAAAATCCTCCTTTTGAAGTATTATCCATAATTTGATCAAGGGTTGATCATGATTCCTCAAGGATTGCTCACAATTCATCAAAACCCAAAAGTTGCTAAATTAGGGTTTATAGGAAAAGTCAACTCAACTTTGACCAAGCATAACTTTCTCATACTTTATCATAAATGCCCATCCAAAGCTCATTTTAAATATAATGCAATTACCTACAATTAATCTTCATCTCCCAAGTCCATAATATGCACTCACAAAAATATATGAATTTTGACATTATAGGTCGTTTTGAAAAGTCAACAAAAATAACTTTTGGGTCAAAGCTTCATACATGAACATGGAAGACTCAATTGAGATGAGACCAAAAGGGCTATTTAGAGGACTTCCTAATATTTATAAAAAGTCAAGGAAAACCTCTCTAGGGTCAAAATTGAGAGAGTTATGCATTGGCCAAGTTGACCATTTTTGCAAAATTGCCAAAAGTCAAATATGCTCAAATTTGCATTTTTTTGCTAAATGGGCCCAACTTTTTATGCTTGCACCTCAATTATAATGTGTTCCACGACTCAAATGTTCACTCACCCATTATGTGCTTCATTTTTCAATTTATTTTGATTTATCATTAATTAAAAAGTGAATTAAATCAAATAAATGATGAAAATTAACAAAGATATGATTTGATTTGTTTTTTTTTTTATAGATTAGCAATCAAGATATGCTGAGTTAACAAGGTCAAATTGAATTAAGGTCAATTGGTACAAGAAAGGCATGATTTGGCTCAAGATAGCAACATATCATATAGCTTGAAAATCAAATCAAATCTTGGATAAATGCAAAGATTTAGTCCAAGTTTGTTAACCTAATTCACTCTAGGTTATATAATAAACAATTCCAGATCAAAATATAGAGGTTAGAGTCGTGAAGAAAGGCAAAACAAAGTCACAAAATTTAAAGAAAAGTGTGAATTGGTTTTCACTCCACAGGCCATCTCAAGCCATCCTAGATATCCCAATCCATTGATGGACGTCCCAGGAAGCTGTCCCAATCGCTTGCAATGCCTGAAACACCCAGAAATGCACGCTACACCTCATACGGTTTGACATAATTTTCCAATTCGATTATCATAATTCTTGCATCATTAGCACTTTTGATTGTTATATTCGTGTTTGTCATCATGTTTGAAAGCTAACCATATAATTTAATTGCGTTTTTGATGCTTGTACACGATGTTGCCATTGTTAGGGTTTGTGTTATTTTTAGGGTCTTTTTGTACAGGAACAATTGGGCCTTGAATCAGGTACCATGATGCTCGTGAGGATGAGACGAGTTGATTTATCATTACCTTTCATTTATCTTGCGTGTACAACATTTTTGAAATATGCAGGGTTATACCTACAGTGGATGTCTGTAGGTAAAAGTCCCTTCGTCTAAAACGACGGAGAAGGGAAGAAGATGATGCGTGTCAAAGCATGATTAGTCCATTCAAATTTCACGCGTTTTGGCTGGCAGAATATTTGACTTGGTTTTGGTTTTATTTGTTTATTATGCTTACAAGTTAACAATCTAACGTAGATGTTTGGAAGGAATGCCTTTGATGCACACGTCCTGGGTTCGATACCAGGCGTGTGCATTTTATTATTTTCTTGATTGTTTCAGGAGAATCCAATGCAATACATCATCCCACGCCTATCATGTACCATCAACGCTCATCCACTTGATGTCCAGCTGGCCAAATCTCACGCTTCTCCCTTGAAGGCCCATGGTACACATGCAAGGTCAATGCTACACCAAATTCAAAGGTTAACCTGGCCTGAAGGCTTAATGGGCCAAGGATTTCAGTTCAACACCCCCTCTTTCAGCAAGACAACAGGCCCAATTCTCAACTTCTTTTTAGTTTTATTTTTTATTTTATCTTTTATTTTTTTAATTCTTTTATTTTTAAAATCAGTTTTAATTAAATCATAAAAATAAAAATAAAGTAAAAAAAAAAATAGATTTAGTTGTTTTCTTATTAAATATAATTTTGTTAATTAATTAGTTTAATATTTAAATTAGGGTAACTTTAATTTGTTTTTCACAATTAAAATTAAATTATAAAATTAGGTTAACTCTTGATTTATTTTTTCTCTTTTTCTCAAATAAAACAAAAATACAAAAATAGGTTGTTTAGAATTAATTAATTAATTTTCAAAAATTAATATAAATTAGGACTTAGGATTTTCTTTTTAATTTAGTTCTCCATTATTTTCTCAAATAACAAAACATGACAAAAGAACATTTTGTATTTAATCAACCGCAAGTAGGATTAGTCAAAGGGTCAAAACCCTAATCGCCTCGCATTTAACTTACAACGCGCATTTAATTAATTTATTATTTTTGTAACTGTTTTGAGGATGTAATAGTTTTAATTAGGGTTTTTACTTATCGCTTTCCCCCGATTTTTGGTTATGTAATTAATCCCCCTCCCCGAAGCCTTGTAATAGTTAGGTTTTATATTTTCTCACCTTTAAAATTTCCGAAATTATTAACTGTTAGATGAATGCTAATACGATTGTATGGCAAGAATGCATGACAAAATTAAAATGGTTGAAAACCCTAATGTGCAAAGATAATAAACTGGAAAAAAAATCACTCGCACATATTCACTCTTAGGGTATAGTCTCACTTCGGTTGCCTTCGGTAAACGATCATTAAGCATATGGTGTCTTAGTGGTTGCCCTTCCGTCTAAAAAGATCAAATGTCCCATTCGAATGTTGTCTCGGAAATGTTGCCTCGGAAATGTTGCCTCGAAAAAGATCTTAAGACTCTAGGGTTACTACTAAGGTGTCCTAATATTGCTTTAGTGACCGTACGTCCCTTTAGAATTGACCCTTACAAACTCCAACGACGGTGCTACCTATTTATCAATAGTAGGATAGCGTTATCTAAAGGAAACAATAATAGAAAGGATCTTTTTTCGAGTAGGTAGATGCTACTAGGTACTTGCTCAAATCAAAACTTTTCACACTCACACTTTTCAAACAAATGTTCAAAACAACTTCATCACCACCTTAAGGACTGATACAAGGGTTATCACGAAGTAAATTTTTTTTCAAAAACAAGCACACAAACACAAGCAATTTAAAAATGAGGAAGTACCTAAGAGCCCATGGAAAACCTTGGATAGAAAGGGTGCTAACACCTTCCCTTTCTATAATCTACCCCCCGTACTCAAAATCTCGAAAAAGGATTTTTTTTCTGTAATTTTTTCCTTTCCGATTGGATGAAATAAACGTCGGTGGCGACTCTTGATTACCGCGACATTTTGCAAAATGCAAAACGTAAACCAGTAAAAACAGTCGGTTTTGCCACCGTATCACATAACTAGCGACTCTGCTGGGGATTTATAAGTGGGGTATACCTTAGGATCTAGGTCATTAAAATTGCTTCTCTTGATTGCTTTGTTTGCTTTATATTTGAGGGTTTTGTTTGGGGTTACTGTAGATCCTATACCCGAATCTGGGGGCACTCATTAGGTAAGTAGCAATAGACTGTGAGGGAATTGTACGACGTGCACCGATACGGTTGAAGCAGTATCTACGTTGGTGTAGCACTTTGGTTGGTATCGGTATCCCTTATGGTGAAACGAGGAGAATACGGGGCCGCTGCATGGTGTCGTGAAGCACTAACGAACCTTAGTTGAAACAATTAACCATTAGAAAGTAGTGAGATAGCCAGCCTCGGTGTAGAGTTGAGAACTGGTTGATACTCGATGCTACACTCATTAAGATCATACTTTCGAAATATTTTGGCCGCAAGAAAAGATTGTGTGACCTGAAACCATGTCCGATAAAGGATGGTCAATGATATTGAGATCCTCTAGAACCCGATTACTTTTCTAGGATAGGTTTGAAACTAACTTAACTTCAAGAGGGTATTACCTTTGACCTCATGCAAGACTTAAACCTAAGGGCTTGGTATGATTTGATTGTGTTTGCAATAGTTGTGTTTGCTATACCTGTGGTTTATCATGACATCATGCATCATAACATCGCATTCATGCTTCATTACACTAACCATTTCAAAGACCAAGGGAATTTATCTTTGTTCTGTTTTGTAGATCATGGCTTCCGCACATAGAAATACTATCCGAATCAGCTTTGTGAAGATACCTTGCCACTCAAAGAGCTAGTATCAAGAGTTTCTGAAACTTCTACTTTCATTAAGAGACACAGTCAACTTCTCAGCCTGGTTACTTCAAACTTTAATGAACAAATGATGAGCGTACTTTTTCAGTTCTTCGATCCCAAGCATCACTGCTTCACCTTTCTAGATTATCAATTGGTACCCACCTTGGAAGAATTCTCTCAGCTATTGGGCATACCCATTCTTGAACAGGTACCCTTCACAAGTTTAGAAGAAGTTCTTATGCCATAAGTCATTGCCTCAGCTTTGCATTTAAAACGGACCGACGTGGTATCCAATTGGGAAACTCTAAGCGGAGTCAAGGGTTTTCTAGCCAAATTTCTGATAGACAAGGCTCGGCTATTTTGGGATGATATGGATTTTCAGGATTTTGAGGAGGTCTTGGCTCTTCTTATCTATGGTTTAGTTTTCTTCCCTAATCTGGACTCCTTCATATATGTGAATGCTATCAAGATTTTCCTTTCTCGAAACCCTGTGCCTACCTTGCTTGGAGATATTTTGCACACTCTCCATACTCGTACCATGAAGAGAAGAGGGACTCTTATGTGCTGCATGCCATTGCTGTCGAGGTGGTTTATTTCTCACCTCTCTAAGTCTGTACCGAAGAATGAAGAAGGTTTGGGTTGGTCGCAAAGGATAATGTCACTCGCTCATATGGATATTCTTTGGTGTTCTCGAGCTATGGAAGACATTGCTATTATTGACGGCTGTGGGGAGTACCCTAATGTCCTATTACTTGGTATCAGAGGGGGTATAACTTACAATCCTTGTCTAACTTTGCGAAAATTTGGTCATGCTCGAAGGGATGGTCCCCATGAGTTACTTATTGAGGGCATTGTATTCAACTATGAGGATGATGTTAATGAGAATCGCTGGAGGTTCATACGAGCTTCGGGCATGGTAAACAGATTTGACACCAAAGATTTGGGACAAAAGACTTCCATTCCTATGGAGCCTTACCTCCAATGGGTACGAGCTCGTGCCCAGAAGATTATGATGCCTTATGTGGCCGTATTACCAATGATTGTGGAGCCCACTACTGAAGAAGGCATTCCTTACACGGTTCTCTATCCTTACATGCCCACGGATCTTGGGGAGTTACAGAGGTCTTGGATTCAGCTGAAGAATGGGCGGGATACTTACAGGGAACAGTTCCATGATCAAGAGAGGAAGGTTTTAAAGCTCACCAGGCAGCTCTAGGAAGAAATAGTGCTCAATGATTATATCAGCACAAAGAGAAAGCGTCCATGGGACTTTTGATTTTTATTTTCTAGTTTTTAGATTTGTTTTATTTACTTATTTGTAACGCCTTAAAGGCATTTTGAACCTTCAAATTTAAGCTAATAAAGTTTTTGTTTATTTTGGTTTGCAAATTTAAATTTCCCGAAGTCTTTGAAATCATTACATGCGCATCCCATTATCATACACATCATTACAGGTTTCTCATCTTCTTCGCTGTTTATTTCAGAAGAAATGTCTTCCGATCAAGCCATCAAAGATCTTCAGGCACAGAACGCCCAGTTCCAACAAATGTTCATCAGAATGGCAAAAGGGCAAGAGGATCTGAAAGCCCTCATTCTGAAAGAGAAGAAGAAGAAGAAAAAGGTTGTCGGTATTCTGAATATGGGCAGAAGGTTTGGAGAAAGGTTGAAGCAACAAATTGATCTGACCTCTTCATCTAAGGAAGGGGAGAACCAAGAAGGGGAAAAGGACCTTAGTCATGTAGTCTTTGATAATGATACTGATTATAACGACGAGCAATATCCCCCCACTGAGGATAGATACAAACAGTTAGAGGATTGTTTGAGTGTCATGGAAGTTCAGAGGATACCTGGGTTGGATTTTGAAGAATTGGGTCTGGTATCGAGAGTGGTCATCCCGCAAAAGTTCAAAGCTCCAGTTTTTGCCAAGTATGATAGAGTGTCATGCCCAAAACTCCATCTCCGCTCGTATGTCAGGAAGATTCAACCCCACACCGCTGATAGAAATTTGTGGGTGCACTTCTTTCAAGATAGTCTGTCAGGGACTCAGCTTGAATGGTTCTACCAGTTGGAGGGAGCCAGTGTCTGAAACTGGGAAGATCTTGTTTCTGCTTTATACAAGCAGTATCAGTATAATGCCGACCTTGCTCCCACTCGTACTCAACTCCAAAGTATATCCATGGGTGCAGGGGAAGGTTTTAAAGATTATGCTCAAAAATGGAGAGACTTGGATGGGAGAGTTCAACCCCCTTTGTCTGATAGGGAGTTGGTTGATATGTTTCTAGGAACGCTATCAGGTCCATTTTTCAATCACTTAATCGGCAGCTCATCATCTGGTTTCATCGAGCTGATTTTAACTGGAGAAAGAGTAGAAGCTGGAATTCGGAGTTGTAAAATACAAAAGGATGCCTCCTCAAGTTTAGCAAAGAAGCCATTCGCTGGTAAGAAGGAAGGTAATGCGGTCTATAGCCCGAGGGGAAAAAGCAGACCTGAACACCATCAAACGATAAATGTTGTAGTGATACCGAGACTCACAGTTTCTCCACAATGCAACAATCAACAAAGGGTGGAAAGACCACAACGGAAGTTTACCCGCATCAACATGACTTTGGCTGAAGTTCTACCTCATTTATTAAAATCTAACTTGGCAACCTTGAAAGATGCTCCTAAGAATCCAAACACTACCTCTCCTAGATACAATCCCAACGCGTGGTGCGCCCACCATTCTGAGAGTCTTGGCCACGATACAAATGATTGCTGGGCTCTGAGAAACAAAGTACAAGACTTGCTTGAAGCCAAGGAGATAGAGTTCGATGCTCCAAAAAATCCGAATTTTATAAATTCTCCCATGCCCAAACATGGTGGTGGAGTTAATGTTGTTGACACTGATTTGTTTGTGACCTCTGTTGAAGAAATTTATACTCCTCTTATGACTGTTAATAAGAATTTGATGTTGGCCGATTTATTTCCGGGTTATGGTGAAGGTTGCCACATGTGTTTGATTCTACCTTATGTTCGCCGTTTGTTGAAGTCATGTGTTCAGCGCCTGATGGATAATAAAGATATTTTGTTCGAGAACACTGTGATCCCTGTTGTTCCCATTGAAGACATCGCTATTATAACCATTTTCGCCAATCCTTCCAAGGTTTCTTCGAGAAGACCTATTAGGATTACACCTGTTCAAAGATTTGCTCCGTTGATAATCATTGTTCTTGGTCCCATCCCGTACACCTCAGACAAGGATGTCCCATGGCATTATGGTGCTGATGTGTACTATCATGGCATTAAGCAAGATCTGAAGAATGAAGAAGCTGATACTGATGTCAGTAATATTGTCTGGACTAGTAAGGTTACCCGAAGTGGAAGGTTTTTCTCTCCTGAGATTTCTCCGAAGATCATCAAGCCTATTGTTATTCCAACTGCTGCTCTAACCAGCACTCCTGACATTTCTCTTGTTCCTACTCTAGTTATTACCCCTTCTTCTGAGCCATCTGGGACTCGGGGCAAGGAAATTATAGGTGAGCCTGCCCGGACGGAGGCACCTAAGAAAATCGTTGTGGAAGCCTCTAAACAAGAGATAGAGGAAATACTAAAAATCATTAAGAAGAGTGACTAGAATATGGTCGAGCAGCTGGGGTAGACCCCATCAAAGATATCCATGTTGTCTCTACTGTTGTGTTCTGAAGCCCATGCGAAGGCTTTGATTTCATTTCTCAAGACTGCACATGTGCCGCGGGAAACTTCAGCAGACCAGTTCAAAGATTGTGTGGCCAAGCTGAGGACGAAGGTGAGGACGATTGTGAGGTGCCTAGAGAACTTGCTAGACCATTACAGTAGGAAGAAAGGGCCATACAGCCTCATGAAGAGCCAATTGAGTTAGTGAATTTGGGTACAGAAGAAGACAGGAAAGAGGTTAAAATAGGTGTGAATCTGGAGCCTAGTGTCAAACAATGGTTAATACAGATGTTACACGACTATGTTGAGATCTTCGCCTGGTCCTATGAAGACATGCCTGGTTTAGACACTGATATTGTGGTACATCGCCTGCCGACTAAAGAAGACTGCCCTCCGATAAAGCAGTAGGTCTGCCGTATGCGCCCTGAAATGTCAGAGAAAATCAAGGAAGGGGTCATGAAACAGTTCGACGCAGGATTCTTAGAAGTCACTTCTTATCCGCAGTGGGTTGCCAACATCGTTCTGGTACCTAAGAAGGACGGTAAGGTACAGATGTGTGTGGACTACAGAGATCTGAACAGGGCAAGCCCCAAGAATGACTTCCCAATTCCTCACATTGATGTTCAAGTCGACAACACCGCGCAGCATAAGATATTCTCCTTCATGGATGGTTTTTCTGGATACAACCAGATCAAGATGGCTCCTAAGGTCATGAAGAAGACAACCTTTGTTACACAGTGGGGCACCTTCTGTTCCAAGGTAATGCCTTTTGGGTTGAAGAATGTTAGGGCAACTTATCAGCGCGCCATGTTCGCTTTGTTCCACGATATGATTCACCACGAGATCGAGGTTTATGTTTATAACATGATAGCCATGTCCCAGACTGAGGAAGAGCACCTTGATCATCTCTAGAAACTATTTGATAGGTTGAAGACGTACAAGCTGAGATTGAATCTTAACAAGTGCACCTTCGGGGTAAGATCTGTTAAGCTTCTGGGTTTCGCCGTCAGTGATAAAGGTATTCAGGTGGACCCTGAAGAGGTAAAATCCATACACAAGATGCCGGCTCCCTGCATAAAAAAAGAAGTTAGAGGTTTCTTGGGACGCCTGAATTACATCGCCAGGTTCATTTCACATCTGACTGCTACTTGTGAGCCAATCTTCAAGCTGCTGAAGAAAGATCAAGTGTTAAAATGGAATGATGAATGCCAGACTGCTTTTGAAAGAATCAAAGAATACCTTCAAGAACCACCAATCCTGATGCCTCCAGTTGAAGGAAGACCTTTGATATTATACCTGACAGTGCTAGACAATTCAATGGGGTGTGTGCTGGGGCAGCATGACGAGTCTGGTCGAAAAGATCACGCCATTTATTACCTTAGCAAAAAGTTTACCGACTGTGAGACCCAATACTCATTGCTCGATAAAACTTGCTGCGCTTTGGCATGGGCTGCTCGCCGACTGAGACAGTATATGCTGACTCACACTACCTTGTTGATATCAAAGATGGATCCGATCAAATATATTTTCGAGAAGCCTGCCTTATCCGGAAGAATAGCAAGATGGCAGATGATCTTAATCGAGTACGACATCCAATACACAACCCAAAAAGCAATCAAGGGGAGTGTATTGGCAGATCATTTGGCGCATCAGGCCGTGGATGACTATCAGTCCATGAATTTCGAGTTCTCGGATGAGAATATCATGTTTGTAACCGACTGCGAAGAACATGGACCAGATGAAGGACACGAGGAGGGATCCCGATGGTCTATGTATTTTGATGGAGCCTCAAACGCACTGGGTAACGGGATTGGCACTGTAATTATATCTCCCGAGGGCTATCATACTTCGTTCACCGCCTGATTATGTTTTAACTGCACCAATAATATGGCGAAGTATGAAGCGTGTATCATGGGTTTTCGAGCTGCTATTGACCTTTGGATTAAGTTCTTGAGTGTATTCGGAGATTCCGCTCTGGTAATAAGTCAGATCTAAGGCGAGTGGGATATGAAGCACCCGAATCTTATTCCTTACAAAGAGTATGTACTGACATTGCTCCCACACTTTGAGGAGGTAACCTTTGAATATTTCCCAAGAGAGGAGAATCAGTTAGTGGACGCGCTAGCTACCATGTCTTCTATGTTCAAGGTTAGGTGGGATAATGAGGCTCCCCAGATTACCATTGAGAGGTTGGATGAACCTGCACACTGCTGTAAGATCGACACCAAAGAAGTGGCAGACAAACCCTGGTTTCACGAAGTCAAAAGGTATCTCGAGGCTCAGGAGTATCCTGAAGGGGCATCCGTCAATGATAAAAAAATTCTTAGAAGGTTCGCTGCAAAGTTCTTCCTCAGTAATAGAATCCTCTATAAATGCAAACATGACTCCGCACTATTACTGTATGTAGACAAGAGCGAAGCAGAGAGGATCATGACAGATCTACATGAAGGCACCTTCGGAACCCATTCCAGTGGACACACCATGGCTAAGAAGATCCTACGGGCAGGATACTATTGGTCCACTATGGAGGCAGATTGTTATCAGCACTCTCGAACCTGTCATAAGGGCCAAGTCTATGTTGATAAGGTGCATGTACCACCGATTCCTCTGAATGTCTTGATGGCTCCTTGGCCTTTTGCGATGTGGGGTATCAACATGATCGGCGAGGTCAGACCTACTGTGTCTAACCGGCATTGTTTCATTCTGGTAGCTATTGATTACTTCACAACGTGGGTTGAGGCATCTTTCTTTGCTACAATAACCAAGAACGTTATGGCACAGTTTATCCGACACAATCTGATCTATCGATATGGTGTCCCAGAGAGAATTATTACTGACAATGGTACAAATCTAAACAACACAATGATCACCGAGCTCTGCAAATAGATCAAGATACAACATCATAACTCTTCTGCCTACCGACCGAAGATGAATGGAGTTGTTGAAGTGGCTAACAAGAACATCAAAAATATTGTACAGAAGATGACGGTGACATACAAATACTAGCATGAGATGTTACCATTTTCTCTTCATGCGTATCGTACCTCAGCACGGACGTCGACAGGGGAACCACCCTACTCTTTAGTTTATGGAATAGAGGCATTCCTACCCATCGAAGTCCAGATATCCTCTCTCAGGATTATGAAGGATGCGGGTTTGAACGAAGACGACTGGATCCAAACCCGACTTGATCAGCTGAATCTAATCAATGAAAAGAGACTTACTGCTATCTTCCATGGTCAAGCGTATAAAAAACAAATGATCAAGGCTTCTAGCAAGAAAGTCAGACGTCAAGAATATCGAGTCTGGGATCTAGTGATCAAATGCATCATTCTACCGCAAGGTGATCCTAGGGGTAAATGGACCTCCATATACAAAGGGCCATTTGTGGTTAAGAACATTTTCTCAGGAGGAGCTATGATTCTAACCACCATGGATGGTGACGACCTTCCTCACCCCGTCAATGCAGACATAGTGAAAAGATACTACGCATAATCAAAGACCCGCTAGGTTGACTAGCCTAGGAAGAAATAAGGGCTTCCCGGCGAACCAAAAGGGTTCGGGGAAAAGTAAGGGATGAAAATGAAAAAACTGTACACCCGGAAAGTCGAAAACCTGAAAAGACGACTTGGGCAAAAAAAGGGTATCCCGGTGGACTGAAAACCCGAAAGGGCAGTCCTGGAAAAAATTAGGGATCGAAGCATAACACTATGTCTCATTGGATCATCTCGCAACCAGACTTCGGTATCAACTATCAAGCTTAGACAGCACCAATCAATCTGATCAACCTTCGACCAAGTAGTAAGGTGATGAGACGCTTGAAGATATAAAGGCAATAGCAGAGTTGGAACCCGATGGGATTGTTTCACATAACTGTTTTCTTTGTTTTTTTTACAAATTGTAATTTCTTTCGGCGGCATTTCTCTTACTAGGACGTCAACCTCTTTGTATAAAAATGCCAATTACGGTCCAATTGCAAAAATCAATACAATTCATTTTCACAAGAAATTTCAATTTGTTTTTCTTTTTCTGTTTTGTTTTGCAAGAACGTCCAATGATTCATTTTTGTTATATGCATTTGAAAATAATGGCTGCTCATAAATATTTACACAAGAAACAAAAGACGATTACTCGTAATACAAAAAAAAGGGAAAACAGGAAGTACCCAAACCTTACAGTTACTCTTCCCATCAAGTACCAGGATAGAGCCAGCATGAGAACATGAGTAGTGGTACATATACTCCCCATAGAGTAAATATTATCCAAAGTCAGTGATGTTAGCTTTCCCGAACAGAACATAACTCTCCCCAGCTGAGGTTCACAATCGCGAGTGAGTCAGTAAATTTTTCCCCAACCAGAGTTTATTTCTCTCACAAGCATAAATTCAATCTCCAACAAAATTCATTATCACCAGCAACAAAAATTCATACCCAACAGAGTTTATTTCTCCAAATCAGCAGATCTATCAACAAAGTATCTCCTCTCCAACAGAGTTACTCCCCATAGAGTTATCCTCAGACAGGGTCTCTTCCGGCAGAATATTCACCAGCCGAAAGGATGTGAATCCCCAGCTAGTCATCTTTGTGCACCATCCCCAACAGAATTAGAGGAACTATGCTTTTTAACAACAGTCAAGAATACCATTTCTCATACTCTCCAAACAGCAGTCAGGGATTTATTTTCCCAGACTCAGATTATTACGTCAGCATTTCATGTTCATACATCATGACAAAAGTAACCTTACCCCGAATCATCCTGAAGTTTTACACGAACTTATCATAAAGTAACCTTACCCAGGTTCCTCTTGAAGGTTTACACCGGAAACGCACGCTAGACCTCATACGGTTTGACATAATTTTCCAATTCGATTATCATAATTCTTGCATCATTAGAACTTTTGATTGTTATATTAGTGTTTGTCATCATGTTTGCAAGCTAACCATATAATTTAATTGCGTTTTTGATGCATGTACATGATGTTGCCATTGCTAGGGTTTCTGTGTTATTTTTAGGGTCTTTTTGTACAGGAACAATTGGGCCTTGAATCAGGTACCATGATGCTCGTGAGGATGAGACGAGTTGATTGGTACCATTACCTTTCATTTATCTTGTGTGTACAACATTTTTGAAATATGCAGGGTTATACCTACAGTGGATGTCTGTAGGTAAAAGTCCATTAGTCTAAAATGATGGAGAAGGGAAGAAGATGATGCGTGTCAAAGCATGATTAGTCCATTCAAATTTCGCGCGTTTTGGCTGGCAGAATATTTGACTTGGCTTTTGGTTTTATTTGTTTATTATACTTACAAGTTAACAATCTATAGCAAATGGTTGGAAGGAATGCCTTTGATGCACACGTCCTGGGTTTGATCCCAGGCATGTGCATTTTATTATTTTCTTGATTGTTTCAGGAGAATCCAATGTAATACATCATCCCACGCCTATCATGTACCACCAACACTCATCCACTAGATGCCCAGCTGGCCAAATCTCACGCTTCTCCCTTTAAGGCCCATGGTACACATGCAAGGTCAATGCTACACCAGATTCAAAGGTTGATCAGGCCTGGAGGCTTAATGGGCCAAGGATTTCAGTTCAACACCACCTCTTTCAGCAAGACAACAGGCCCAATTCTCAACTTCTTTTTAGTTTTATTTTATCTTTTATTTTGTTTAATTATTTTATTTTTAAAATCAGTTTTAATTAAATCATAAAAATAAAAATGAAAAGTAAAAAAAAATAGATTTAGTTGTTTTCTTATTAAATTTAATTTTATTAAATAATTATATTAATATTTAAATTAGGGTAACTTTAATTTGTTTTTCACAATTAAAATTAAATTAGAAAATTAGGTTAACTCTTGATTTATTTTTTCTCTTTTTCTCAAATAAAACAAAAATACAAAAATAGGTTGTGTAGAATTAATTTATTTATTTTCAAAAATTAATACAAATTAGGACTTAGGATTTTCTTTTTAATTTAATTCTCCATTATTTTCTCAAATAACAAAACATGACAAAAAATTTTTTTTTTCTTTAATCAACCGCAAGTAGGATTAGTCATAGGGTCAAAACCCTAATCGCCTCAGATTTAACTTACATCGCGCATTTAATTCTTTTATTATTTTTGTAACTGTTTTGAGGATGTAATAGTTTTAATTAGGATTTTTTACTTATCGCTTTTCCCCGATTTTTGGTTATGTAATTAATCCCCCTCCCCGAAGCCTTGTAATAGTTAGGTTTTATATTTTCGCACCTTTTAAATTTCCGCAATTATTAACTGTTAGATGAATGCTAATAGGATTGTATGACAAGAATGCATGACAAAATTAAAATGGTTAGAAAAACCTAATGTGCAAAGATAGTAAACTGAAAATAAATCACTCCCACATATTCACTCTTAGGGTATACTCTCACTTCGGTTGCCTTCGGTAAATGATCATTAAGCATATGGTGTCTTAGTGGTTGCCCTCCTGTCTAAAATATCAAATGTCCCACTCGAATGTTGCCTCGGAAATGTTACCTCGAAAATGTTGCTTCGGAAATGTCGCCTCGAAAAAGATCTTAAGACTCTAAGGTTACTACTAAGGGGTCCTAATATTGCTTTAGTAACCGTACGTCCCTTTCGAATTGACCCTTACAAACTCCAACAACGGTGCTACCTATTTCTCAATAGTAGGAAAGAGCGGTCTAAAGGAAACAAGAATATAAACGATCTTTTTTCGAGTAGGTAGATACTAGTAGGTACTTGCTCAAATCAAAACTTTTCACACTCACACTTTTCAAACAAATGTTCAAAAAAACTTCATCACACCCTTGAGGACTGATACAAGGGTTATCACGAAGTAAAACATTTTTCAAAAACAAGCACACAAACACAAGCAATTTTAAAATGAGAAAGTATCTAAGAGCCCATGGAAAACCATGGATAGAAAGGGTGCTAACACCTCCCTTTCTATAATCTACCCCTCGTACTCAAAATTTCGAAAAAGGATTTTTTCTGTACTTTTTTCCTTTTCGATTGGATGAAATAAAAGTCGGTGGCGACTCTTGCTTACCGCGACATTTTGCAAAACACAAAATGAAAACCAGTAAAAACAGTCGGTTTTGCCACCGTATCACAACAGTGATGTTAGCTTCCCCGAACAGGACATAACTCTCCCCAGCTGAGGTTCACAATCGCGAGTGAGTCAGTAAATTTTCCCCCAAGCAGGGTTTATTCCTCTCACAAGCAGAAATTCAATCTCCAATAGAATTCATTATCACCAGCAATAGAAATTCATCCCCAATTGAGTTTATTTCTCCAAATCAGCAGATCTATCAATAACGTATCTCCTCTCCAACAAAGTTATTCCTCGTAGAGTTATCCTCAGACAGGGTCTCTTCCAGCAGAATATTCACCAGCCGAAGTGATGTGAATCCCCAGCTAGTCATCTTTGTTCACCATCCCCAACAGAAGTAGAGGAACTATGGATTTTTACAACAGTCAGGAATACCATTCCTCATACTCTCCAAACAGCAGTCATGGATTTATTTTCCTGGACTCAGATTATTACATCAGCATTTCATGTTCATACATCATGACATCTGCATACATTACATATAACATAATCTCAGTTATTTTGAGAACCTCATCATAATGCATCTCATGCATCGCACATAACTAACCATGTATTTATTTCAGGAAAGAAAGTTATTATCAACAATTTCCAGTAGGTCCATGATCAACACTCGAAGCTAAACAGAGTAATCATCGGTGCGACAAATGCAACCTTATGCAGGTTCCTCACAGGAGTCCTACACAAACCTAGCACAAAGCAAGCCCTATTATCCAGGATTTCATCTCAAGGTAACCCTACGATCCAGGTTCCTTCTCACAGCCTTACTATCCAGGCTTTTCATCTCAAGGTAACCCTACGACCCGAGTTCCTTCTCAAAGTCGTATTATCCAGGCTTTCATGTCGAAGTAACCCTACTATCTACGTTCCTTCTCAAAGCCCTACTATTCAGGCTTTCATCTCGAAGTAACCCTACAACCCAGGTTCCTTCCCAAGCCCTATAATCCAAGCTTTCATCTCGAAGTAACCCTACTATCCAGGTTGCTTCTCACAGCCCTACTATCCAGGCTCTCATGTCGAAGTAACCCTACTATCCAGGTTCCTTCTCACAGCCCTACTATCTAGGCTCTCATGTCGAAGTAACCCTACTATCCAGGTTCCTTATCACAACCCTACTATCCAGGCTTTCATTTCGAAGTAACCCTACTATCCAGGTTCCTTCTCACAGCCCTACTATCAAGCTTTCATGTCGAAGTAACCCTACTATCCAGGTTCCTTCTCAAGCCCTAATATCCAAGCTCTCATCTCGAAGTAACCCTACTATCCAGGTTCTTTCTCGTAACCTTACTATATGGGTTCTTCCTCTCTTATCCCAAGACAGTAGTCCACAACACTATAAGACTGGGACCCGATCAAACACGATTAGTTTCGCATCTCTCTAGTAAGTTGCGGTGCAACATATACCCCGACCAGATACGCAGTTCACTTCCGCTTCCCCAAACCGGAGTTATTCCCCAGTAGAGTAACAGACAACTGAAGCTCCTAAAACTCTTTTTCTCCAAAGACAGAGACCAGCATTCCCCAGCGAAGTCCTCCTCAACAACAGGTATATGGGTTCTCGCAAATGCGATCGACACCTCTTCGGATGGCATCTTTAAGCCCATCCCCGACAGTCTTCAATCCTCAACTTCCAAATGGCGTCTGTAAGCCCATTCCCGATAGCTCCCATCAGTACCATTTCATGGGAGTTCAAATTTCCAGGAACTCTTGTATTCAATCATATTCCACCTTCAGATCACGAAAGGCAGACGAGTCAATGTACATCTTCAGGTTTAAGAAGATTGAACAGGGGAAGCTATTGTACCCCAAAATTTTCCCTCCCATATTTATCAACACATGGCAAGTGAGGTCCCCAAATTGCTCAAGGAAGTTCAAGAATTGACCAGACAAACTGTCTCCTAAAGCAGTATACCTCAAATTAGGGTTTCCATATTCATCAAGATGTGTGAACTACAAAGGACTCAAATTCTCACCATTTTCCTAATATGTTCTTAAGATCATCCTTGTCAAGTTTCAACCCTTGCAGAAGAAGTTTGCTCAGTCAATTGCCCAAATGCCTGAAAATCAACTGTATTAGGTCAAAAGTCAACTGTGGCCCACATACAGTCAAACTCCAAGATTTTTGGTCAACATCCTCATTTTGAATTATTATCCATCACTTGATCAAGCGTTGATTGTGATTCCTCAAGCATTGCTCACAATTCATCAAAACCCAAAAGTTGTTAAATTAGGGTTTTACAGGAAAAATCAACTCAACTTTGACCAAGCATAACATTCTAATACTTTATCAGAAATGATCCATCCAATTCTCATTTTGAAGAGGATGAAATTCCCCGCAATTCATCTTTATCTCCCAAGTCCAGAATATGCACTCACAATAAGATATGAATTTTGACATTATAGGTCCTTTTGAAAAGTCGACAAAAACACCTTTTGGGTCAAAGCTTCATACATGAACATGGAAGTCTAAATTGAGATGATACCAAAAGGTTTGTTTATAGGAAATCCTAAGCTTTCTAAAAAGTCCAAGAACACCTCTCTAGGGTCAAAATTAAGAGAGTTATGCATTGGCCAAGTTGACCATTTTTGTAAAATTGCCAAAAGTCAAATGTGCTCAAATTTCATTTTTTTGCTAAATGGGCCCAACTTTTTATGTTTGCGCCTCAATTATAATGTGGTACACGACTCAAATGTTCACTCACCCATTATGTGCTTCATTTTTCAATTTATTTTGATTTTTAATTAATTAAAAAGTGAATTAAATTAAATAAATGATGAAAATTAACAAAGATATTATTTGATTTGTTTTTTGACAGATTGGCAATCAAGATATGCTGAGTTAACAAGATCAAATCGAATCAAGGTCAATTGGTACAAGAAAGGCATGATTTGGCTCAAAATGGCAACATATCATATAGTTTGAAAATCAAATCAAATCTTGGATAAATGCAAAGATTTAGTCCAAGTTTGTTAACCTAATTCACTCTAGGTTATATAGTGAACAATTCGAGATAAAAAATACAAGGGTGGAGGCGTGCAAACTGCACGAACAAACTTCAAAATTCCAAGAAAAAAGTGGTGATTCAATTCCATTCTAGAGGCCAAGTAAAGCCATTCTAGCATTACCAAACGAATCATGGACCTTCCCAGAACCTATCCCAATAACTTGCAGGTGCTCAAACACCCAGAAACGCACGCAAGGACTCCCACGGTTTGCATCATTATTTGAAAATGATTACACTAATTCCTGCATAATTAGCATCTTTAACTCATATATTTGTAATCTTCATCATGTTTGCAAGCTAACCATGTCATTTAATTGTGTTTTTGAAGCCTGTACATGATGTTGCCATTGCTAGGGTTTTTGTGTTATTTTTAGGGTCTTTTTGTACAGGAACAATTAGGCTTTGAATCAGGTACCATGATGCTCGTGAGGATGAGACAAGTTGATTAGTACCATTGCCTTTCATTTATCTTGCACGTACAACATTTTTGAAATATGCAGGGTTATACCTACAGTGGATGCCTGTAGGTAAAAGTCCTTTCTTTCTAAAATGACGGCAGAGGAAGGAGAAGACAACATGTCCAGCAATCACTGGGCTATTTGAAATTCGCGCGTTTTTTGGTCTGACTATCTTTGTTTCGTACATTACATTTTGTGTGTATTATATTAACAAATAACTTGTGTAGCGCAGCTGGAAGTGTAACATTGGCAAAGAGTACAAGGACCTGGGTTCGATCCCAGGTCCAGACAATTTCCTTTATTTTCTTTTCTATTCATTGATTCAGCATAACGTTCCTCTTGTTGACCACCATGCGCTAACAACTTGTGACCATTGGATGCAAGGATGATCAAATCCAATGCCCAGATAGCAAGATACCACAATGCTTCTCAAGTCAACGCCCACACCTGATCCAACGCATTGACTGGGCTTGGAGCATTTGGGCCAAGGAATTCATATTCATACCCCCCTCTCCAGCCAACAACACAGGCCTAATTCTCAACTTCTTTTTATTTTTATTTTATCTTTTAATTTTTGTAATTATTTTATTTTAAAATCAATTTTAATTAAATCATAAAAATAAAAATAAAAGTAAAAAAAAATAGATTTAGTAATTTTCTTATTAAATTTAATTTTGTTAATTAATTAGATTAATATTTAAATTAGGGTAACTTTAATTTATTTTTCATAATTAAAATTAAATTAAAAAATTAGGTTAACTCTTGATTTAATTTTTCTCTTTTTTCTCAAATAAAACAAAAATACAAAAATAGGTTGTTTAGAATTAATTAATTTTCAAAAATTAATATAAATTAGGACTGAGGATTTTCTTTTAATTTAATTCTCCATTATTTTCTCAAATAACAAAACATGACAAAAAAACCATTTTTTTCTTTAATCAATCGCAAGTAGGATTAGTCAAAGGGTCAAAACCCTAATCGTCTCGCGTTTAACTTACCGCGCGCACTTAATTCTTTTAATATTTTGGTAACTGTTTTGAGGATGTAATAGTTTTAATTAGGGTTTTTAAATTTCCGCAACTTTATTTACTGTCACGACAATTACGTAACTGTCAAAGCCATGTAATAAGCGTAGGTTATTTTTTCCGCTTTTACTTTCCGCAAAACTCTTAACTGTTAGATGTATATTTAGGATTCTATGGCAAGATTGCATGACATAATTAAAATGGTTAGAAAACCCTAATGTGCAAAGATAATAAACTGAAAATAAATCACCCGCACATATTCACTCTTAGGGCATACTCTCACTTCGGTTGCCTTCGGTAAACGATCATTAAGCATAGGGTGTCTTAGCTGTTGCCTTCCCGTCTAAAGAGATCAAATTGTCCCATTCAAATGTTGCCTCGGAAATGTTACCTAGGAAAGATCTTAAGACTCTAGGGTTACTACTAAGGTGTCCTAATATTGTTTTAGTGACCGTACGTCCCTTTCGAATTGACCCTTACAAATTCCAATGACGGTGCTACCTTTTTCTCAATAGTAGGATAGTGTTGTCTAAAGGAAACAAGAATAGAAACAATCTTTTTTCGAGTGGGTAGATGCTAGTAGGTACTTGCTCAAATCAAAACTTTTCGCACTTACACTTTTCAAACAAATGTTCTAAACAACTTCATCACACCCTTGAGGACTGATACAAGGGTTATCACGGAGTAAAACATTTTTCAAAAATAAGCATACAAACACAAGCAATTTAAAAATGAGCAAGTACCTAAGAGCCCATGGAAAACCATGGATAGAAAGGGTACTAACATCATCCCTTTCTATAATCTACCCCCCGTACTCAAAATCTCGAAAAAGGATTTTTTTCTGTACTTTTTCCATTCCGGTTGGATGAAATAAAAGTCGATGGCGAATCTTGCTTACCGCGACATTTTGCAAATAAAAAAAAACACAAAATGCAAACCAGTAAAACCAGTCGGTTCTGCCACCGTATCACACTAACTAACTACCAAAATGAAAAACAATAAAACATGCTTGTTTTACGTTGTTAGCTCGACGCCTGCTAATTACAAACCAGCACGTTGCTTATGATAAGACAAATGCTTTCAATCCCGCCTTTGCTCTCATCTTTTCGAGCTCTAGCCAGAACTACACATCTAACCACACTTTTGACAAACGTGAAGAGAAAAAATATATACACTATATTCACAAGTATGAAAAACATGTAAAATTCACAAATATGGTAAACATATAAAAGTATTAATATAAACAAGTTTTTATTTACACAATATGGACAATATAGACATTATGTGCAAACCTCAAAAATAAAAAAACTATTGCAATGCATTCCAATAAGAACACCAATCCCCAACAACGACGCCCTTTTGTTGACAACTGCAGTAAAGCGGCTCTCAAGAAAAAACTTGAGCAAGTATCTTTTATCGTCTCCACAGGGATTAGTGATGTCGATGCCACTCAGCCGTTACTAAGTTTCTAAGCTTGTTTCTAAAAGTATATTTAAAGTGAAGGGAAAAAGAAATAAATAACATAAAATTAAAGATCTTGGAGAGGGGTGAGAACAAGCTAGGATTTATTTTCATAACTTGAAAATATGCCTCCTATCAGTCAGTTATACACAGTATATTTATTCCTCAAGACCATCACGTATCACTCACTATGACGTTTGTGTCCAAACACCAACGAGGTTTCAACCATATCGTTCGTGTCCAAAGTGATATGGTAGCATTAAGAATAAATACAAAGGTGAACATTAATCCTAAAGTTATGTCTAGCGTTCAAGACCTAACAAATACTAAAGCATCAATACCGATTCCTAAACAGATTGCGTCTAACGCTGTGACCAATAAACACAAATGTACAACATACATATCAAACTGATATATCGCGTGTGAACTTCTTAATCATTCACTATTATCATGAATCCCTCTTCGACATTGGTCGTGTCCAACCAAATGAAGAGGAATTTACCTTAACTAACTTGATCGCGTTTAACCAAGTTTTACGGTAACATTAACAATCAGATACAAATGAATATAAAATCCCACCTCTGTGTCCAAAGTATCGTATTTGATAGTCGAAAACTATTGGATCATAGGTTTTGAAATGGGTTTGTCAAAAGATTCCCAAAACCTAGGTTTTACATAAACATAAATGAAATTAACAAAATCAAATAATCAATCGGTTCACATACAATAAAATCAGAGTAAATACATATGAGTATGAGTTATTAAAACCAAAACCAACAAGGAAGAGACCCTAACCACTTATGATCTCTAACCACGACGAGGGGAAAGTGAAGAGGGAGAAGAATCAACCGAGATGTCCCACCGGAGTAACTCAGATATGACTCTAATCCGCAAGAATTAGCTTCTATATTGTTTGTAGCACCTCTCTCTCTCTCTCTCTCTCTCTCTCTCTCTCTCTCTCTCTCTCTCTCTCTCTCTCTCTCTCTCTCTCTCTCTCTCTCTCTCTCTCTCTCTCTCTCTCTCTCTCCAAAATGTTTCTCAGCTCCCTCTAGGTTTCCACCATGAAGAAATGTGATGGAATGGTCCAAAAAGTGTGAAAAATCACTAAAATAAAGTTGTTATCACAGCAGGGCGCGCTAAGCGCGCTACGGGCGCTTAGCGCGGTCCAAAATGTCAAAATACACGACTTCTGGTGCTCCCAGAGTGCGCTTAGCGCGGTACTGCCGCTTAGCACGGTCTACTGTACTGACAAAACTTGTTTTCATCATAACTTATGAACCATAACTCCGATTGATGCACGGTCAGAAGCGTTGGAAAGCTTATTCAGTTATCTACATGACAATGATTGCATATCAATGCTTGATTACCAACAAAAATAAGATAAAAACAATTAAACTGAATGATATTTACACGATAACAAAATATATACACTATAACATAAACTATACCAAATTTATACTAAAGTTGAGGTTTATTGACAAAAAAGCAAACAAATTAAGCTGATGAATGCTAATTACTCACACTCAAATTCACAATAATTTATCACTCATCACATACGACACGCATATGACATTCTCATTTACTTTGATAACATCTTTACGCAATGCATTACATACATCATGACATTGCATAAAAGCTAATTTTGTCTTTTCAGGTAAAGTTCGCAATTAGACAAATATCATCAATAAATTTCAAACAGGTCAGAAATTAGTACCTGAAACAGGACGGGGAACCTATCTATATGACCAAGTCCAAGATTAATTCCCTAAACATGATGGGGGAACTATCTATACAACCAGACGGCATGAATTCCCAAAACAAGATGGGTTCTCCAACAGAAATCAGGTCAAAGATTAACTCCCGAAACAGGACAGGGAAACTATCTGTATGACCAGATAAAAGATTAATTCTCGAAACCGGATGGGGAAACTATCTTTAGAAACAGGAAAAGATTAACTCCTGAAACAGGATGAGGAAACTATCTATATGACCGGGTGGTATGGATTCCTGAAACAGGACATGTTTACCAACAAAAGCAGATTGTGGATCAATTCCCGAAACAGGACGGGGCGACTATCTATATAACGAGCATTTACCTCAAAGACTAAATCTGATGAACACTTCTCTCAGAGACTAAATCTGACAAGCGCTTCCCTCAAAGACTGAATTCTGACAAGCATTCCCCTCGGAGACTAAATCTCACAAGCATCTACTTAAGCACTTTCCCCAAAGATCCATTCTGAAAAGCATTCTTCAGATACAGTCAAGCGTAGACTCATTCTGATACTCCTATCAATGGTTACTTTAGTTGGCATCTGCAAGCCCATCTCTAATGACATTCTTTCATCTATCCGAATGGCATATTTAAGCCCATTCAAGCAATATTATCAACTGTAATACTGTGGGAGAACTGACTTAGTTATTTTGCGTTTGATCGCAATTTTTGCAGATAGCTAGAGTCACCATCGACTTTTCTTTTATCCAATAAAGGAAAAGGTGAAAAGAACAGGAAAGACCTTTTGAGATATTTTCTTGAGTTCGGGGGGTAGGTTATGAAAAGGGAAGGTGTTAGCACCCTTTTCATCCGTAGTTATCTACAGGCTCTTAGTTTCTAGCTCACTTTGAAAATGTTTTGTTTGAAGTGTGTTTGTGATTGTTTTTGAAAGTATTTTTGAAAAGTGCCTTCGTTTAGGAGAACTTTGTAATGATTCTCGTCTCTATAAGAATGCATACAAAGTGTTAACTTTTGAAAGTATTTCATTTGAAAGTGTTTGTGTTTTTCAAAGATGTTTTGAAGATTGATTGTGAGTAAGAAACTATGAACGTTCTACCTACTCAAAAAGTCTTATTTATTTTTCTCCTCCTTTAGATATTGTTACCTTACCATTGATTGATAAGAAGCCCTATCACTGGATGTGAGGGGACGGGTGTGGGTCGTCTTATAGTCATAGAAGGCAACATTGTAGGATGCCTTACCAATTTGTCGTAAGGGTCTAAGATCATTTACCGAGGGAAACATCAAAGGGTCATCAAGATACTATGATCTTATATTCGAGGGTCATCGCTAATGTATCCCACGTTCGAGGGGCATGACTAGTTTTTTTTCAAGTCAACAAGTGAGGTTAACCCTAGAGGTGCAAGTGTGAAAAGTGTTTGTTTTTCATGCATTTTTATCTTTGAATTAGGTTTTGCTACTTGTTAATTTTATCTTGTCATAAAAATCATAATCACTAGCATTTATATTTGAAAGCGATGCATTGCAGAATGTAAATATCCTACGTGATTACATCATTTAGGGAATGGGGATACAAATTATAAATGGGGATGAAAGCAATTAAACCTAATTAGTATTACAACCAAATTAAACAAAAATAATAGCAAAGAAGTATCAAAAAATCAGGATTTTAGGTGTTGAAGCTGACACGGGCCGTGTCTTGTGACATGGGAACCCGTGTCAGGACTCTGTAATAATCATGCACGTCTTTTTTTGTCTCAGCTGCGCTGACACGGGCCGTGTCCTGTGATAGGGGCACCCGTGTCAAGACCCTGTCCTGCCACTTTGCCAAGTTTTAATTCCAGTAAGAGGGACACGGGTCGTGTCCTGTGACATGGGCACCCGTGTCAGAGCCCTGTCTTACCATTTTTCCTATTTTCTTCCTGACACGACTCGTGTCAGGTGACACGGCCAGCCGTGTCAGGAGCATTTTTTTGGGGTTTTTAGTGTTTGCAACTCCTCTATTCTGGTTTGTTCTATTTTATTCTTTTGAAAATGAAAGCAAAATAATGTATGAACAAGGATATCACAGTTTGAGAAAACTTACCTCTTTAAGTGAAAACTCGAAATGTGTATGGATGTTTCCAGGCATAATGTGATGATTGATTGAGCTTCCTTATATCTCCCTGAAGTTGTTCCAATCTTTACTTTAGGATGAAAGTGTTTGAATCTCTCTAACCAAGTTAACTTGCAAAACAATGTTTATTAGTTCGGGAGGTGGTGATAATGATACTACAGAAGTTGTTCTTATGTTTAGACAACTTCTATATGATGTATGTGAAGTATTTGAATGGTTTGTTTGGGGAAAACTTGCAAGGTATGAGATTCAAAGATTGGGACTTCAATGCTCAAGAGGGGAAGTTTTGTGGGCAGTTATGGTTTTGTGGGCAATTATGGTTTTGGAGAGTATGAGGGGGTTTTGAGAACTTGCCTACACGAAAAAAACTTATGGCCCTTTGGCTTGAAAATGGCCCCTTTATTTATAGAGGAGGTTTGAGAGAATGAGATAGTTTGTTCTACAAGCTGTCAAAATTTTGGTTTGGTTGAGATGAAACAACCAAGTTATGTGAAAATTGGTGTTCCAATGCATGGTACAAGAATGATCTGTAGTTTCTGGAGGCTTTTAGGCATGTTTCTTCTTGCTTTGACATTGTGTATGTGTAGAGAAAACAATTGAGAGGCTTAAGGAGTTGACAATTGCATAAAGCTTGCTTTATGTGAATGGCAATGGTGCTTTTGTGCTATAAATGGAATTATTCAATGGACAATACTTAAATCACTTGGATAATGGTTCAATAAATTGTGTAAACACATTATTATGGATAGATTTGCAAGTTACAAGGCCTACAAAGTAAGATTATGCAGCATATCATGCAAATTGGATTATTTGTTCTTCAACAAAATGACTTGAAATTCAAGAATAGATGCCCAACTTCAGGCCCTTGAATCTCCTAGCTCAAGTATGATAAATTCATGCTCTTGTATGTTTTGGAAAGCTTGAAACATCCTCTATAACTTTCATGTTGGACATTTTGACAAAATCATCTTGGAACTATGTGAAAAAACGCCAAGAAGTTGGGATAAAATCTTGACCGAAATCTGTTGGAAATTTCTCTAAGTGTTAGATGAAAATGTCATGACTTCATGGGCTTATATCTTCAAATCTAAGAATTTTTTGGAAATCAACCCTCTAATACAGAGTTGTAGAATTCATTAAGATCTACAACTTTCATGTTGAAAGTTTCCTTTGAATCATCTTGCATCTTGGTGAAAGAATGGCATGAAGTAATGAAATTATCATGTATAAAAAATACTTAGAAAAATTTCTAAGTCTTGAGAAGTTTGAGTTTTCATATTGACTTTTGACCTCCTTCATTTATTGATGATCAAGCTTTGTATTTTGAATTTATTAATGAATTGTGATCTTTGAAATCAAATTTTGACCAAAAAGACAAAGTTTGACTTTTGGTGTATCAGTTGACTTTTCATCAGTTGACCAAATTTCAACTATCAATCCAATGACCTTGAGAAATGATTTAAGCCATGGAATTAGGTCAACGTGTTATGTTTGAGTTTTTGAGATTATGAATCAAGCCGTTAAGTCATGTATTAGGTCAAAAGTCAATGATCAGTTGTTCTTAGTCAAAACCCTAGTTTGTGGTCTCAGTGTTTCAGAGGTGATTTTGTCTGATCAATTCCTTGAGAATATTTGAGCATTGGAGTTCCTTTATGAAATGTCTTGAGAAAAGAGAGGGCAAATTTTTGGGTACAACAACTTCCCTTGTTCAATCTTCTTAAACCTGAAGAGGTAGGTTGGCGAGTCCGCCATTCGTGACTTGAAGGTGGAAGATGATTGAACACTTAAGTGCCCAGAAATTTGCACTCGCTTGTGCACGAGGTGAACTGTTTGTTGATTAGTGGGAATGGGCTTAGAGATTCCATTTGGAGAAGTGATGAAGATTTTGTCAGAGATGCGCTTATAGATGCCATCTGGAGTGACTATCGAGGGAGAAATATCTTTGGTCGATTTATACTGAAACTGTAGATGTCTTTTGCTTGTTTTTAACTGGAAGAGATAAATCTAAACCAGAAGAGGTCTTTGCTTGGTGACTTCACTGGGGAAATAACTCTAACCAGAAGAGGCATGTTGATTGTCTATTATTAACTGGTAGAAGTAAAACTATCCAGAAGAGGATTTTTGTTTTGTTGATTGAATGTTTCCTGCATGGAAGAGGGTTAGTTGCATGCAGATGTATGCACGGTGTAATGATGTCCTCCAAATAAATGAGATTATGATGTATGCAATTGTCATGTATGTGCTATGATGAACTAATGTTATTGAAATGTGACTTTGTTTAGGAAAATAAATCCTTGACAAATGCTGGGGAGTAAAGGGAAGCTGAATCCCGGACTGCTGTTGAAGATGAAGAGTATGTGTATCTTCAAACCTTGTTTAGAGTGTTTTTCGCTGGGGATTCTGTTTTACTGTTTGAGGAGAAATCCTTTGAGGAACATTGACTTTTCTTGAGGAAACTCTATAGGGAGCTTTGATTTCTGCTTGGGGAATAGAGTTTAGGAGTTTTAGTTATCTATTGCTCTACTGGGGAGCTATCTCTTGATTGGAGAGGAAGAAAGTTTAGTTGTTATCTGGTCAAATTCCAAGCTTCACAACAACTTGTTGAGGATAAAGAAGTTAACTGTTATCTGGTCGAATTCCAGGCTTTGCAATAACTCATTAGGGATAGTGGCAAACTCTACTGGGCAAGAGGAGTTTTGTTAATGATTTGAAGAAGTTAAACTATTATATGTTCGGGTCCAGATTTCATAGTAACTCGAACGGTTATCTGGTCGGGTCCGGGTTTCAGCAATTTGATCTTCAGGTTAACTGGTATCTGGTCGGGACCAGGTTTCAGCAACTCGAACTATTATCTGGTCAGGTCAGGTATCAGTAACTTAAAATTGAGATTTATTGTTATTTAGTCGGGTCCAGGTTTCAGCAAATCAAATTGTTTTCTGGTCGGGTCTAGGCTTTACAGTAATTGAAGAAGTTAAACTATTATCTGGTCGGGTCCAGGCTTTAGTAACTTAAAATTGAGATTTACTGTTATCTGGTCGGATCCAGGCTTCAGCAACTCAAACAATTTTCTGGTCAGGTCCAGGCTTTGCAGTAATTGATGAAGTTAAACTATTATCAGGTCGGGTCCAGGCTTTAGTAACTTAAAATTGAGATTTACTATTATCTGGTCGGGTCCAGGCTTCAACAACTCAAATTGTTTTCTGGTCGGGTCTAGGCTTTGCAGTAATTGAAGAAGTTAAACTATTATTTGGTCGGGTACAGGCTTTAGTAACTTAAAATTTGAGATTTACTGTTATTTGGTCGGGTCCAGGTTTCAGCAACACAAACTATTTTATGGTCGGGTTCAGGCTTTGCAGTAATTGAATAAGAGATGGAGTTGAAATGTTATCTGGTCGGATTCTAGGCTTCACAATAACTCTTTTTTTTAAAAAGATGAAGTTGAACTAGTATCTTGTCAGATCCAGGCTTCGTGGTAACTTGTTAGGATAGTAATGACTCTATTGGGGATTGAGGGGTTTCGTCCGTTGACCTGTAATAGTATGAGAAGAAAACTCAAGCTGGGGAATTTGTAGTTTGTTGGGGAAATAAACCCTGTTAAGAAGAAATTTTGACGACCAACTTGGTGAAATGAATTCTTTAGGAAGAAATTTAACAGGCTTCTTCTTTTAGAACCAAACTCAATTGGGGAGAGATTTTTTCCGGAGATTGAAACTCTGGCTGGGGATTTCATGAATCCAAATTCTTGGGGATAATCCCAAATCCTTAAGGAAAATGTTTGTTACTATTTTTATCTATACATTTGGTTAACAGTTTAATCATGTTCATAAGCATATGTTCATTCAATTTTAGTCATTGGACGCTTTTGCACTCAAAACAGAAAAATAAAAAGTTTGCACTTCAAAATATATTTGTATTGATGTTTGCCTATTGTTGTACCCCAAAATTTGCCCTATCTTTTCTCAAGACATTTTCTCACAAGGATTTTCAAAAGTCCAAGTTTATACAAGTACAATTGGGTTTTTGGCTTTCAGGCATCAAATCGAAGAAGAGCAAATTTGCTTTGTTTCAAAGTCTTCGATTGGGCATCTGAAATCCTTCGAGCTAGCTTTTGTTTTGAAGTCTTCAATTGGGCATCTAAAATCCTTCGAGCGAGCCTTTGTGTCAAAGTCTTCGACTGGGCATCTGAAATCCTTCGAGCGAGCTTTTGTTTCACCAGTCTTCGATTGGGCATTTGGTCTCCTTCGATGCAAGCTTGGTTCACAAATTTCTATTGAGCACTTGGCCTCCTTCGATCAAGTTTAATTCACAAAGCTTCGACTGAGCAAAAGGCTCCTTCAACTTTACTTTGATCCACAAGGCAAAAGGCTCATTCAACTTGCCTTTGATCCACAAGGCAAAAGGCTTCTTCATGATTTCCTTTGATCCACCAGGAAAAAGGCTTCTTCAGACTTACCTTCGATCCACAAGGCAGAGGGTTCCTTAGACTTTCCTTTTATCCACAAGGCAAAAGCCTTCTTCATGCTTGCCTTGGATTCACAATGGCAAAGGCTTCTTCAGACTTTCCTTCGATCCACAAGGCCAAGGCCCCTTCAACTGGCCTTCAATTCACAAAGCAATGGCTATCTGCATGTGTTGTACCCCAAAATTTGCCCTCTCATTTCTCAAGGATTCTCACAAGATCTCCCATGACATCAAGCTTGCAACACTGATATATCAATTTAGGTTTGGAATTGGCACAAGGGAAAAAAGGTCAATTGCATGTTGAAAAGTCAAACTTTGACTTTTGGATCAAAATCAAGTTTCAAGAATCATATTTCATCAGTACATGATGGAATATGAAGTTTGCTTCATCAAGAAAATAAAAGGTTAAAATTCCTTTGGAAAAATCAAAAAATTCTAAATACTTAGAAATTTTTCTAAGTGTTTAGGAAATATGATAAGTTTAGAACTTCTGGCCAGATTTTCACCATGATGCAAGTCGATTCTAGAAGGACTTATAACACAAGAGTTGAAGGTCTCAATGAGATCTAAAACATTTCAGAACAGAACTTCTTCTAGAAATGTTGGGATTTCAAGTTATGAATCCTTGAAGACACGTCCATAAAACTGAAGCATTTAGTAAATTCTGGACATTTCCAAGACAGAATTTGGTTAGAACTTCTGGACCAGTTTTCACGTAGGTTCAATCATAATTTGTAAGAGTAATTCAAAGAGGGCCTACAAAGCATTCTACAAGCTTTCTGGAAAGTGTGAGAACTCCTTCAAAACATGCTGGAAAATGGAGATTTAAGGATCAGAAGTTGGATGTTCGTTCTAGGTTACGCTGATGCTAAACTTCTGATCCAGATTAAGCTATGATACATAATCTCATATTGCACGATTTCTATTTTGATAAATCTCATCATAATTTAATGCTCACAACCACTTTTGAGTCTTTATCCAAAGGATTTCCCCACGTGTGGCATAGAAGTACATTGTTGTCTTTGAAGAGAAAACTTTTGTACAATTTTATGTTGGTCCCATGCTTTGCTTTTGCTTCTGAGAGTACTTTTCCTTAATTCCTGCTTACAAATCCAGCTTAAGCGCGACTAAAGCTGCTAACCACAATACTTGTTTAAACTTACTTCAAGAACACGTCAGCACCCTAGCATATGATGGTTGTACCCTTGACCTCTCCAAGCTATAAAATCCTTGCCTATAAATTAAACATCATTTGCAACTGTAAAGAGGTCGAGAATTAGGAAATTAGCCTTGAAACCTTGCTGAAATTTCAAAGAACTTGAAACTAAAAACATAAACACAAAAACCTGCTAAACTTCTATTTCTTTTCACACCCAAACTCTAATTTTCTTGCACATATCTTGGCCAAATCACCCATTCAGTTTCTAACGCATATTTAGAAACAATCCCAACTTCTATTTACAGACTGCAATACAATCTCCACCAATTTCCATTTCAAATTCAATCTTTGCTTCTTGGTTGTTCCAAAACTTTCCAGCCATTCATCGCTCAAGTTAAAGATTGTTCCAGTCTTCTGAGCACGTGAGAAAACTGACCAGAACATTACAGCAGTCAGAACCAAACTCTAGTTCACAGAATATTTTCCAGCTGCAAGGTAAGTTCATGTTGACTCTCATCACATTACTTAGGCATTGATAGGCTTACATGTTTAAAAATACAATGTAGATATCCTGACTATGATGTTGTACATATTCATAAAATTCATGTATTTTTTGCCTAAGTAGAGAGAATTTCAGTTCAGAACTTCTTGAGGAAATTAGGATCAGCAAAATTCATGCTTGCTTCTGATTTGCAGTTCTGATACTTTATCTTTCTGAAACCATGATGAAACCTTCCATAACTGTCATGTATGCATTTTCTGTTTTGTTGGGAAATGGATAAGTTGCAGATGTTCTGACTAGCGTGAAGAAGAAGATTCATCATCAGAGTTTACTTTGTGTTATATGTTTATGTTTTTGCTTCTAATGACGGATGTATAGCCACCCCCAGTGGTAGAGAGTGAACACTTAATATGTTAGTGTTTAGGGTCCTGAGTTCTAGCCCCAGAAACACCTTTTTAAGTGTATTCCATGACATTTTATTCCTATCCTGGACCAGAACTTCTAGACATTTCCATCCAACAACATTGACACTTCACATACCCATTATCAGAACTTCTAGCTTGCTAGTGACACTAGAACTTCTAGGTTTCCAGCTACATCAGAACTTCCAAACTCTCTCTAAACATCCAGAATTTCCAAATTCCCTCAACCACCAGAACTTCTGACCTTCCAGTAACGTTAGTACTTCTAGGCTGCCAGTTGCATCAGAATTTCTAGGATTTCCCTTGTTCCCAGTAACCCCATAACTTCAGTGTACCCGGACCCAGAACTTCTGACCTTCCCATTTTCTACTAACATTTCTTTCTTGCAGTGTATCAAAATTAGAGTTTATGCCCCTTACTTCTGATCTCTCTTCTTTCAGCAAGGCACTGATTCTAACCTCTTTTTTCTCTTATTATTTTTAATATCACTTCTATTTTCATTAATTAAAAACACCAAAATGATTTTATGTTCACATACTTTATTTTATTTCTTTTGGAATAAAAAACCCAAAAACATTTACTTAAGCTAATTCATTTTCTTCTCTTAACAAAAACAAAACAAGTCCATTTTACAATTCTTGTACATTATTTCAATATGGTTGTAATAGATAATTAGGACTTTAATTTCTTGCAATCCCCATTTGTAAATTAGTACACCCCATCCTCCTAATGATTGTAATAGCGTAGAATATTTACTTTCCGCAATTTATCGCTTTCATATAAATACTAGTAAAGTAGGATTTGTATGAGAAGATAAAATCAACAAGTAGATAACCCTTAATCAAAGACTAAACGCATGCAAATCAAACACACCATTAACACATGCACCCCTAGGGTTAACTCCACTTGTTGCCTAAAAATGGTCATGTTATGCATGTGATACGTCTTAGCAAAACAATCAAAATACATGATCATAGTCCCTCGATGACATTTCAAATGTTGCCTTTCAAATGATCTTAGTCCCACAAAGAGAAATGCTAAGATATCTCACAATATTACTATCATGATTATACGATGACCCACGCTCGTCCCTTTACATCCAAAGATAAGGCTTCTTATCAATCAATGGTGAGATAGAAATATCAAAGGAAGAGAGAAATGAACAAAAGACTTTTGAGTAGGTAGAAATGTTCCTAAGTGCTTGCTCACTTTCAAAACAAACACACACCAAACATTTTCAAAACATGAAATATTTTCAAAAGTCCAACACTTTGTATACGTTCTTACAAAACGAGAACCATTACAAAGTTTACCTAAACGAAGGCATCTTTTCAAAAATACTTTCAAAAACCACCACAAAGAACATTTCCAAACAAAGCAAGTGATCTAGCAAGCAACCAAGAGCCCATAGATAACTATGGATGAAAAGGGTGCTAATACCTTCCCTTTTCATAATCTACCCCCCGAACTCAAAAAATAATCTCAAAGGTCTTTCCTGTTCTTTTCACCCTTTCCTTCATTTGGATAAAATAAAAGTTGGTGGCGACTCTTGCCAACCACAACAATTGTGATCTAACGTAATACATCCCAAGTCAGTAGAACTGGTGACTCTGTTGGGGACTATCTAAAAAGTGGGGTTACCTTAGGGTTAGATCACCTTTACTTGCTTTCCTTGTTTGATTTGTTTGCTTTACATTTATGGCTCCTTGTTTGGGCTTGCTTTAATCCTCTACGCGGATCTAGGACACCTTTTAGGTAAGTAGAAATAGATTATGGAAATTGTAGAGCATAGACCGATATGGTTGAAACAATGGCTACGTTAGTGTGACACATTTATGGGTACTGATATCCCTTATGTTGAATCGAGGAGAATACGGGGCCGCTGAGTGGCGTCATGAAGCACTAACTTACCTTAGAACCTTAATTAAACAACTTGGCCATTAGGACGTAGTGAGATGACCCGTTTCGGTGGAAAGCTGAAAATTGGTTGATACTCGATACTACACTCATTGAGATTGGACTTTTGGGATATCTCGGCCGTAAGAAAAGATTGATTATGCTGAGACAATGAATAAAAGAAAGTTCAGTGATATTGAGACCCTTTAGAACCTGATTACTATTACTAGGACAGGTTTGAGCCAACTAAAACTTCAAGAGGGTACTTACCTACAAACATCATGCAAGACTAAACCTAAGGACTTGTTTGCTTTGTGTGTACATAACAACTTGCTTACTTGTACATAACATCATAAACATCATAACATTATACGCATTCTCACTAGCATTCTCACTAACCATTTCAAGGATTTAGGAGTTTATCTTTGTTTTTGTTTTGTAGGCCATGAACTTCGTCCGAAGAAATACCATTAGAATCAACTTTGTGAAAGCACGCCCTCAAATCCAAGAGTTAGCGTCAAGGGTACTTGAAGAATCTCCTTTCACTAAGAAATATGGTCGACTCCTTAACTTGACTACCTCCAATTTCCAAGAAGAGATGATGTGCGTTCTCTTCCAATTCTTTGATCCCATGCATCATTGCTTCAATTTCCTTGACTATCAGTTGGTGCCAACACTAGAAGAATTCTCTCTACTATTAGGAGTGCCCGTACTTGATCAAGCAACATTCACCGGTTTAGAAGGGATTCCGAAACCTGAAGTCATCGTTGAAGCCCTGCATTTGAAGAGAGCCGACATTGTAGCACATTGGGAGACAAGAAGTGGAGTTCAAGGGTTCCTAGCCAAGTTCTTATTGGAGAAGGCTCATTCATTTTGGGAAGATTTGGATTTTCAAGCCTTTGAGAATGTCCTGGCCCTTCTCATCTATGGTTTGGTTCTATTTCCCAACTCGGACCAATTCATAGATGTGAATGCCATCACAGTCGTTCTCTCTCGTAATCCTATACCTACCTTATTGGGAGACATCTTACATTATTTCCATAGTCGCACCACGAAGGAAAGAGGTACTCTCTTGTGTTGTATTCCCCTACTTTCCAAGTGGTTTACTTCGCACTTACCTCGATCAACATTGAATAACGAGCAAAGATTGACATGGTCTTAAAGGATGATGTCCCTCACCCACTCTGATGTCCATTGGTGTTCGATATCCTTGGAAGATACTTCTATCATTGACCATTGTGGGGAATTCCCTAATGTCCCTCTGCTTGTCATTAGGGGATGTATCACTTGTAACCCTTGCGACAACTTGGTTACACCCAAAGAGATGGTCCTCATGATATGCCCATCCAAGGAGTGGTATTCGACTAAGAGAACGACGATCAAGGCTACCGTCAGAGGTTTGTGAGAGCTTAGATGATGGTAATTAAAGTAGATAGTGGTACACTGGGACGCAAGAATTCTATTCCCTTTGAACCTTTTCTTAGGTGGGTACGAGCTCGTGCTCAGAAGCTCATGATGCCTTACCCCTTCATCCTAACAGTTGTCGTGGAGCCTATTGCTAAAGAAGAAGTCACGTATATTTTCCTCCATCTCTACATGCCTACTTCTCTTGAAGACTTGCAAAAAGGTTGGATTTAGCTAAAGGAAGAACGAGACACTTTCGAAGCTCAGTGCTATGCGAGTGAGAAAAGGGTTTTGGAGCTTATAAAGCAACTACATGAAGAACAAAGCCCAAATGCCTACCTTGCACCGAAGAGGATGCGTTCGACCTTTTTATCATAGAAATTTATTTTGTAAGCCCAAGAGGCATGTTGTAATCATTTTGAACTAATTAATGAAAATTTACGTTTGTTCATTCTTTGTCTATACAAATTTAAATTTCATAAATCCTTGAAATCATTTGCATACACATCTTCCATACATCATGACATAATACGTTTTTCACAACAGGTTCCCTTATCTTTCTACTGTTTATTTCAGTAAGATGGATATCGAGAAAACAGTGAAGGACCTACAAGTACAAAACTCCCAGTTTCAAGAGACTTTACTGACCCTGGCCAAGGGGCAACAAGAGTTGATGACATTGCTATCATCCAAAAAGAAAAAAGGAAAGCCTTAGTTAATATGGGTAGAAGGTTCAGAGATCCGATCTGTAAGATACCAGTAGAGGAAGACTCGTCTGAGGAAGACGAAAATCAAATTGGAGAAGCTAGGAGTACCCAGGTTGGGTGTATCAATGATCAAGCATTCGACAATGAAGATTATTTTAATGAGCAGTATCCTCCTGCCGATGTTACATACAAGTAGCTAGAAGACATACTGAAGGTCGTTAAGATTCAAGCCATCCCTGGTTTGGATTTTGACGATTTGGGTTTTATATTTGGAGTTGTCATTCCCCATAAATTCAAAATACCAGTATTCGTTAAGTATGATGGGGTTTCCTACCCAAAGCTTCACCTAAAGTCTTATGTGCGCAAGATACAGCCGCACAATGCTGACAAGAAACTTTGCGTTCACTTTTTTCAAGAAAGCTTGGCTGGGACTCAACTAGAGTGGTTTTACCAGTTTGAGGGTTCCCGTATCCATACATGGGAAGACTTGGCTATCGCTTTCTACCACCAACACCAGTACAATTCCGACCTGGCGCCGACAAGAGTTCAATTGCAGGACATGACAATGGGGAAGAATGAAGGGTTCAAAGAATACGCCCAAAAGTGGAGGGATCTTTCCAGTAGGGTCCAACCTCCGTTAACCGATATGGAGTACGTTGATGTATTTATGGGTACTTTATCTAGTCCATTTTCAACTTATTGGTTGGTTGTTCTTCTTCCGGTTTCACTGAGCTGATCTTAATCGGTGAAAGAGTTGAAAGCGATATCAAAAGGGGGAAGATTCCCATAGCATCTGCTTCCACCTCCAATCCCATAAAGAAAACCTCCACTGGGAAGAAAGAAATTAATGTTGTGTATAGGGCAAGGGCCCGTACCAAGAAGGATGACCGTCCATCCGTTAATGTTGTTCGGATTTCCAACCCAACTCCTGTTCAAATACCATCTTCCAATTGTGAACGGTTTGAGGCTCCACAAAGACAATTCACCAGGATAGGCATGTCGTTATCCCAAGCATTACAACACTTGTTAAAGGCTAATTTGGTGACACTATGTGATCCTCTGGCCAATCCAGATACCTCTTCACCTAAATACAATCTGAATGCCAAGTTTGCATATCACTCGAATAGTCCCGGGCATGAGACTGACCAATGCTGGGCACTGAAGAATAAAATTCAAAACTTAATAGACAACAAGACTGTCGAATTTGATCAGCCTCTAATTCCCAATGTGATAATGGCACCAATTCCAAACCATGGTAAATGTGTCAATGTTGTTGAAGACACCATTTTTATTTCCTTTGTCGAAGACTTGACTACTCCGTTAACCATTATCAAAAATAATCTGTTGAAAGCCGGGATTTTCCCTGGCTGTTTGAAGGACTGTGATTTCTGTGCCAAACAACTCAATGGATGAAAATGGATGAAGGAAGGCATTCAACACCTGATGAATAGCCATGAGATCCTTTTTGAGAAGACTTCGTCCACAAAAAAATTGACCAATAAGATTGAAGACCTCTCCATCATAACAATTTCAAAAAAGCCTTTTAGGATCTCCTCCAAGGGCCTATCAGGATTTCAAATGAACTTATTGTTGCTCCTCTGATAATTACCGCCCCTGGGCCAATTCCGTACTCTTCCAACAAGGAAATGCCATGGAACTATAGTGTTGAGGGGTTTTACCATGGAATAAAGCAAGATACTTGGGTTGAAGAAAGAAAAGATGATGACATTGGTAACATTACTGGCTCTAGTAAGGTGAATAGAACTGGGAGAATCTTTTCACCCAACATCTCACCACCAACCGCTATGAAGGCACCTGTTCGCATCACCACTACTAAGACTAGTGCTGATACAAGGGGAAAAAAGAAGGTAGTTAAACCTGCTATGACAGAAATACCTGCAAAAGACATTGCTGCTGAGGAGCCTTCTGCTTGAGAAATGGATGAGATCTTGAAAATTATAAAATGGAGTGATTTCAAGATAGTGGAGCAGTTGGGGCAAACCCCTTCCAAGATTTCCATGTTATCTTTTCTACTTTGTTCCGATGCTCATGCCTGGGCGTTAATCAAATTTCTGAAGAAGGCTCATGTCCCTCATTTGACCACAACTGACCAGTTTGAAAATTATGTGGCCAGCTTGACGACCGACAATGGTTTGGGGTTCTCGGATGCGGATCTTACACCACTTGGAAAGAACCATAACAAAGCTCTGCATGTCTCTATTGAATATAAGGGGACTACCCTAGCACATGTTCTGGTTGACACAGACTCTTCTTTAAACGTGCTACCCAATGGGGCCTTAGACCGATTAGACTGTAAAGGATTGGTGTTGAAACCAAGTGATATTATTGTGAGGGCTTTTGATGGGTCCAAAGGGACAGTTCATGGAGAGGTGGATCTCCCGATCAAGATGGGCTCACAGATTTTCAACTCTACTTCCTACATCATAGACATCTGCCCTGCTTACTCTTGTTTGCTGGGTCGCCCTTGGATCCACGGAGCAGGGGCAGCAACGTCAACTCTTCATCAAAAGCTCAAGTATCCGGTCAAAGGAAGGATTGTCACTGTCTGTGGTAAGGAGGAATTCATGGTAAGCCACCTCAACTCTTTCAAATATGTGGAGATGGATGGTGAATTTATAGAAACCCCGTGTCAGGTGTAACGCGGTGGGAGAAGTGACTTGGTTGTTTTACGTTTGACCGCAATTGTATGGATAGCAAGAGTCGCCACCGACTTTTCTTTTATCCAAAAGGAAAGGCTGAAAAGAATAGGAAAGACCTTTAGAGATATTTTATGAGTTCGGGGGGTAGATTATGAAAAGGGAAGGTATTATCACCCTTTTCAGCCGTATTTATCTACAAGCTCTTAGTTGCTTACTAGATCACTTTCTTTTGTTTTAATGTGCTTGTGGTGTGGGTTTTGAAAGTATTTTGAAAATGTGTCTTCTTTGTAATGGCTCTCGTTTCTATAAGAACGTGTACAAAGTGTTGTTTTGAAAATAGTTCAAAGAGGTGTTTGTGGAATGTGTTTTCGAAATGATTTTGAAAAGGTGTCTTCTTTGTAATGGCTCTCATTTCAATAAGAACGCGTACAAATTGTTTGTCTTTTGAAAATGCGTACAAATTGCTATCTTACCATTGATTTGGTAAGACTCCCCATTGTTGGATGTGAAGGGACAGGCGCGGGTCAATCGTACAGTCATAGAAGGAAACTTGTGAGATGCTTTAGCAATTTTCGTAAGGGACTAGATCATTTTATCGAAGGCAACATCGAGGGACATCGAAGGACTACGATCTTTTTTATCGAAGGGTCTTTTATAAAGCGTCCCATATTTGAGGGACATGACTGTTTTTCCGAGGCAACAAGCGAGGTTACCCTAGAGGTACGCGAGTGAAAGTGTGTTTGATTCAAGTAAAGTTGTTCTTTGATTATGATTGTCTAGCGATTGATTTTAAATCTTTCCATACACGCCTAATTACTCTACAATATAAAGAAAAACAGATAAATTGTAGAAATTAAAATTCAATGCTATTACAGAGCTTTCGGGAATGGGGAATACAAATTTACAAATGAGGATGGATCAATGTGATTAAAAGTCTAAATAAGAAATAAATACAACCAAATCAAATCGAGCAATTAATTGAAACTACAACAAATTGATGAAGTAAAATCAATTAACAAAGTAAAAATAAGGAAATAAAATTCTTAGCATTTGTTTGAAAAGTTTGTAAAGAAAAATAAAAATTCTATTCTTTTATAGAAAATAATTAGCTAAAGAAATTAAATCAAGAAATTAAATCAAAATATATATATATATATATATATATATATATATATATATATATATATATATATATATATATATATATATATATATATATATATATATATATATATATATATATATATATATATATATATATATATATATATATATATATATATATATATATATATATATATATATATATATATATATATATATATATATATATATATATATATATATATATATATATATATATATATATATATATATATATATATATATATATATATATATATATATATATATATATATATATATATATATATATATATATATATATATATATATATATATATATATATATATATATATATATATATATATATATATATATATATATTTATCTTTTAGTTTTTTTTTATTATGAAGAAATTAAACAATGAAGAAATTAAACAAACAAATTAAGACTAAAGAAAAAAAGTTAATTAATAAAATTAATTACAAATTTTTTCCTAAATTAAAATTAGAACTAGTCTAATTAAGAAATTTATCTATCAAAACTACGTGATTTATTAAATTAGCAAAAACAAATAAAGTCAAACTAATTATTTAAACAAATCAAAAGGGAAGGGTGGTGTCAAACTGAAATGGGGTGTGAGGACAAATTGGACTTGGAGTAAGGTCCATTTGTTTCATCCAATTCAAGAAAATGAAGTAAAACGGCAAAAAAGATACGAAAAGGTCTCCCATGGGTGTCGAACCCGGATTCCCTTAGTTGTTAGAAGTGTGCTTTGCTAACTGAGCTGTTCTGCTTATTCGCTATTACTATGACACAATTAGAACATAAGGGAAAACAACAAGAGTAAATTGGGCCAGCAGCCCAATGGGATGACCCGGCTTAGATGAAGGGAGTAAGGAAGAATGGGAACCCTAACCACAGGGATGCGCCGCTGGGAGCTTTATGGGGAAAGGAAAATTGATTAACTATTAACACAGTTTTCTCTCTGAAACTCTCTCCATCATGTTACTCGCTCAATCTAAACCCCTGTTCCTCTTTATAACTCTCCCGACCCCTAATCTCACGTTTATCTCACTCTCTCTTGCTTGAGCCAAACAACAATCGAAACTCCTCATCTCTCTAAATCCACCTTTAGCTTCTAGTAAAAACAACTAAAATCCTATGAATCTAAACGCAAATATGGAAATGATGGATGTGTCTAAAGCAGGAAGTACCAATCAACTCAGTAGCATTGATAATAGATAAAAGGCGATGATTAGAAATTCAACGTGTTTACCTGTTAAATGGAGGAGTGCTCCAGAACTCGTTTCACAGTAGGCGAAGGAAACGTTGAACGGGATCCCCAATATCGTGCAAGTTAGGTATGCTTATTCTTTTCCACTGTCTTACTTTAAGAATATTGTTGATTTGTAATTGTTGCGTGTTTTGCTCAGTCAATTGCCCAGATGCCTGAAAATCAACTGTACTAGGTCAAAAGTCAAATGTGGCCCACATACAGTCAAACTTCAAGATTTTTAGTCAACATCAACATTTTGAAGATATATCCATCATTTGATCAAGGTTTGATCATGATTCCTCAAGGAATGCCCCCAAATTTATCAAAACCCAAAAGTTGCAAAATTAGGGTTTCATAGGAAAAGTCAACCAAACTTTGACCAGGCATAACTTCTTCATACTTTATCATAAATTTTCCATCCAATGCTCATTTTGAATAGGATGCAATTCCCTAAAACTCATCTTCATCCCACAAGTTTAAAATATGCACTCATCAAAAGATATGAATTTATACGTTATATGTCCTTTTGAAAAGTCAACAAAAACACCTTTTGGGTCAAAGCTTCATACATGAACATGGAAGACCCAATTGAGATGAAACCAAAAGGGTTGTTTAGGGGATATCCTAAGATTTCTAAAAAGTCAAAGAACACCTTCTTCGGGTTAAAAATGAGAGAGATGTGTATTGTCAAAGTTGACCCATTTTTGGAAATGTGCATGAAGTCAACATTGATCAAAATGACTTTTTTCCAAATGGGCCCATGTTTTCTTGTTTGAAACTTGTTCCTAAGAGGACCCACGACCCCTGATCTTATCCACCTATTATTTTATTATTTTTATTATTTATTTTGATTTTTTATCCATTTAAATCAAAATAAATCAATTTAAATAGTAGAATAATCAAATAAAATCAAAGATTTGATTTTATGAGCATATTATGAGTCCATGAACAACTAGCAAATAAAAAAATTCATGCAAGAGCTAATTGATTGGAAAAGATCTTAATTTGGTCTATTTTGGAAACAAATCATACAAGGCAAAGAATGAAATCAAATCTCCATAATTTGCAAAGATATGATCAGTTTTTATTGACATAAATCATTCTATGATATATACACAACATTTGCACAGCATAACAAGAGAACAAAACTCAATTTTTTGTCAAAAAAGTGCAGGTCGGTTTTGATTCCATAGGCCGTTTCAAGTAATTCCAAAGCCAGCAATTTGTTCCTGGATGTATTCTGAAGCTATTCCAATCATCCTCAAGGACAAAAACATCAAGAACCACAGTTTGCATATTTTTCTCAAACTCGAATTAATTGATTTTCCCATTATAAACTTGTTTTGATCACATATCCACGCTTGTTATCATATTTGCATTGTTTCTGTATGGTTTAATCTGAGTTCAAATGCAGGAATGGAACGACGCCATTGTTAGGGTTTTAAGGTCCCAAATTGGGGACTCTCCGTAGAGGAGAAATTAGACCAAATTATGGATATCAATGAACTCAGAGCGTGATTTGCAACTGATCTATCCCTTTGGTTTTGATTTATCTTGCTTGTATTATTTTTTTGAATCTTGCAGAGATGTAGCTACGGATAAAAACTGTCACTATAGCCTTTAGTGACGGTTTTGTCCGTAGGTAAAAGCTGATATCAAAAACAACAGTTATGGGGAAGAAGACAAGAGGTGGCAGCACACCATTGGCCCATTTTAAATTGGCACGTGTTTCTGGCCAAGGCACTTTATTTCCTTTATATTTTATCTATGTTATTATATGTACAACTAACCATCCCAGCACATATGGCAAAGGCGTAGGTGGTGAAGCAAAGGGTTCTGGGTTCGATCCCAGAATTTCACGTTTTCATATTTTCCAATTTCTTTGTCCCAGATCCAGTGAGCCTCACCTTCAAAAAATCCATCATGCATCCTCAAATACACGCCATCAGATCATGTCCTGGCCAGATCTAACGCCTCAAGCATGCAGGCGCGTGGTGGACCTCCTGAAGGCCAGCTGCACTGAATTCCCACATGGGTAAATGGGCCTATAATTTTGGGCTTAACAATTCCATTCCACACCCCTAAGTTGCTAACAACAATACAAGCCCAATTTCTTTTCTTTTTTTATTTATTTTATTTCCTTTATTTTAATTATTTGATTAATTATTTCCTTTTACAAAAATAACACAAAAATCAGTTTTTTTATTAAATCAAAAATATCAAAAATTAGTTTTTCATAAAATATTATATTTCTTTAATTAATTAGTTTAATCAAAATTAGGGCAATTTAATTCTTTTTTATAATTAAATTCACTTAGAATTAGGAATCAATTTGTACATAATCTAATATTTCTCAAAAAATAACCTAAATTTTTTTCAATTAGATTTTTTAGGTTTCCTAATTTATTCTCGCATTAAATTCGCCGCGCCCATTTTTTTGATTTCCTTTTTTATTATTATTGTAACTGCTCCGAGTTTGTAATAGTAATTAGGGTTTTAAATTCTGCATCTTTATTTTCAGTCCAAGATGATTATGTATCTGCAAAAGCCTTGTAATAGCTAGGACTTTTAACTTTCCAGCATTTTATTTTCGCAAACTATGAACTGCCTAGATATTAATAGGATTGTATGGAAGGACAAACTGAAAATTAATACGGTAGAAAACCCTAAATATGCAAAGATAAATTAACTGAAAATTACACTCGCACATGCTCACTCCTAGGGTTTACTCCACTCAGAATGCCTTCGGTAAACGGTCATGAAGTATAGGGTTTGTTAGTGGTTGTCCTCTAGCCCCGAAAGATCTAAAATGACCCATTCGGATGTTGCCTCGGAAAAAGATCTTTAAGGCTTTAGGATGATTACTAACATTTCCTAACATTGCTTTTGTGATCGTATTTGTCCCTTCGAATGTCCCTAAAAAACTCCAACGACGATGCTATCTATTTCTCAATAATTGGATAGCATTGTCTAAAAGGAAAACGAACAGACTTTTTCGAGTAGGTAGATTAGTTCCTAGGTGCTTGCTCAAACAAATAAATTTTTTTCACAAAAACACTTTTCAAAAAACGGTTTTCAAAACAACTTCGTCACACCCTTGAAGACAGATATAAGGGTTATCACGAAGTAAAAAAAACTTTTTAAAACAAGCACACACAAGAAATTTAAAAAATGAGCAAGTACCTAAGAGCCCGTGGAAAACCACAGATAGAAAGGGTGTTAACATCTTCCCTTTCTATAATCTACCCCCCGTACTACGAAATATCTCGAAAAAAGGTTTTTTATGTTCTTTTTCCTTTTCCTTTGTTGGATGAAATAAAATTCGATGGAGACTCTTGCTTACCGCACATTTGTGAATACAAAACGAAAACCAGTATTAACAGTCGGTTCTGCCACTGTATCACAGTTTGTGGGGTTGTTTTTGCAGTTGGAGCTGATTTTTAGTCTGCTATGGGCAGCAATGCATGACTGTTATTTGGCTTGATGTGATTTTGGAACATTTTTTGGCTAGGTGATATCTTTCTGCCTCTATTTATTTCCCTCTTCATCTTTCAATGAAATATAAAGCCATTTTACTTTTTTATATAATTTTTATGAAGGGTTTGCATAGGTTAGGAAAATGATGATGCAATTGAGATTGTTGAGCAAGCTAGCTTTCTGTTTTGCCTTGTTCTATTGCTGCTGTTTTAGCAGCCTGCCTTAGGGTTACAGTTTTGGCTTTATTTGTGCCGCTTTTGTTTGGCTTGTTGCAATATTTTATTGTTGTTGGACAACCTTGGGCTTTATGCTATGTTTGCAAATTTCCTTTTCCTTTTTTATGAACCAAGGCCCAAACCTTATGATTTGTAAAATAGGAGAAGAGGGATTATGATTAAAAACAAACAAACCTTAAATCTGATTCCTAAATACAAACCCTAATGATGAGCATTCAAACTTGGTCATAACCATATGTTCTGGAATTTTCACATGCTTTCTAACTTTTTCTTTTCTTATTTCATAAACACGAGGAGTGGATTTCAAGCGAGGCAAGGTGGATAGAAAACCATGGCTAGCAAGGAGTGGATAAGTTTCTTGAAGATGAAGCAAAGAAGACTTGAATAAAATAAACAAAATTTCTTTCTTTGTAAACAAAACAAAATTTGTAGCTTGTATTAACTTGTAATCTTTGTAACATAAGTTGATGAATCTTGAAGTTTCCCAATTTCTTGTAGTAAATGTAACAACTTTGAATATTTTGCGAGATAGAAACTCAAAATTTCCTTGTGTAAACTCATGTATCTCAAAATATTGAAGCAAATTGACACATTAGTGAATCAATGCGATTTCGCACATGTATTGAGTGAAGTTTGTTTGATAATATCAGACATGTTTTGAACATTGTACCCTCGTGATTCCATGAAACTCGCACTTAAAATGAACCTCGCATGCCATGCTCGATTCAAATGGAACTGCATTTCCAAACCTGAATTCAATCTCTTGATGACAAAACATATGCTTTAAGAGTATTCATCAATCTTGCAAAATTAACAACTTCAACATGAGAATCAAAGTCCTGAGAAAATAATTGGGGTATGAATTGAAATTAGGAGTTAAGAACATTCAAAATCAAGTAAATGACTTGTGATGATGCGATAACTTTCAAAGTCTTCCAAACACAATTTTCCTTTGATCTTTGAAGATAAACTTGTAAACGACATCACTCATGACAATATGCAAAAACAATCGTCTCAAGATCTTGGAATTTGAGGAAATCATAATTCTTAGAAGTCAGACGACAGTTACTTAAGATTAGGCCAAATCCATGAAGCGAACTTTAAAGTATTCGAATTTTGGTGATCTTCCATGCGTAATTAGCTCTTGATTTGTGAAGAGAAATTGGAGATGATGTCAAGGAGATTCGTACGCAAAAATAATTGCTCAAAAATATCGATTAATGAAGAAGTTACAATCGCTTGAACTTGGTCTCACAAAAGGTCGACTTTTGGGTCAATGGAGTCATTTTCAGTCATCCGAACCCTTGAATGAGCAAACTTGCAATGCGAGGTTTGAAACATGGCACGAACATCCTTGAGGAGACATGAAGATCTATGAAGACCATTTGAAACCTTGGAGACTCAATTTTCTTTGGGAAATAACAAACCCTAATTGTTGACTTACTTCCTAGGAAGAGAATTTGTCTGATCAACTTTTGAGCCAAATTGAGTATTCGAGAAACCCTAGGATAGTGTCTTGAATGAAAATGGGAGGGAAAGTTTTGGGGTACAACATCAGGATTTTCAAGCTGTTCCACCAATGGTTGCTACCGCCAAATGTTCCTCTGATGTGTCCAAAGCTGGTAAGGTTGTGCCAAAGATGGTTTCGTTTAGAGATACTCGTGTTGCAGTCGAAGAAGGAAGTTGTGATACTTTGGGGCAACTCCCCGAGATCCCATTAAAAGCAGACAAATGTGGTTTGGGTTTCACTATCAAGGCTCAGAAAGAAGTGAGGTGCGCTTACACAGGGAAGCCCCCTCTCCGTATTGGAAGTCATGAGGTTAACGTTGTAGGTGATTCTGATGATGAGGTTGCATTTGAAGAATGGGTGTATCCTACTACAACAAAGCTCAACAATTGGCACGCAAAGGACTTCGTTCCCATCTCCTTCATTGAGGAGTAATTACTTGTTTATTGCTTTCTATTAATTCAAGAAAATTTTGTCTGTAATATTAAACAATGACTTTTAAGTCATATGCCTGGCCCGGGGCACTATGGTCCATTTTGTCAAGGGTTTTATTTATGTTCATTTTATCATATGATCATTCAATACAAACCATTGGACCTTTTTGCATTCGAACTTTTGTGCTCATTGTCTTTCTTTTTCTTCAATTCATTTTTTCAAAATAGCCATTTGTCTTACATGCACACACGCACTCTTGCAGGTCCTCGTCCACTCCAGATCTCATTGACGATGACTCTATTGTTACCAACTATGATTTTGAACATCAAGTTAACCAAGCCGAAGACGAAGGCGAGGAATATTGTGAGATACCGGGAGAACTATCCAGACTTCTATTACAAGAGGAAAAAGCTATTCAACCACATGAAGAGTTAGTTGAAGTCATCAATCTAGGTACCAAGACAGACAAGAGGTCAAGTTCGGCGCTAACCTAGGAAGTAGTGTCAAGAGCAGATTGGTTTAAATGTTGCATGACTATGTGGAAGTGTTTGCTTGGTCGTATGAAGATATGCCAGGTTTGGATACCGACATTGTAGTTCATCGACTGCCGACAAAGGAAGATTGTCCTCCTGTCAAACAAAAAGTTTGTCGCATGAGGCCTGACATGTCTGAAAAGATAAAAGCTGAAGTGGTGAAACAATTTGATGTCGGATTTCTAGCTGTGACATCTTATATCCAATGGGTTGCAAACATGGTACAAGTGCCGAAGAAAGACGAAAAAGTTCGTATGTGCGTAGATTATAGGGATCTGAATAGGGAAAGTCCCAAGGATGATTTCCCTCTACCTCATATTGATGTCTTAGTCGATAACACTGCTCAGCATAAAGTCTTATCTTTCATGGATGGTTTCTCTGGCTATAATCAAATTAGGATGGCTCCCAAAGACATGGAGAATACCACCTTTGTTATGCAATGGGGCACCTTTTGTTACAAGGCCATACCATTCGAGTTGAAGAATGCAGGGGAAACATATCAAAGGGTTATGGTAACTTTGTTTCATGATATGATCCATCATGAAATAGAGGTATATGTGGATGATATGATTGCAAGATGACAGACTGAGGAAGAACATCTCAATCACCTATACAAGCTATTCGAGAGGCTGAAAAGTACAAGTTGAGGTTGAACCCTAATAAGTGCACATTCGTAGTACGATCTAGAAACCTTATAGGTTTTGTTGTTAGTGGTAAAGGCATTGAAGTCAATCCTGCCAAAGTGAAATCCATCCAAGAAATGTCAGTCCCCCACTCTGAAAAGAAAGTTAGAGGATTCTTGGGTCATCTTAACTACATCGCTCGCTTCATATCTCACTTAACTGCTACTTGTGAGTCAATCTTCAAACTCTTGAAGAAAGATCAAGTAGTCAGATGGAATGATGAATGCCAGGTTTCCTTCGACAAAATCAAAGAATATATACAAGAACCTCCTATCCTCATGCCTCTAGTTGAAGGAAGACCCTTGATCATGTACTTGACAGTACTAGAGAATTCTATGGGGTGTGTTTTGGGCCAACATGACGAGTCTGGCCGAAAAGAGTGTGCTATTTACTACCTGAGAAAAAAGTTTACCGACTGTGAAACCAGATATTCACTGCTCGAGAAAACTTCTTGCGCTCTGGAATGGGCTGCTCGCTGGTTAAGATAGTATATGTTGACTCATACCACTCTGTTGATTTCTAAGATGGACCCTATCAAGTACATCTTCGAGAAACCCGCTCTTTCCGAACGGATAGCCAGATGGAAATGATCTTGACTGAATACGATATTCAATACATAATGTAAAAGGCCATCAAAGGAAGTGTATTAGCAGATCATATGGCCCATCAAGCTGTCGATGATTATAAGTCTATGAACTTTGACTTCCCGAATGAGAACATCATGCTAGTGATTGACTGCACGAAACTTGGACCATATGACGGACCTGAAGAAGGATCCTGATGGACTATGGTCTTTGATGTGACTTCTAACACTTTGGGTAACGGAATTGGTGTTGTGATCATATCCCCTGAAGGTTGCCACATTCCTTTCACTGATAGACTATGCTTCGATTGTACGAACAACATAGCTGAATACAAAGCATGCATTTTAGGTCTGAAGGCTGCTATTGATTTGCGGATCAAGCATTTGAATGTGTTTGGGCATTCCGCGCTAGTAATTATCCAAGTAAAAGGAGATTGGGACACTAAACACCCTAATCTCATCCCTTACAAGGAGCTTGTGCTATATCTGATTCCTTACTTCGAAGAGATCACCTTTGAACACTTCCCTAGGGAAGAAAATTAGTTAGCTAATGCTTTGGCCACAATGTCTTCTATGTTCAAGTTCAAATGGGACAAAGGAGCTCTTATGATTATGTTTGAGAGATTTGATGAACTTGCACACAACTATGAGCTTAACACTGACACAGAAAAGCCATGGTACCATGAGGTGAAGAGATACCTTGAAGCACAAGAGTATCTAGAAGGAGCTTCCATCAATGACAGAAAGTTCTTATAAAGATTTCAGCCAAATTCTTCCTAAGTAATGGAATCTTGTACAAACGCAACCATGACTCTACTATACTCTGATGTGTGGACAAGAAGGAAGTTGAGGAAATTATGGAAGACATGCATGATGGTCTCTTTGGGAATCACTATAGCGAACATACTATGGCTAAGAAAATCCTGAGAGATGGTTACTATTGGTTAACAATGGAGACTGATTGACCTCAACACTCAAAGAGTTGCCACAAGTGCCAAATATATGCTGATAAGGTTCATGTGCCTCCTACCCCTCTGAACATCATGACCGCTCTGTGGCCATTTGCAATGTGGGGCATTGGCATTATTGGAGAGATCAAACCAACTACTTCCAATGGACATCACTTCATTCTTGTCGCTGTCAATTATTTCACCAAATGGGTCGAAGCCGCCTCATTTGCCTCAGTCACTAAGAACGTGGTAGCTAGATTCATCAAACATAACCTCATCTGCCACTGTGGTATCCCCGAAAGAATCATCACCGATAATGGGACTAACTTTAACAATGCGATGATTACAGAACTTTGCACTCAGTTCAAAACCAAGCATCACAATTCTTCTCCTTATAGACCTAAAATGAATGGCGTAGTGGAAGAGGCCAACAAAAACATTAAGAAGATTATGCAGAAGATGGTAGTGACCTATAAAGACTGGCATGAGATGTTACCGTTTGCTCTTCACGGCTACCGTACTTCAGCTCGGACATCAACTGGGGCAACTCCCTTTTCTTTAGTCTAAGGCATGGAAGTTGTCCTACCAGTGGAAGTTCAGATTCCCTCACTAAGGATTATGAATGAAGCAGGCCTAGGCGAAGACGAGTGGATTCAAACAAGATTGGATAAGTTGAACTTGATTGATGAAAAGCGACTGGTTGCCGTTTGTCATTGTCAGATGTACCAAAAATGCATGATCAAGGCTTTCAACAAAAAGACCAGACCTCGAATATATCAAGTTGGTGACTTGGTGATAAAGCGTATCATTCTTCCACAAGGCGACCCCAGGGGAAAATGGACTCCCACCTACGAAAGGCCATTTGTTGTCAAGAAAGTTTTCTCTGGTGGTGCCATGATGCTGACTACTATGAACGGTGAAGACTTCCCACATCCTGTGAATGCAGACATAGTTAAAAAATACTACGCATAAGAGACCCTATAGGTTGACACTCCTAGGAAAGATAAGGGAATCCCGGAAAACCAAAAGGTTTGGGAAAAATTAGGGATATATGCAAAAGATTGTACACCCGGCAAGTTGAAAATCCGAAAGGGCGACTTGGGAAAAAATGGGTATCCTGGTGGGCTGAAAACCCTAAAGGGCGGTCCAGGAAAAAATTAAGGATTAAAAGTGTATGACTATGTCCCGTGGAATCACCATCATCGACTTTATTACCAAGGTTCGAGTTTAAATGGTCCAAGATCAATCTAATCAACTTCTGTCAACGACAAGGGGCATTCGAAGACATTGGGGAAAGAGTAGAATTGGAACACAATTAGATCACTTCCACGTGGCTATTATATTTTTTTTCAATTTTTGTTTTCCTTTCGACGATTTATTCTTACTAGGATCTCCGTCTCTTTGTACACAAATGCCTATTCATGGGCAAAATATCAATACAAATATACTTTACAGTGCAAACTTTCTGTTTGTTGTTTTGAATGCAAAGATGTCAAATGACTAAAATTGAACGAACATATGCATATGAACATAATTAAAACTATTTTGCACATGTGTCTTTCCAAGCAGTAACAAGCATCTTTTAATGCAGTTGAGATATCCCTACAGAGTTATCTCATTAGCATCATCCCCGCAGGGTCAGCTACAATAAACCTTTCCCCAACGGAGTTTCCCATAAAATCCTTTTCATAGGTTGGTCCCCAGCCAAGGGTCTTAACCTCTTGACAGCTCTCTCCCCAACTAAGTTGGTCCTAAGAGAAGAAACCTCGTGGATCTCTTCCTAAAAGAACTCACCTCGTCAGCAGTTCGTCAAGTATCCCTCAACAGGTTTTGTTTCTTCAACATGGTTTATTTCCCCAGCTAAATCTGTCTGCCCCAAATGAGTCTATCCTCTCCAACTTGAGTTTTCCTCTCAGACTATTACAAATCAGAGGGCCATAACCCCTAATCGCCAGTGAAGTCGGCAACAAAGTCATTGTTATCTCCAAAATTTGTTGTGAAGCCTGGATCCGATAAGATAACAGTTTTAACTTCAGTAAGTTGTTGTGAAGCATGGACCCGACCAGATAACAGTCAACTTTATTCTTTCAATAAAGATATTATGAATCCTGGACCCGACTAGATAATAGTACAACTTTCAGTCACTATGAAGCCTGGACCCGACCAGATAATAGTGTAACTTTTCAAATACTATGAAGCCTGGACCCGATCATATAATAGTACAATTTTCAGTTACTATGAAGCCTGGACCAGACTAGATAATAGTTTAACTCTTAGAGATATTGAAGAATCCAGACTCAACTAGATAATAAAGTTGTTGTGAAGCCTGGACCCGACCAGATATCAGTTCAAATTCATCTTTTCAAGCAAGTTATTGTGAAGCATGGATCCGACCAGATAGCAATAAACTTTATTCCCTCTGAAATTTGTTGCGAAGCCTAGATTCCGACCAGATAACAACTAATTTCATGCAAGTTATTGTGAAGCCTGGACCTGACCAGATATCAGTTCAACTTCATATTTTCAGACAAGTTATTGTGAAGCTTGGACCCAACCAGATAGCAATTAACTTCATCCACCTCAGAAATCTACGAAGCCTGGAATCCGACCAGTTAGCAGTTTAGCGTCAGTAAATTACTGTGAAGCCTGGATTCCGACCAAATAAAAGTTAATTCATTCTTCCCCAGCGAGTCACTATGAAGCCTGGACCCGACCAGATAATAGTGTAACTCTTCAAAAACTATGAAGCCTGGACCCGACCAGATAGTAGTTACCACTTCAAGTTACTGTGAAGCCTGGAAATCGACCAGATAACAGTTCAACTTCAAGCAGTTTTCTATGAAGCCTAGATTCCGACCAAATAACAGTTACTTTAACCTTCCCCTGCAAGTTACTGTGAAGCCTGTAATACGACCAGATAGCAGTCAACTTTATTATCCCCAACAGATTGCTGCCAAGCCTGGATTTCGACCAGAAAACAGCCAGTTTCCGATGCTCTCCGGTCAGGAATAATTCCCCAGTAGAGAATTGAACAATCAAAATTCCTAAACTCTTTTCCCAAACAGAGATCAGCACTCTCCACATAGCCTTCTTAAACAAGCCAGTATTCCCCAACAAATTTTTCTCCTCAAACAACGGAACAGAAATTCCCAATAGAAATATCCTAAAAATAAGAGGAGCATACTCTTCATCTCCAACAGCAGTCTAGGAGCTCATTTCCCAAGGCTCATTAGCATTTTGTCAAGGATTTATTTTCCTAGACAAAGACACGCTTCAAGGAGCACATCACATCCATAAACCATAATGCATACATGACAAATACATACAACATAATTTCATTTATATCTAGAACATCATTACACCATGCATACATCTGCGTGCAACTAATCTTTTCCCTTGCAGGAAAAATATGTAGTCCAAGACATCTACCGCTACAGTTTAAATTAACCAAAAGATTTATCCTGATGCTTTCCCCAGTCACTCTGAATGGCATCTCTAAGCCTATTCCCTACATTGTCAACTAACACATCATCGAATGCAAATTTCTGGGCACTCTAGTGTTTAATAATCTTCCACCTTCAAGTCACGAATGGTGGACTCGCCAATCTAACTCTTCAGGTTTAAGAAGATTGAACAGGGGCAGCTGTTGTACCCCAAAATTTGACCTCTCATTTCTCAAGGATTCTCACAAGATCTCCCATGACATCAAGCTTGCAGCACTGATATATCAATTTAGGTTTGGAATTGGCACAAGGGCAAAATGGTCAATTGCATGCTGAAAAGTGAAACTTTGACTTTTGGATCAAAATCAAGTTTCAAGAATCATATTTCATCAAGACATGTTGGAATATAAAGTTTGTTTCACCAAGAAAATCAAAGGTTAAAATTCCTTTGGAAAAATCAAAATTCTAAATACTTAGAAATTTTTCTAAGTGTTTAGGAAATATGATAAGTTCAGAACTTTTGGCCAGATTTTCACCATGATGCAAGTTGATTCTGGAAGAACTTCTAACACAAGAGTTGCAGGTCTCAATAAGATCTAAAACATTGAAGAATATAACTTCTTCTAGAAATGCTGGGATTTCAAGTTATGAATCCTTGAAGACACGTCCATAAAACTGAAGCATTCAGTAAACTTTGGACATTTCCAAGATAGAATTTGGTTAGAACTTCTGGACCAGTTTTCATGTAGGTTCAATCAGAATTTGCAAGAGTAATTCATAGAGGTTCTACAATGTATGCTACAAGATTTTTGGAAAGTCTGAGAACTCCTTCAGAACATGCTGGAACAGGGAGATTCAAAGATCAGAAGTTGGATGTTCGTTCTAGGTTACACTGATGCTGAACTTCTGATCCAGATTAAGCTATGATACATAATCTCATATTGTAGGATTTCTGTTTTGATAAATCTTATCATCATTTAATGCTCACAACCACTTTTGAGTCTTTATCTAAAGGATTTCCCCACGTGTGGCATAGAAGTACATTGTTGTCCTTGAAGAGCAAACTTTTGTACAAGTTTATGCTGGGCTCATGCTTTGCTTTTGCTTCTGAGGGTACTTTTCCTTAATTCCTGCTTACAAATCCAGCTTAAGCGCGGCTAAAGCTGCTAACCACCATACTTGTTTAAACGTACTTCAAGAACAAGTCAGCACCCTAGCATATGATGGTTGTACCCTTGACCTCTCCAAGCTATAAAATCCTTGCCTATAAATTGAACTTCATTTGCAACTGTAAAGAGGTCGAGAATTTGAAAATTAGCCTTGAAACCTTGCTGAAATTTCAAAGAACTTGAAACTAAAAACATAAACACAACAACCTGTTAAACTTCTATTTCTTTTCACGCCCAAACTCTAATTTTCTTGCACATCTCTTGGCCAAATCACCCATTCAGCTTCAAACACATATTTAGAAACAATCCCGACTTCTATTTATAAACTGCAATACAATCTCCACGAATTTCCATTTCAAAGTCAGAACTTTGCTTCTTAGCTGTTCCAGAACTTTCCAGGCATTCATAGCTCAAGTTAAAGATTGTTTCAGTCTTCTGAGCACGTGAGAAAACTGACCAGAACATTACAACAGTCAGAACCAGACTCAAGTTTACAAAACATTTTCCAGCTGCAAGGTAAGTTCCTGCTGATTCTCATCATATTACTTAGGCATTGATAGGCTTACATGTTTAAAAATACAATGTAGATATCCTGACTCTGATGTTGTACATATTCTTAAAATTCATGTATTTTTCGCCTAAGTAGAGAGAATTTCAGTTCAGAACTTCTTGAGGAAATTAGGATTTAGAATTAGGATCAGCAAAATTCATGCTTGCTTCTGATTTACATTTCTGATGCTTTATATTTCTGAAACCATGACGAAACCTGCCATAACTATCATGTATGCATTTTTTGTTTTGTTGGGACATGACTAAGTTGTAGATGTTCTGACTAGCGTGAAGAATAAGATTCATCATCAGAGTTTACTTTGTGTTATATGTTTATGTTTTTGCTTCTAATACCAGATGTATAGCCACCCCAGTGATATAGAGTGAATGCTTAAGACGTTAGTGTTAAGGGTCCTGAGTTCTATCCCCAGAAACACCTTTTTTATGTTTATTCCATGACATTTTGTTCCCATCCTGTACCAGAACTTTTAGGCATTTCCATCCAACAGCATTGACACCTCACATACCCATTATCAGAACTTCTATCTTGCCAGTGACACTAGAACTTCTAGGTTTCCAGCTACATCAGAACTTCCAAACTCTCTCGAAACATCCAGAATTTCCAAACTCCCTCAACCACCAGAACTTCATACCTTCCAGTAACGTTAGTACTTCTAGGCTGCCAGTTGCATCAAAATTTCTAGGATTTCCCTTGTTCCCAACAACCCCAGAACTTCAGTGTACCCAGACCCAGAACTTCTGACCTTCCCTTTTTCTACTAACATTTCTTTCTTGCAACGTATCAGAATCAGAGTTTCTGCCCCTTACTTCATATGTCTCTTCTTTCAGCAAGGCGCTGATTCTGACCCCTTTTTTCTCTTATTATTTTTAATAGCACTTCTATTTTCATTAATGAATAACACCAAAATGTTTTTATGTTCACATACTTTATTTTATTTCTTTTCGAATAAAAAGCCCAAAAACATTTTTCTTAAGCTACTTCATTTTCTTCTCTTAACAAAAACAAAACAAGTCCATTTTACATTTCTTGTACATTATTTCAATATGGTTGTAATATATAATTACGAATTTAATTTCTTGCAATCCCCGTTTGTAAATTTGTACACCCCATCCCCTAATGACTGTAATAGCGTAGAATATTTAGTTTCCGCAATTTATCGCTTTCATATAAATACTAATAAAGTAGGATTTGTATGAGAAGATAAAATCAACAAGTAGATAACCCTTAATCAAAGACTAAATGCATGCAAATCAAACACATCATTCAAACATGCACCCCTAGGGTTAAATTCACTTGTTGCCTAAAAATGGTCATGTTATGCATGTGAGACGTCTTAGCAAAATAATCAAAATACAAGATCATAGTCCCTCGACGACGCTTCAAATGTTTCCTTTCAAATGATCATAGTCTCTCAAAGAGAAATGATAATATATCTCACAATATTGCTATCATGATTATACGATGACCCACGCCCGTCCCTTTACATCCAAAGATAAGGCTTCTTACTAATCAATGGTGAGATAGTAATATAAAAGGAAGAGAGAAATGAACAAAAGACTTTTGAGTAGGTAGAAACATTCATAGTTGCTTGCTCACTTTCAAAATAAACACACACCAAACATTTTCAAAACATGAAATATTTTCAAAAGTCCAACACTTTGTATACGTTCTTACAAAACGAGAACCATTATAAATTTTTCCTAAATGAAGGCATCTTTTCAAAAAATACTTTTAAAAACCACCACAAAGCATATTTTCAAACAAAGCAAGTGATCTAGAAAGCAACTAAGAGCCCATAGATAACTATGGATGAAAAGGGTGCTAATACCTTCCCTTTTCATAATTTACCCCCCGAACTCAAGAAATAATCTCAAAGGTCTTTCCTGTTCTTTTAACCCTTTCCTTCATCTGGATAAAATAAAAGTCGGTGGCGACTCTTCCTAACCACAAAAATTGTGATAAAACGCAAAACATCCCAAGTCAGTTCTCCCACCGTATTACGGCATGCAATTTCCGATTGGGTAATGTCTATCTTCAGGCCTGCTCTGACTCCACCTCTAAATCCTTCAACATACAGTTTTCCATACTTCGACACACAAGATGGTCCCTTCAAAGAAGGATTCATATGGTCCATTCGAAGAAGCATTCAAAAGGCCTGTTCGAAGGATATACAAATGGTGCCTTCGAAGGACATATATTTGGTTCATTCGAAGGACACACAAATGGTGCCTTCGAAGGACATACATTTGGTATATTCAAAGGACATACAAATGGTGCCTTCGAAAGACATACATTTGGTCCATTCGAAGGACACACAAATGGTGCCTTCAAAGGACATACATTTGGTCCTTTCGAAGGACACACAAATGGTTCCTTCGAAGGACATACATGTGTTCCATTCGAAGGAGTCATGGAGTGAAACATGTCCAGGTTCATCCCAAACCCAAAAGGACAATAATTATTCAAATATGGAAAAATTTCAATATGTTGGATTTTTGTCTCATGGCCTTGAAAGCCTTTGTCTATTTCCATACTTGCTCTTCTCCTAACTCTATAAATACAAGCCTAAGGACACATTTCCAGGATGAAAAAAAAAGAGGAGACAAGAAGAAACACACTGCCTCAGAAAGTCACACCAAAAAATCTCAAAATATTCACAAAGTGATCCAAAATCGAAGCAACCTTCACATGCCTCTTCAACAAGCGCTCCACTCACTCCTTGAAGGTTGCAGGAGGCGTTCCCAAGCACTAGGCAGGTCCAACATACACTGGAGAATCACTCACACAATCTCTCCATTGGTAATTTGCTTTCGATCTCAAACTTGCTAAGTATGTAGTTTTTAAATTCATGTTAATCATGCATTCATGTTATTGCTAATGTTGGTGATTTCTTTCATGAATTACATACAAGGTTAAGCGCGGGGATGAGATCATGCCATTGCTAGGGCATGATCTATATTTTCTTTCGAATCTCAGGATTCATGATGTTACAAGACGAAATAGCTTTTGATTCAGACCCAAGGGATTCGAACTAGGGTGATGCAACCATAGGTTGTCGAATCCAAGACTGGATTCGATCCAAGTCTAGATTTTTATTTTATTTCTCTAATAAATTTCATGCAGATCCAGTGTTCCCAGATCGAAGGAGTATATCATGCACCTTCGAATAGTTTCCTCATTGGATCGAATGGCAGCTCTAGGCTCCTTTTCGATCCAGGCCTGCATTCTACAATTTTCATAGTTTCCTTCACTATCCTGGCCCTTTAAATTTTGTTTTGTGTTATTAACTTATTTCCTTTTATTTATTTTGTTTTATTTACTCAGCAAAATAATTATAAAAAATCACAAAAATTAGGTCTAGTCTTTTATAATTAAAATTAATTCTGTAAATTAACTAATTAATTATTTTAACCTTTTCTTTAATTTAAAACTAAATAGACTTAGGATTTTAACTAAATCATTTTCCCAAAAATAAAAACAAAACAAAAAGATTTCCTTTCACATAAGAGTTAGACGTTATTTTCATTTCGCGCGCATTTACATTCATATTATTGTATTTGTCTACTGGATGTAATAGAATTAATTAGGACTTTATTTTCTGCTTTTTTTTATTTCTCCCCCAAATTTTGGACTATGTAATTAATCCCCCTCCCTGAAGATTTGTAATAGCGTAGATTTAAATTTCGCATTTTAAATTCCTGTACATATTAACTGTTAGATGTATGGTAATAGGATTGTATGATAAGAATTAAAACCAATGCTAGCAAACTTAACACAAGACAAAAATAATTGAAAACAAACACTTGTACATGTGCACCTCTAGGGTACTCCCACTTTGGTTGCCTTCGGAAAAATAGTCACAACTCTCGAAACGTGAGAGATCTTAATTGCTGCCCTCTGGTTTAAAAAAAAGATCACAAGTCCCTCGATGACCCTCTCGAAGTTGCCTCGGTAAACAATGATCTTAAAACCCTAGGGTAGTTACTAAGGTTTCTTGCCCAATTTCCTTTGTGACTATAAAATGTCCCTTCGAATGTCCCTCAAACATCCAAATGATAGGGCTACCTACTCACTAATAGTAGGATAACACTGTCTAAAGGAAAGGAGGAAAAGAACGACCCTTTCGAGTAAAGTAGATAGTTCCTAGATGCTATGCTCAAAAACAAACTTTTTACACATACACAATAACATTTCAAAAACATTTACAAAAATGCTTTATCAACACTCTTGAGGACTGATACAAGAGTTATCATAAAGAGAATCTCCGCACTAAGGCACTTTCAAAAATACTTTTCAAAACACACAAAAAGGACAAGGTATTTTTTCAAATGAGCTAAGCATCTAAGAGCCTGTAGAAAACTACGGATGGAAAGGGTTCTAACACCTTCCCTTTCCATAATCTATTCCCCTTACTCAGAAATAATCTGGAAAAGTCTTTTTCTGTTCTTTTCACCAAAAGTCAGTGGTGACTCTTGCTTACCGCAATATTTGCAAACACAAACGTAAAACCAATACAACATACGGTTCTGCCACCGTATTACACCTATAAACAAGCGTTTTTGTACAAGGAGACATATCTCCTAGTAAGAGGAAATCATCAAAAGAAATGAAAAGTGTACAAAGTGGAAGCAAAAATAATAGCCATGTGGAAGTGATATCATTGTGTTCCAACTTCTCTATTGCCCCTATGTCTTCAAACATCATCCCTTGCCATTGGAAGAAATTGATTGAAATGATCGGGTACCACTGAATTTGGACTTTGGTAATAAACTAGTTGTAGGGATACAACAGGACATAGTCATACGCTTTAATCCTTAACATTTGCCTGGACCGTCCTCTCGGGTTTTCAGCCCACCAGGATACCCATTTTTGCCCAAGCCGCCCTTTCGGGTTTTCGACTTGCTGGGTGCATAATCTTTTACATATATTCCTAAATTTTGCCCGAACCTCTTTGGTTCGCCAGGATGCCCTTATTTTTTCCTAGGTATGTCAACCTAGCGGGTCATTTTATGCGTAGTATTTTTTAACTATATCCGCGTTCACAGGGTGTGGGAAACCTTTACCATCCGTAGTGTTGTACCCCAATTTTTGCCCCTAAGATCCCTTCATCATACCATATTGCTTCAATCACAACAAGATCACATTAGGGTTTTTGGTTCTTCTCCCTATCTTTAGCCTTGCTCTTTTGAGGAGTTACCAAGAACCTTGACTTATTTTCTTTTGTGATCATGGATATTTTTGCTTTGATTTTCTCTCTAATTAATAAAATGCAATGTTGGATTGCCTTACTTGTTAATAATGTAGGTAAAGGTAATGAGGTTTAACAAGTTTGCTTCATGGGTTCATGAGTTTATTTCCATGCCCTAGTCAATCTTGAGAAATTCAAAACCTCACTATTGGAGTGATTTTGGAAGAAATGGTATGACAAGGCTCATTTTGGTTCAACATATTTCAAAGTTCTCAAAATTGATTCAAAAATACAAAGGGTTAAGGGAAGAAGTTGTCATGATTGAACAAGGTCTTGTTCCTATTGGTCACAAGAAAATGTTTCTTTATAATTTCAAGATATGGAAGTGGTTTTTGTGGCTATGAGTCCTCATCATCATCCTCAACAACTTCTATTCACAAAGGAAGAATATTGGCACAAAAAGTTTGTTCAAACTTGGCAAAGTTCCTCAAAGCATTCTCTTGATCTAGAGGCTAGGGTTTTGGATTTCAAAGGAGCATATCTTGCTCATATTTTGGTATTTTTGAGTGATTCCAAAAACATCCTTCTCTTCAAAGATTTACCAACAAAGCAATTCAAAAGTTCCAAGGAGTTTTCATGTGGAAGGAACTTGGTGAAGAAGAAAGATTACAAGTCACCCAGATGAATCCCCAATTTTCCATATGTGACTTAAAATGGTCATAACTTGGTCAATTTTTATTACCTTGAACCCATTCTTTTTTCATGATGATCTTAAAGATGTGTACCTCATGCCTTATTTTATGTTCAAAGTGAGAAAATGGATGGAAGTTGCCTTAAGAATGCAAAAGATTATATGTCATTTCATGATTTTTGGCCAACTTCAACAAGTCATAACTTGATCAATATTTGGAGACTTTGAGTGGTTCAAATTGCAAAATGTCATTCAAGAGATCTACTTCATTCCATCTTTTTTGTTCAAGAGCAAATTCTAATTGGAATGCCATGTTTGGATACAAAGGATTATAGGTCATTTTTAAGAAGAATTTGAAATATTTCTAGGTATGGAAAGTCAACTCTTTTTCTTCAACTTTGACTCCATGTAACTTTAAGCTCAAGCATCCATTTGATTCCATTCTTTTTCCATTGCAAAACTTGTAATCTCATCTTTTCAAAGCATCAAGAATTATGCCCTAAGACCCCTTGAGTTGGAAATGCCATGGATTTGAATTGGGTAGTTTGAAACTGAATTTTTCAAAGTCAGGATTTTGAAATCTTTAATTTAACTTCTAATCACAAGATTTCCACAAGTTTTTATTTCTAATCATGTTTAGAAACTTGCCAGAAGTGATTAGCATCATGAAACGCACGGTTTGGCTGAGTTTTGATCAAGTTTGAGTCACACTTTCTTCATGATGCAAACCCACACGAATTCCCTCCAAAACGCATCATTCGTTATTCCTTTTGATCCCATTTGCTTCCCTATAAAAAGAGGGTCATTCCCCATTCAATTTCCCAAGCTTAGATAGCCAGAATCACCCTGCCAAACTTGCTTCACAACCCAGAATTCAACAACTTCAAAATCTATTCTCAAGCCTTTTTCAATCCATTTTTTCCCTCAGTTCACCTTCCTTGATCTTCCCTGAAGCTAACCATATAATTACATTCAAGAATCGTTCCCTATACGGCTCCATAGAAGTCCAGTTTCAGAGCTCTGCAACTCAACTCCAATAGGTAGATTCCTTCATCAATTCTTCACAACTCTGATATCATTGTGTTGCTCTCATTGCCTTGGTTCTAGTCGCAACACTTACATTTCACTGGAAGCACGTTTTGACCATGAATTTTCAAATCCTTTTTCAAAACTTTCTTTCCAAATTGCTTGAGCTACAATTTATATAAATTTCGCGCGAGTGTGTGGTTGTTTTTGTCTTGAAGAGACAAAGCGATTGGCATAGGTCTGAGCTTTTAATTTTACAGTTTGAGAGACCTGCAAATCACGTTGGCTGGAGGTTGAAGATGACCTACGTGTCATCTTCCAACCAATGATGGCGTGCCATTTGTGTTTTTAAAAAATCTTATTTATTATTGATTTTGTACATTATTCATTAATGACCATGATATGCACAGCGCGCCAGATCCCTTGGATTTTATTACTAACGCGTTTTGACTATCATCCAATGGTCCACATCTTTTACTTTTATTTACTTTTTTCTGATTTTTATATTTTAATTGTTTTAAATTTCAAAAAATCATAGAAAATTCATTTTTAGTCCAAAAAATCTGGAAATTATGAAAAATATTTTTCATTATTCTCTTTCTGGTTTTTATTTTTTCACAATTTAATTTTGTGTTTTGGTATTTTTTATGAATTTTACACTTATTTGATTTGTTTAAAATGTTTAAAAATACTTTTATATATTTTTAAATTCTGAAAAAATTATGGAATGATCCAATGATATTGTGACAAATATTGGTGACCTTATTTTATTTTTGTTTCTGACTTTACTATTTTTTAATATTTTTTTTATTTTACCCATTTACTTTAAATTTTAAAAATAGTTTCTGACTTTTAAAAATTACCAAAAATTTTGTAAAATTATTTGGCCTCTTTTCTGATTTTTCTGTGGTCTTATTTTTCATTTCTTGATTAATTTGAATATAATTGATATTTTCTCATTATTTTCCATTTTTTAAAAACATTTTTAAACCTTTTAATGTATATATTAAATATGATATTATTTTGTGATTATTTTCTGGCTGTCTTGGGTTGATTTTTATCATGGCTTTATTAACATCATTGGATCCATGGTGTTGAGTTTAACTCCACAAAAAATAGATGAATGATTTTAATAATAGTTTGATTAAATATTAATTCAAATGTGGTTTCTCTTTTGCCCTAATCCTCTTCATCTCATCTCCTTCTCATTGCACTAAATGTTGTTGGAGCATGATCTCTATGTCATGTCTCAAAACAAATGGTGCATAGATTATTATTGACCGGCCTCAAAATAGGTGCGACTTCTATATAAGTTCACTTACGATTGCTTAACATAGCGCTAAATTTTGTCCCGGTTCGAATAAATGATCATTCGTGGCCCAAACATATGATTGCAAGCCCAAGTATGTTAATTTGATCTCTTTGATCCAATAACCTTGAGATTCATTGTGTGGAGGCTTTGGTTCTACCAATCCTCTAATGGATCTACAACACTTTTGTTCAACGCAGATCACTTAAACATCGTTGATCATTAAATGGTACTTATGAGAATTCCAAATGGATGATATACTTGACAAAAGAAAATACAACTTGTTGTGTGGAGGCTTTGGTTCTACCAATCCTCTAATAAGTTCCAAATGCAAGTTTCAAGATGGTCATCCAACTAACCACTAATTATTGACTTGTTTATTTTATGCTTTTATTCTTTTATGCTTTATGTACTATTTATTTTTTTAGCATTTTTCATTTCACGCCATTTTCATCTTTGCTCATTTGAGCATTTATTTTTCTTGTCATTTTTACTTTTCTCACTTGAGCTTTTCTTTTTCTTTTCCTAAGATACTTAATAATCAACATAAACCCTAAAAAAACTCTTAATGGTACTTGGACTATTTGGTCACTATCATTGGCATTATGGAGCATGGGACTTTTTCTTGGACTTAGGATTAGAAATCTTGGACTATCTTGGAGACCTTATGATCCTATATGTTTATTTTGTCTGGAGCTCTTGAGGTTTACCTCAAGACATTGGGTTGCTTGTTTGTTTTTGTGTGCAGGTTTTTGTGATTACATCCTTTGTTTGTAATATGGAATTCACCCGTATACAGCCGTTACTCTGCCCAATTTTTGTGAAGACTTAATACATTTGAAGAGGTATAGTATCTTTTCTTGCATGGTTTCAATCTAAAGAATGTGAATTCTATCTTGGCTCATAATATCAAGTTTTGGCTTCTTGTTGGTTAGATGGTTCTTATCCTTAGCTTTTACCTTATGCTTTAGGATAGTCTCTTCTTCTCCTCCCATCTTCTTTAATTTCAAAAATCTTCTCCATCCTTTTGAAAACTCTTCTTATTTTGAAACTTAAACCACTTTCATAATAAACTTGGACTTAGGTCCATGCATTTTCAAAATATTTTCATAAATAAACTCCAATCAATTTAATAATACCTTGACATTTTTGTGAGAAGACTAAAAGTCAAATAATCTCATGTCAAACTATTTTTCCACTTTGGCTTTTATCTTTAAACTTTTCTCAAAAGGTTAGACTCTTGTCAATCCTTGTAGTGATGCAAACAACTATATTTCTACAATATGTAGTGAAGTGAGATATTTTCCACTTGGGTGTTGAGTGAGGCATTGTTGATTTTAAAATCCAAGTCATGTCCTCCACTTTGAGATTATGCAAATTCTCCTTTCTCATTATTGTGGGTAGTAAGTTTGTTTTCCACACGGAAAATGACAATGATATCTTACCTTATAAAATTAACTAACACACTTGTGTTTCAAATTTTAGAAGAGGAACTACGTGTACCCTGATCCCCTATTGCACGAAAGGTGGTACGTAGGCACTAAAGGTTCGCAACCACGGCGGGTGCAAAAATCATAAAAAATATATTTCTTTTCTCACCTCCACTATCCATTTTCTATACAACACACTTTTATAGCCAAAATAGACATATTTTACAAAGAGGTTCCTACGGAGTACCGTAGATGTTTAGGGTGCTAATACCTTCCATTTGCATAACCAACCCCCTTACCTTGAATCATTCCCCCCTTTTTTGGGTTATTCTCTCTTTTCCCATTCCTTTGGAAACAATAAAGTGCGGTGGCAATTTTTATTTTGATTTGTATAAAGTCTAGCCAATCCAATGGCTTAGTCTTGAACATTTCTACTGCTACAGAAAAATGGAGACTTCACCGGGGAAAGATTGACCTCTTGATGGTCCATCCCTAATTGGGTTGAGCCTATCTTTGTTTATATCTATATATGTGTTATTTTTGTTTATGTGTTATATTTTGTATATATGTTTGTTTGGATTTTCCTGGTTTTCAGGGTGCTTGGTGATTACTCATAAGTTCTATACTCGGACTTGGGCAAACTTTAAGATAGGACGTGCGGTATAGTCATGTTAACTTTGAGGGAGTAATCCCAAAAAAGGAGGCATAAGATCCCCCACTCAGTGGAGGCCCCTTTGACTGTAGTGTTGTTTACCGAGTAATCAGGAAGACGTACTACTTTCGACCTGGGAGCCTGCTGAAACTGAGGATTATAGAATACCAAACCCATCTTGGCCTTTTAGGTGTAGTGCGGAAGCTATGACGGAGTAATCCGAAAATAGTTGCCACGCGATACTACACTCGGACGAGTCTTTCTTGAGAATATTACTAATTACCGAGTTAATTGGGAAGTTGGTAATATCCGAAGGAAGGATGTAGACTTTGGGAACCTCTAGAACCTTGTTCGGCAGGTGATAACTTTTTTTAGACCAACACCTTATGGGTAGTACCTTCGACCTCATGCTCGTGACGTTGAACCTATGAACCCTATACGTGTGATCTTGTGTGTGATTGTTGCATCATACATCCATGCGCTCATAAGCATCTTTTGAAGAAAACAATATTTCAAGGGATTTAAAGGTTGACTATTTGTGAATATCTCAGGTACTGTTAACCATGGATTCTGGAAAGAGAAAGACTAGGAAATACAATTTCAAGGATCCCAAGATAGATGAGTTGGTCAGTCTAATTCCATAGATCGAGTGTTCTACAGACTTTCGGAAGAAGTATGGATCCATTATTCCACTCATGAAGTTAAAGATGAAGGAGGGTATTCTCTCGACCTTGGTCCAGTTCTATTATCTGGAGTATCATTGCTTTACTTTTCCCGATTATCAGTTGATGCCTACACTAGAAGAGTATTCCTATCTATTGGATTTACCTATTACCAATCGTGTTCCTTTTACTGGTTTGGAGTGTAAGCTAAAACCACATGAGATTGCTGCTTTGATTCATTTGGGGAAGTCTGAGGTGGAAGCCCATATGACTACTAAAGGAGGGATTAGAGGATTACCAGCTCAGTTCTTATTGGATAAAGCTCGTTACTTTTCCAGAATGAAGAGTACAATTTCTTTTGAGGCCATCTTCACTTTACTTGCTTATAGATTATTCTTATTTCCTAATGTGGACAAGTTTGTCGACATTAACGCTATCAGGATTTTCATGATTGGAAACCCGGTTCCTACACTGTTGAGTGATGCTTATTACTCTGTTCATCTTCGGAGTTCTTATCATGGGGGGGGGGGTGATTATCTGTTGCACGCCTCTGTTGTACCGGTGGTTCATATCTCATATGCCTCAGTCTGATGCTTTTTGGGATGTCAAGAAGGAACCCCGTTGGGCTCCTAAGATCATGGCACTTACTAACTCGGATATAGATTGGTACCATCAAACTTACCAGGATGTGGAGATTATTCATAGTTGTGGTAGTTTCCCCAATGTGCCTCTTCTTGGTACAAAGGGAGGAATTAACTATAACCTTGTTCTTTCACGGTGACAGCTTGGTTATCCGATGAGGGATAAACCGAACAGTATTCATTTGAGTAGTTTCTTTTTGAAGGAAGGAGAAGACCACGGGGAAGATAGGGAGCAGATTGCGAAGGCCTGGCATCACATTCATAAGAAGAGTAGGAAGGATTTGGGAGCTAGGGGTGCTGTTTCTTTGGATCCATATCTTCAGTGGGTCCGATCGAGAGCCATTCAGTTGAAGATGCCGTATACTCGGTGTGATATGGTGGCTGAACCGACTGTTTTGAAATGCTGGTTTGCGTTTTGCGTTTTGTGTTTGCAAAATGTCGCGGTAAGCAAGAGTCGCCACCGACTTTTAATTTATCCAATCGGAAAGGAATAAAGTACAGAAAAAAAATCCTTTTTCGAGATATTATGAGTACAAGGGGTAGATTATATAAAGGGAAGGTGTTAGCACCCTTTCTATCCATGGTTTTCCATGGGCTCTTAGGTACTTGCTCATCTTTTAAAAATTACTTGTGTATATGCTTTATTTTGAAATAGTTTAACTTTATGATAACTCTTGTATCAGTCCTCAAAGGTGTGACGAAGTTTGTTTTGAAAGTTGTTTTGAAAAGTGTAAGTGTGAAAAGTTTGATTTGACCAAGTACATACTAGTATCTACGTACTCGAAAAAAGATTGTTTCTATTTTTGTTTCCTTTGAACAGCGCTATCCTACTATTGAGGAATAGGTAGCACCGTCGTTGGAGTTGTAAGGGTCAATTCGAAAGGGACGTACGACCACTAAAGAAATGTTAGGACGTCTTAGTAATAATCCTAAAGTCTTAAGATCATATTCAAAGCAACATTTCCGAGGCAACATTTCCGAACGGGACATTTGATCTTTGTTAGACAGGAGGGCAACCACTAAGACACCCTATACTTAATGATCGTTTACCGAAGGCAACCGAAGTGAAAGTATACCCTAAGAGTGGTATGTGCGAGTGATTAGTTTCAGTTACTTATCTTTGCACATTAGGGTTTTTCTAACTGTATTAACTTTTTCATGCAATCTTGTCATACAATCCTATTAACATACATCTAGACAATTAAATATTTGCGAGAATTAAAATGCGAGAAAGTAAAGCTACGCAATTACAAGGCTTCAGGGAGGGGATTAATTACATAGCCAAAAACCCGTAAAAGACGATAAATAAAAGAAAGTCCTAGATTAAACTATTACATACCGTGGACAGTTACCTAAGTGTACTTGATTAACTAGGGTTTTGACCCTTGACTAAACCTAAGTGTACTTGATTAAAGAAAAATGCTTTTTGTCATGTTTTCTTATTGAGAAAGTAATGAAATAATTGAATTAGAAATAAGACAATCCTAGGTTCTAATTAATTTTAAATTAAGAAAAATAATTAATTAATTCTAAATAACCTATTTTTGTATTTTTATATTTATTTTGAGAAAGAAATAAAAATTAAATCAAGAGTTTAACCCTAATTTTTCTAATTGGTTTTAATTTTTTTTTTAAAGTTAGAATTTCCCTAAATTAAATTAAACTAAATTAAATTAAATTAGATAAAAAAACTATTTCTAAGTTTTATGATTTTTGATTTTATGATTTTATATATAAAAAAGTTATTAATGGTGTTAATTAAAGTAAAAAGAAAATATTAAAAGAATTAAAAAAAAACAAAATAAAAAAGGTATAGAGAAGGGCCTGATAGCATTAGCAAAAGAGGGGGTGTTGTTTGAAATTCTGATCCCGACAAAATCCTGGCCTTTTTGACTTTTCCCAATCACGTGTGCATGCTTGACTCAGGCGCATGGCGGTCTCTTCACCACGTGACGTTGGATCCACATGGCTGATGGATCTGATGGTGGAGCACAAGGGCATTTGGTGGACATGCGCTACTGTAATGTATGAGATCTGCTTGGAATAATCAAGAAAATAACAAAATGCACACGCTTGGGATCTAACCCAGGACGTGTGAATCAAAGGCCTTTACCCCAGCCATATGAACCATGATGTTAACTTGTAGGTTAAATAAACACAAAATATAATATGCAAAAACAAATTAATGGGGCCAACCAACGCGTGAAATTCAAACTGGCAAGTCAGGGAGCGCCACATATTGTCGTCTTCCTCCCCACTGTCGCTTTAGGTTTTGTAACTTTTACCTACAAACATCAAGCATAGGTATAGCCCCTGTCCATTTCAAAAATCATGTACGTGCATGATAAATGAAACCTAATGGTACCAATCAACTCATTTCAACCTCACGAGCATCAAGGTACCATTATCAACGCCCAATTTCTCCTGCATAAGAAACCCCTAAAAACAATGAAAAACCCCTTGCCATGGCATCTGCCCATTCAGGCATTAAAAATGCAATTGAATCATAGTGTCATGTTGCAAACATCTCAAAGATTATAAATATGCCAATCAATCATGCTAGATATTCCAGAATTAATATGTTTGATTTCAAGAAAATAAGCAAATCGTATGAAAGTTATAGGGTGATTCTGAGTGTCCCAGGCCTTGCAAACGATCTTGTTGGCTTCAGGTATGATCCAAGAATATGAATTGATCTTTTGAAACACTTGAAATGTCCTGTGGAGCAAGATTCAGTCAGCACTTTTCCTTGAAAATTTTGAACTTTTTCTCTGCATTTTCATGCCTCCAGCCTCTCCCCCTTTGGTCTGCCTTTGTTCACTATTTATAATAGAGTGCATCAGGGTTAAAGTTTGCATCAAATCTTTGCCATTTATGAAGATTGATCAATGATTTATTCCTTGCACCAAATCTTTCCAAAACAAACATTTTCAATCTTTTTCTGTCCATATGAAGCCTTGCACGATTTGATTTTGTCTCCAGCTGTATAATGACTCTAATCATGCATACAATCTCAAGGCTTTATTAATTTTTGATATTTTCATTATTTTATATTGATTTTATTTGATTTAAATGAAATAAAATCAAAATAAATAACAAAAATAAAAGAATGACAAGTGGAAGGGCTCATGGGTCGTGGATCACATTACAAACTCAGTACAAGCATAAAACGTTAGGCCCATTTAGCAAAAAATGCAATTTTGGACACATTTGACTTTTGGCAATTTTGCAAAAAGGGTCAACTTGGCCAATGCATAACTCTCTCAATTTTGACCCTAGAGAGGTGTTCTTAGACTTTTTAGAAATCTTAAGATGTCCTCTAAGCAACCCTTTTTGTCTTATCTCAATTGATTCTTCCATGTTCATGTATGAAGCTTTGACCCAAAAGGTGTTTTTGTTGACTTTTTAAAATGACCTATTATGTCCAAATTAATATCTTCTTGTGAGTGCATATTTTGAACTTGGGAGCTCACGATGAATTGTAGGGAATCACATCCTCTTCAAAATGAGCTTTGGATGGGTCATTTTTGATAAATTATGAGAAAGTTATGCTTGGTCAAAGTTGAGTTGACTTTTCCTACAAAACCCTCATTTAGCAACTTTTGGGTTTTGATGAATTGTGAGAAATCCTTGAGGAATCGTGATCAACCCTTGATCAGATGATGAATAATACTTCAAAATGAGAATTTTGACCAAAAATCTTGAAGTTCGACTGTATGTGGGTCACATTTGACTTTTGCCCTAGCATAGTCGATTTTCAGGCATTTGAGGAGTTGACTGAGCAAACTTCCTCTGCAACGCTTGAAACTTGACATGGATGATCTTGAGGACATATTAAGACAATGGTGAGCATTTGGGATCCTTTGGACTCAAGCATCTTGATGCAAAATGAAACCCTAATTTGAGATAGACTGCCTTAGGAGAGAGTTTGCTTGGTCAACTCTTGGACTTTCTTGAGAAATTTGAGGATCTCACTTGCCATTTGTTGAGAAATATGGGAGGGAAAATTTTGGGGTACAACAGCTGCCCCTGTTCAATCTTCTTAAACCTGAGGATGTAGATTGGCTTGTCTGCCTTTCGTGATTCAAAGGTGGAAGATGATTGAACATTAGAGTGCCCAGAAATTCGCACTCGCATGAAGTGATACTTATATTGTGATATAGGGAATGGGCTTACAGATGCCATTTGAGGAGCTTTGATCGCACAAGAGATTCCTTTGCGAGAACCCGTATACCTGTTGTTGAGGAGGACTTCGCTGGGGAATACTGGTCTTTGTCTTGAGAGAAATAGAGTTTTAGGGGCTTCCGTTGTCCGTTACTCTAGTGGGGAAGGATTCTGGTTTGGGAAGCGGAAGTGAACCGTGTATCTGGTCGAGGTATATGCTGCACCGCGACTTTCCGGGGGAATGGGAAATCAATTGTGTTTGATCGGGTCCCGGTCTTACAGTGTTGTGGACTGCTGTCTGGCGATAATAGAGGAAGAAAAACATGGATAGTAAGGTTATGATAAGGAAGCTGGATAGTAGGGTTACTTCAATATGAAAGCCTGGGTAGCAGAGCCGTGAGAAGGAACCTGGATAGTAGGGTTACTTCGATATGAAAGCCTGGTTAGTAGGGTTGTGAGAAGGAACCTGGATAGTAGGGTTACTTTGATATGAAAGCCTGGATAGTACGGCTGTGAGAAGGAACCTGGATAGTAGGGTTACTTCGATATGAGAGCCTGGATAGTAGGGATATGGGAAGGAACCTGGATAGTAAGGTTACTTCGATATGAAAGTCTGGGTAGCAGGGCTGTGAGAAGGAACCTGGATAGTAGGGTTACTTCGATATGAAAGCCTGGATAGTAGGGTTGTGAGAAGGAACCTGGATAGTAGGGTTACTTCGATATGAGAGCCTGGATAGTAGGGTTGTGGGAAGGAACCTGGATAGTAGGGTTACTTCGATATGAAAGCCTGGGTAGCAGGGATGTGAGAAGGAACCTGGATAGTAGGGTTACTTCGATATGAAAGCCTGGATAGTAGGGCTGTGAGAAGGAACCTGGATAGTAGGGTTACTTCCATATGAGAGCCTGGATAGTAGGGATGTGGGAAGGAACCTGGATAGTAGGGTTACTTCGATATGAAAGCCTGGATAGTATGGTTGTGAGAAGGAACCTGGATAGTAGGGTTACTTCGATATGAGAGCCTGGATAATAGGGTTGTGGGAAGGAACCTGGATAGTAGGGTTACTTCGATATGAGAGCCTGGGTAGTAGGGTTTCTTTTTTTGCGCCGATGATTACTCTGTTTAGCTTCGAGTGTTGATCATAGGCTTGCTGGAAAGTGTTGATAATAATGTCTTTCCTAAAATAAATACAGGATTAGTTATATGTCATGCATGAGATGAATTGTGTGTTGACGTTCTCAAAATAAATGAGACCAAGTTATATGTGGTGTATGCATATGTCATGATGTATGAACATGAAATGCTGACGTGATAATCGGAATCGGGAAAATAAATCCCTGATTGCCATGAAAACCATAGTTCCTCCACCTATGTTGGGGATGGTGAACAAAGAAGACCGTGATGGGGATTTACCCCTTGGCTGGAGAATATTCTGCCGGAAGAGACCCTGCTTGAGGATAACTCTGCGGGGAATAACTATGTCGAAGATGAGACACTCTGTCGATGGATCATACTGTTTTGGAGAAATAAACTCAGCTGGGGATTAATTTTTGTTGCTGGTGACAATGAATTTGGTCAGAGATTGAATTTTTGCTTGTGAGAGAAATATACTCTGCTTGGGGAAACAATTTACTGACTCACTCACAAATGTGAACCTTAGCTGGGGAGAGTTATGCCCTGTTGGGAAAGTTAACACCACTGTCTTTGGATACTTCTTACCCTGTGTGGAGTGTATGTACCACTTCTCATGTTCTCCAGCTGGTTATGTCCCTGTACCTGATGGGCAGAGTAACTGTAAGGCTCGGGAACTTCTTGTTTGTCCCTGTTCCTGGAATTACGAGTAATCGTCTTTTGTTTCTTATGTAAATATTTATGAGCAGCCATTATTTTCAAATGCATATATAAAAAATGAACCATTGGACGTTCTTTTTGAAAAACAAAATACAAAAAGAAAAAAAAAACAAGTTGACATTTCTTATGAAAATGAATTGTATTGATTTTTGAAGTTGGCCTGTAATAGGTGTTTTGTAAAAGAGGATGACGTCCTGGTAAGAGAACACCGTCGAAAGGTGGAAATTGTACAATTTGTGAAAAAGAAATAAAAATAGCTATGTGAAACAATCCCATTGGGTTCCAACTCTGCTATTTCCTTTATATCTTCGAGTGTCTCTTCACTTTGCTGCTTGGTCGAGGGTAGATCAGATTGATTGGCGTCGTCCGAGCTTTATAGTCAATACCGAAGTTTGGTTACAAGATGATCCAACGAGACATAGTATTACGCTTCAATCCCTAATTTTTTCCTGGACCTCCCTTTTGGGTTTTCAATCCACCGGGATACCCTTTTTTGCCCAAGCCGCTTTTTCAGGTTTTCGACTTGCCGGGTGTACAGTTTTTTCATTTTCATCCCTTACTTTTGCCCGAACCCTTTTGGTTCGCCGGGAAGCCCTTATTTTTGCCTAGGCCAGTCGACCTAGCGGGTCTTTGATTATGCATAGTATTTTTTCACTATGTCTGCATTGACGGGGTGAGGAAGGTCGTCACCATCCATGGTGGTTAGAATCATAGCTCCTCCCGAGAAAATGTTCTTAATCACAAATGGCCCTTCTTATGTGGGGTCCATTTTCCCCTGGGATCACCTTGTGGCAGTATGATGCGTTTGATCACCAGATCCCCGACTTGATATTCTTGACGTCTGACTTTCTTGTTAAATGCCTTAATCATTCGCTTTTGATACATCTGACCATGACAAATATCAGTAATCCTCTTTTCATCAATTAGATTCAGCTAATCAAGTCGGTTCTGGATCCAGTCGTCTTCGTTCAAACCCGCATCCTTCATAATCCTGAGAGAGGGTATCTGGACCTCGATGGGTAGGACTGCTTCCATTCCATATACCAAGGAGTAGGGTGTTGCCCCTGTTGACGTCCGTGCTGAAGTACGGTACCCATGAAGAGCGAATGGTAACATCTCATGCCAGTCTTTGTATGTTACTGTCATCTTCTGCACAATCTTCTTGATGTTCTTATTAGCTGCTTCAACAACCCCATTCATCTTCGGCCAGTAGGTAGAAGAGTTATGATGTTGTATCTTGAATTGCTTGCAGAGCTCGGTAATCATTGTATTATTGAGATTTGTACCATTGTCCGTAATGATGCTCTCTGGTACACCATATCGGCAGATCAGATTATGTCGGATAAACCGTGCCACGGCGTTCTTGGTTATTGTAGCAAAGGAAGCTCCCTCAACCCATTTCATAAAATAATCAATAGCCACCAGAATTAAACGATGCCCGTTAGACGCAGTAGGTCTGATCTCATCGATCATGTCGATGCCCCACATTACAAAGGGCCAAGGAGCTGTCAAAATATTCAAGGGAACCGGAGGTACATGCACCTTATCAGCATAGACTTGGCACTTATGACAGGTTCGAGAGTGTTGATAACAATCGGCTTCCATATTGGACCAATAATATCCTGCCCATAGGATCTTCTTCGCCATGGTATGTCCACTGGAATGAGTTCCGAAGGTACCTTCATGTAGTTCTGCCATGATCCTTTCGGCCTCACTCTTGTCCACACATCGCAATAAGGTCTAATCATGGTTACGCTTATAGAGGACACCATTACTGATGAAGAACTTCACAACGAACCTTCTCAAGAACTTCTTATCATTAACAGATGCACCCTCGGGGTACTCTTGAGCCTCAAGATACCTCTTTACCTTGTGAAACCAGGGTTTATCTGCTACCTCTCCAGTCTCAATGTCACAGCAATGTGCAGGTTCATTTAACCTCTCAATGGTAATCTGGGGAGCTTCATTGTCCCACCTCACTTTAAACATAGAAGACATAGTAGCTAGCGCGTCCGCTAACTGGTTCTCTTCTCTGGGGAAATGTTCAAAGGTTATCTCCTTGAAGTGTGGGAGAAACCTCAGTACATACTCTTTGTAAGGAATAAGATTTGGGTGCTTCGTATCCCATTCTACTTTGATCTGACTGATCACCAGAGAAGAATCTCTGAATACACTCAAGAACTTAACCCTCAGGTCAATAGCAGCTCGAAGTCCCATGATACACACTTCATACTCTGCCATATTGTTGGTGCAGTTAAAACATAATCGGGCGGTGAACGGAGTATGACAGCCTTCGGGAGATATAATTACAGCGCCAATGCCGTTACCCAAAGCGTTTGAGGCTCCATCAAAATACATAGACCATCGGGATCCCTCCTCGGGTCCTTCATCCGGTCCAGGTTCTTCGCAGTCGGTTACCAACATGATATTCTCATCTGGGAACTAAAAATTCATGGACTGGTAGTCATCCACGGCCTGATGCGCTAAATGATCCGCCAATACACTTCCCTTGATTGCTTTTTGGGTTGTGTATTAGATGTCGTACTCGGTTAAGATCATCTTCCATCTTGCTATCCTTCCAGAGAGAGCAGGCTTCTCAAAAATATACTTGATTGGATCCATCTTTGATATCAACAAGGTAGTGTGAGTCAACATATATTGTCTCAGTCGGTGAGCATCCCATGCCAAATCGCAACAAGTTTTCTCGAGAAATGAGTATCGGGTCTCACAGTCGGTAAACTTTTTGCTAAGGTAGTAAATAGCATGCTCTTTTCGGCTAGACTTGTCATGCTGCCCCAGCACACACCCCATTGAACCGTCTAGCACTGTCAAGTATAAGATCAAAGGTCTTCCTTCAACTAGAGGCATCCGAATTGGTGGCTCTTGAAGGTATTCCTTGATTCTTTCAAAAGCGGTCTGGCATTCCTTATTCCACTTTACCACTTGATCTTTCTTCAGCAGCTTGAAGATTGGCTCACAAGTAGCAGTCAGATGTGAAATGAACCTGGCGATGTAATTAAGACGTCCCAAGAAACCTCTGACTTCTTTTTTCAGGCGGGGAGTCGGCATCTCTTGTATGGCTTTCACCTTTGCAGGATCCACCTGAATACCTTTATCACTGACAACAAAACCCAAAAGCTTACCAGACCTTACCCCTAAGGTACACTTGCACGGATTCAACCTCAGCTTGTACGTCTTCAACTTGTCGAATAGTTTCTGGAGATGATCAAGGTGCTCTTCCTCAATCTGGGACCTAGCTATCATGTCATCAACATAAACCTCGATCTCATGGTGAATCATGTCGTGGAACAAAGCGATCATGGCGCGCTGATAAGTTGCCCCAGCATTCTTCAATCTGAAAGGCATTACCTTGTAACAGAAGATGCCCCACTGTGTAATGAAAGTCATCTTTTACATGTCTTCAGGAGCCATTTTGATCTGGTTGTAGCCAAAAAAACTGTCCATGAAGGAGAAGATCTTGTGTTGCGCGGTGTTGTCGACCAGAACATCAATGTGAGGAAGTGTGAAGTCATCCTTGGGGCTTGCCTATTCAGATATCTATAGTCTACACACATTCGTACCTTACCGTCCTTCTTAGGTACCGGAACAAAGTTGGCAACCCACTACAGATAAGAAGTAACAGCTAGGAACCCTGCATCGAACTGTTTCATAACTTCCGCCTTGATTTTCTATGACATCGCAGGGCGCATATGGCAGACCTTCTGCTTTACCGGAGGGCAGTCTTCTTTGGTTGGCAAGCGATGAACCACAATATCAGTGTCCAAACTAGGCATATCTTTGTAGGACCAGGCGAAGATCTCAACATAGTCGCGTAGCATTTGTATTACCTGTTGTTTGATGCTAGGCTCCAGATTTGCACCTATATTGACCTATTTCCTGTCTTCCTCTGTACACAAATTCACTTACTCAATCGGCTCTTCATGAGGTTGTATGGCCCTTTCTTCCTGCTGTAACAGTCTAGCAAGTTCCCCAGGCACCTCACAATCATCCTCACCTTCGTCCTCGGCTTGGTTGATCATATTTTTGAAGTCATAACTGGCAGTAGCAGAACTATTATCAATGGGATCCAGAGTGGATATGGATCTGCAATATGATACGTGAGTTTGTGTAAGCGAATAGCTGTTTTGATAAAGCGAGAGCCAGAAAAAGAAAAACAAGGAGCGCAAAATTTGTAATGCAAGAAACGTCCAATGTTTTATTAATGACATATGAAATGACAAATAATAAGCCCTCACAAGCAAATCCAAGGTGCCTCAGGCAAGGCACCTGGCCGTAAAGTTTCAAACTGTTTATTACAAATCTTAAAACAAAAAGTCAATTACTGTGGAATAAAAGAAACAGGTATGAAGTCCTTCGTCGTCCATTTGTTTAGTCCACCATTGGTTGTAGGGTAGATCCAGTTGTCGATGTCTGAATCCTCTTCACTGTCCTCAATTGCATTAAATCCCTGATTGCTGATGTGCAGAGGAGGTCTTCCAATCTGTGCGTGCCTAACAACCTTCTGAGCCCCTGTAGTAAAGCCTAAACCAAATTTGTCAGTTTTGCGCGTGAAATCGGGGAGCTGACCCCAATTGGTACATCCACCTTCTTTAATTACAGCCCTGGTATCCTTGAGAGAAGCCATCTTTAGCGGAGGTTTCTTGGTAGCAACTTCAGTGGACGCCAAAGTCTGAGGGACCTCTTCAAAGTTCTGACAAGGGATTTCGATGAATTCCCCGTCCATCTCCATGTAGTGGAAGGAATTGAGATGACTCACCATATACTCCTCTTTACCTTGTACCGTGACAATCTTTCCCTTCACCGGGTATTTCAGCATTTGATGGAGCGTGGAAGTCACTTCCCCAACCTTATGAATCCAAGGGCGACCCAGCAAACAAGAATATGATGGTCTGATATCCATCACATAGAAGGTGGATGCAAAAGTCTGAGAGCCAACTTTAACAGGGATGTTCACCTCCCCGTGCACCATTCTCTTTGACCCGTCGAAAGCCCTGACTGCAATATTGCTTGGCTTTAGAATCAAACCTTCACAGTCCAGACGGTCTAATGCTTTCTTTGGCAGAACATTTAATGAGGACCCGGTATCCACCAGTATATGGGCTATAGTGGTGCCCCTGCACTCGATCTAGACGTGCAGAGCATCATTATGATTTCTCCCCTTAGCAATCAGATCTGCATCTGAGAAACCTAACCCATTATCGGTAGTCAGGCTAGCTACGCAATCTTTGAATTTATCGACTGAAGTTTCCTGCGGCACTTGCGTAGTTTTGAGGAATGCAATTAAAGCCTTTGCATGGGCTTCAGAACACAACAACAAGGACAACATGGAGATTTTTGACGGGGTCTGCCCCAGCTGCTCGACTACGTTGTAGTTGCTCTTCTTGATAATATTCAAAATTTCCTCTATTTCTTGTTTAGAGGTTTCTACAATGATCTTCTTAGGTGCCTCCATCTGGGAAGGCTCACATATGATTTCTTTTCCCCGAGTCCTAGATGGCTCGGCGGTAGGGGTGATGACTGGAATAAGAATTGGGACAGTAGTTGATGTACAAGCAGACAGAATGACAACAGGTTTGTGGACAGTCGGAGGGGAAATCTCGGGAGAAAATAGTCTTCCACTTCTGGTGACCTTGCTTGTCCCAACAATATTACTGATATCCATATCGGCTTCTTCAGCCCTTAAATCTTGTTTAACACCATGGTAATATACATCAGCGCCGTAATGCCATGGGATAGCCATATCTGAGGTATATGGGATGGGACCTGGAACGGTGATTATTAACGGAGAAATTCTTGGAATGGGTGTAACCCTAACAGGTTTTATCAAGGAAACCTTAGAAGGGTTGGCAGAAATGGTGATAATGGCAACATCTTCAAACGGAATCATAGTCTTCTCAAACAAAAATTCCTTATTATCCATCAGGCATTGAACACCTGACTTCAATAAACAGCAACCAGAAGGCAGAATTGAACACATGTGGCAACCTTCACCACAACCCTGAAATAAACCGGCCAACAACAAATTCTTCTTAACCGTCATCAAAGGAGTAGAGATCTCTTCCACAGAGGTTACAAACAAATCGGTGTCCACAGCATTGACTCTACGACCATGTTTGGGCATAGGAGCAATTATAATGTTTGGCTTTTCTGGAGCATCAAACTCAATCTCTTTAGCCTCCAGCAAATCTTGCACTTTATTCCTCAGAGCCCAGCAATCATTTGTGTCGTGACCAGGACTCTCTGAATGGTAGACGCACTGTGCGTTGGGATTGAATCTGGGAGAAGCAGTGTTTAGATTCTTGGGAGCCTCTTTCAAGGTTTCCAAATTGGATTTTAAAAGATGAGGCAGAACTTCAGTCAAATTCATGTTGATGCGGGTAAACTGCCATTGTGGTCTTTCCATCCTTTGCTGACTGTTGCATTATGGAGCAACTGCGGGTCTCGATATCACTACAGCATTTACCGTTTGACGGTGTTCAGGTTTGCTTTGGCCCCTCGGGCTATAGACTGCACTAGCTTCCTTCTTACCGGTGAAAGGCTTCTTTACTGCACTTGATGAAGCATCCTTTTGTATTTTACCACTTCGGATACCAGCTTCCACTCTCTCTCCAGTCAAAATCAACTCAGTAAACCCAAATGAAGAACTGCCGGTCAAATGATTGAAAAATGGACCGGATATCGTCCTTAGAAACATGTCAACCAACTCCCTATCAGACAAAGGGGGTTGGACTCTTCCAGCCAAGTCTCTCTACTTTTGAGCATAGTCCTTAAAAAGCATCAGCAAGGTCTTCCCAGTTCCGGTAACTGGCTCCTTCCAACTGATAAAACCATTCAAGCTGAGTCCCTGACAGACTATCTTGAAAGAAGTAGCCACAAATTTCTATCAGCAGTGTGGGGTTGATTTTTCTTACGTAAGAGTGGAGATGGAATTTTGGACAGGATACTCCATCGTATTTGGCAAAAACCGGAGCTTTGAACTTATGAGGGATCACCACTCCCGATACCATTCCCAGTTCTCCAAAATCCAGACCGGGGATCTTCTGAATCTCCATAGCACTCAGACAGTCTTCTAGATGCTTGTATTTATCCTCAATAGGAGGATATTGCTCGTCGTTGTAATCTGTATCGTTATCAGAAACTGCTGGACTAGGGTACTTTACCCTTTCTTGGTTCTCCCCATCCTTGGATGAGGAGGTCATATCAGCTGATTATCTTATCCTTTCTCCGAATCTTCTACCCATGTTCAGAATACCAACCTTATTCTTCTTCTTCTTCTCTTTCAGAATAAGGGTCTTCAGGTCCTTATGCCCTTTAGCCAGACTTAGGAACATCTGTTGGAATTGGGCGTTCTGTGCCTGAAGATCTTTGGTGGCTTGATCAGAAGAGATTTCTGCTGAAATAAACAATGAAGAAGATGAGAAACCTATAAGGGTACCTGTAATGATGTGCTTGATAATGGGATGTGCATGTAATGATTTCAAAGACTTTGGGAGATTTAAATTTGCAAACCAAAAATAAACAAACTTTATTAGATTAACTTGTAAAAGGTTCAACAATTCCTTTAAGGCGTTACAAAGAAGTAAAATAGAAAACAAATCTAAAACTAGAAAAGCCAAGTCAAAAGTCCCATGGACGCTTCCTCTTTGTGCCGATGTAGTCATTGATCACTCTTTCTTCTTCGAGCTGCCTGGTGAGCTTCAAAATCTTCCTTTCTTGCTCGTGGTACTTTTCCCGGTAAGCATCCCTCTCCTCTTTCAGATGAATCCAAGACCTCTGCAACTCCCCAGGATCAGTGGGCATGTAAGGATAAAGAACTGTGTAAGGAATACCCTCTTCATTGGTGGGCTCCACAATCACTGGAAATACGGCTTCATAGGAAATCCCAAGCTTCTGGGCAAGAGCTCGGACCCATTGGACGTAAGGCTGCATAGGAAGGGAAGTCCTTGGTCCCAACTCTTAGGGGTCAGATCTGTTCACCATGCCCCAAGCTCGTATAAACCTCCGGCGGTGCTCCTCAACGTCCTCCTTGTAGTCAAATGCAATATCCTCAAGAAGTAGCTCATGGGGACCATCTCTTCGAGCACGACCAAATTATCGCAAAGCTAGACAAGGATTGTAAGTTATACCTCCTATGATTCCAAGCAAGGGGATATTAGGGTACCCCCCACAATGGTCAATAACAACAGTGTCTTCCATAGCCCAGGAACACCAAAGAATATATGTATGAGCAAGTGACATTATTCTGTAGGACCAACCCAATCCTTCTTCGTTCTTCAACACAGACTTAGGAAGGTGCAAAATAAACCACCTCGACAGCAACGGCATGCAACACATAAGAGTCCCTCTTCTTCGCACGGTACGAGTATAAAGGGCATGCAAGATATCACCCAGTAGGGTAGGCACAGGATTGCGAGAAAGGAAATTCTTGACAGCGTTCACACCTATAAAGGAGTCTGGATTCGGGAAGAGGACCAAACCATAGATAAGGAGAGCCAAGATATCTTCAAAAGCCTGAAAATCCAAATTATCGCAGAATAGCTGAGCCTGGTCTATCAGAAATTTGGCTAGAAAACCTTTGACCCCGCTTCGTGTTTCCCAATTAGATACTACATCAGCCCGTTTCAAATGCAGAGCTGAAGCAATGTCTTCTGGTCTAGGAACTTCTTCCGTACCTGTGAAGGGTACCTGTTCAAGACTATATATGCCTAATAGGTGGGAGAACTCTTCCAAGGTGGGAACCAGCTGGTAGTCTGGAAAGTTTAAGCAATGATGCGCAGGATCGAAGAATTGGAAAAGTACACTCATCATCTACTCATCAAGATTTGAAGTGACCAGGCTGAGAAGTTGACCGTGTCTCTTAATGAACATGGAAGTCTCTGAAACTCTTGAGGCTAACTTTTAAGTTGAGAAGGTATTTGCACAAAGTTAACTCGGATGATATTTCTGCGCACGGAAGCCATAATCTGCAAAACAGAACAAAGATAAATTCCCTTGGTCTTTGAAATGGTTAGTGTAATGAAGTATGTATGCTATGTTATGATGCATGATGTCATGATAAACCACAGGTATAGCAAACACAAATATTGCAAACACAGTCAAATCACACAAAGCCCTTAGGTTTAAGGCTTGCATGAGGTCAAAAGTAGTACCCTCTTGAAGTTAAGTTGGTTTCAACCTGTCCTAGAAAAAGTAATCGGTTTCTAGAGGATATCAATATCACTAACCATCCTCCATCGGTCATGGTTTCAGCTCACGTAATCTTTTCTTGCGGCCGGAACTATCTCGAGAGTATGGTCTCAATGAGTGTAGCATCGAGTATCAACCAGTTCTCAGCTTTACACTGAGGTCGGCTATCTCACTACGTTCTAATGGCCAAGTTGGTCGATTAAGGGTTCTAAGGTCAGTTGATGCTTAACGACACCATGCAGCGGCTCCGTATTCTCCTCGTTTCTCCACAAGGGATACCGGTACCAACCAATGTGCCATATCAACATAGCTACTGCTTCAACTATATCGGTATACACCGTACAATTCCCTCACAGTTTATTGCTACTTACCTAAAAGGTGTCCCCAAATCTGGGTTAGGATCTATAGTAACTCCCAAATAAAACCCTTAAAGTAAAGCAATCAAAGCAATCAAGAGAAGAAATTATGATGAACTAGATCCTAAGGTATACCCCACTTATTATTCCCAGCAGAGTCGCCAGTTCTGTGATACGGTGGCAGAACCGACTGTTTTGAAATGCTGGTTTGTGTTTTGCGTTTTGTGTTCGCAAAATGTCGCGGTAAGCAAGAGTCTCCACCGACTTTTATTTTATCCAATCGTAAAGGAAAAAAGTACAGAAAAAATCCTTTTTCGAGATATTCTGAGTACGGGGGGTAGTTTATAGAAAAGGAAGGTGTTAGCACCCTTTCTATCCATGGTTTTCCATGGGCTCTTAGGTACTTGCTCATCTTTTAAAAATTGCTTGTGTATGTGCTTTGTTTTGAAATAGTTTAACTTCGTGATAACCCTTGTATCAGTCCTCAAAGGTGTGACGAAGTTTGTTTTGAAAGTTGTTTTGAAGAGTGTAAGTGTGAAAAGTTTGACTTGAGCAAGTACCTACAAGCATCTACCTACTCGAAAAAAGATTGTTTCTATTTTTGTTTCCTTTGGACAGCGCTGTCATACTATTGAGGAATAGGTAGCACCGTTGTTGGAGTTGTAAGGGTCAATTCGAAAGGGACGTACGATCACTAAAGAAATGTTAGGACGCCTTAGTAATAACCCTAAAGTCTTAAGATCATACTCAAAGCAACATTTCCGAGGCAACATTTCTGAGGCAACATTTCCGAACGGGACATTTGATCTTTGTTAGACATGAGGGCAACCACTAAGACACCCTATACTTAATGATCGTTTACCGAAGGCAACCAAAGTGAGAGTATACCCTAAGAGTGATATGTGTGAGTGATTAGTTTCAGTTACTTATCTTTGCACATTAGGGTTTTTCTAACTGTATTAAATTTTCATGCAATCTTGTCATACAATCCTATTAACATACATCTAGACAGTTAAATATTTGCGATAATTAAAATGCGAGAAAGTAAACCTACGCTATTACAATACTTTGGGGAGGGGATTAATTACATAGCCAAAAACCCGTAAAAGACGATAAATAAAAGAAAGTCCTAGATTAAACTATTACATACAGTGGACAGTTACATCAATATTGCAAAAATAATAAACACGCGCGATGAATCGAAAACAAGATAACTAGGGTTTTGATCCTTGACTAAACCTAAGTGTACTTGATTAAAGAAAAACGCTTTTTGTCATGTTTTGTTATTGAGAAAGTAAAGAAATAATTGAATTAGAAATAAGACAATCCTAGGTTCTAATTAATTTTAAATTAAGAAAAATAATTAAATAATTCTAAGCAACCTATTTTTGTATTTTTATATTTATTTTGAGAAAGAAATAAAAATTAAATCAACAGTCTAACCCTAATTTTTCTAATTGGTTTTAATTATTAAAAAAAGTTAGAATTTCCCTAAATTAAATTAAACTAAATTAAATTTAATTAGATAAAAAAACTATTTCTAATTTTTATGATTTTTGATTTTATGATTTTATATATAAAAAAGGGATTAATGGTGTTAATTAAAGTAAAAAGAAAATATTAAAAGAATTAAAAAAACAAAAAAAAAGGTATAGAGATGGGCCTGATAGCATTAGCAAAAGAGGGGGTGTTGTTTGAAATTCTGAGCCCAACAAAATCCTGGCCTTTTTGACTTTGCCCAATCCCGTGTGCATGCTTGACTCAGGCGCATGGTGGTCTCTTTGCCACGTGACGTTGGATCCACATGGCTGATGGATCTGATGGTGGAGCACAAGGGCATTTGGTGGACATGCGCCATTGTAAAGTATGAGATATGCTTGGAATAATCAAGAAAATAAAAAAATGCACACGCCTTGGATCGAACCCAGGACGTGTGCATCAAAGGCCTTCGCCCCAGCCATCTGAACCATGATGTTAACTTGTAGGTTAAAGAAACACAAAATATAATATGCAAAAACAAATTAATGGGGCCAACCAATACGCGAAATTCAAACTGGAAAGTCAGGGAGCGCCACGTATTGTCGTCTTCCTCCCCACTGTCGCTTTAGGATTTGTGACTTTTACCTACAGACATCAAGGGTAGGTATAGCCCCTGTCCATTTCAAAAATCCTATACGCGCATGATAAATGAAACCTAATGGTACTAATCAACTCGTTTCAACCTCACGAGCATCATGGTTCCATTATCAACGCCCAATTTCTCTTGCATAAGAAACCCCTAAAAACAACGAAAAAATCCTAGCCATGGCATCTTCCCATTCAGGCGTTAAAAATGCAATTGAATCATAGTGTCATGTTGCAAACATCTCAAAGATTATAAATATGCCAACCAATCATGCTAGATATGCCAGAATTAATATGTTCGATTTCAAGAAAATAAGCAAACCGTATGAATGTTATAGGGGTATTCTGAGTGTCCCAGGCCTTGTAAACGATCTTGTTGGCTTCAAGGATGATCCAAGAATAAGAATTGATCTTTTGAAACTCTTGAAACGGCCTCTAGAGCAAGATTCGATCAGCACTTTTCCTTGAAAAATTTGAACTTTTTCTCTGCCTTTGCACGCCTCCAGCCTCTCCCCCTTTGGTCTGCCTTTGTTCACTATCTATAATAGAGTGCATTACGGTTAAAGTTTGCATCAAATCTTTGCCACTTATGAAGATTGATCAATAATTTATTCCTTGCACCAAATCTTTCCAAAACAAGCATTTTCAATCTTTTTCTATCCATATGAAGCCTTTCACGATTTGATTTTGTCTCCAGCTGTATAATGACTCTAATCATGCACAAAATCTCAAGGCTTTATTGATTTTTGATATTTTCATTATTTTATATTAATTTTATTTGATTTAAATGAAATAAAATCAAAATAAATAACAAAAATAAAATAATTACAAGTGAAAGGGCTCATGGGTCTTGGATCACATTACAAACTCAGTGCAAGCATAAAAAGTTAGGCCCATTTAGCAAAAAATACAATTTTGGACACATTTGACTTTTGGCAATTTTGCAAAAAGGGTCAACTTGGCCAATGCATAACTCTCTCAATTTCGACCCTAGAGAGGTGTTTTTGGACTTTTTAGAAAGCTTAGGATGTTCTCTAAGCAACCCTTTTTGTCTCATCTCAATTGAGTCTTCCATATTCATGTATGAAGCCTTGACCCAAAAGGTGTTTTTGTTGACTTTTCAAAATGACCTATAATGTCCAAATTCATATCTTCTTGTGAGTGCATATTTTGAACTTGGGAGCTGAAGATGAATTGTAGGGAATTACATCCTCTTCAAAATGAGCTTTGGATGGGTCATTTTTGATAAAGTATGAGAAAGTTATGCTTGGTCAAAGTTGAGTTGACTTTTCCTACAAAACCCTAATTTAGCAATGTTTTACCCAAAAATTTGCCCTCTCCTTTTATCAACATTTCTCATCACAAAGCCCATGGAACTCAAGATCAAGTTAGGGTTTGCTCAGCTCAAGACACCTCCTTGCACTGTTGACCTAAATTAGGGTTTGAGTTTGCACAGGGATATTTTGACCCACAATGCTTAAAGTGACTTTCATACTTCATGTTGGACTCACAAATTTATCCATATCAAGTTTCAAGCCTTGATTCAAATTTTTGCCCAGTCAATTGGACAGTTGACCTAGAAATCAACTGTATTGGGGAAAAAGTCAACAGTGGCCAATTGACAGTCAAACTTCATGATTTTTTACCCACATAAACATAATGAACTCACATATGCCATTTGATCAAGTTTGGATCACAATTCCACAAGAAACTTGATCAGATCACCAAAAGGGCAAAATGGTCATTTTTAGGGTTTTGACTGTACAAAGGCAATTTTTTGACTGTTTGACCTAACCAATGGAAAATAAAGCTCAACCATGGACTCAAGGACTCAATGACATCATCTTGACCCATTCAACAAGTTCAAAAGATCTCAAATGCATAGGATTGACAGATGAATTTTTCAGTCAACTGATCAAAGTTTAACTGTATACTGAAAAGTCAAACTTTGACTTTTTGGTCAAAATCAAGTGCCAAGGGTCATTTTTCATCAAGACATGCCAAATTATGAAACTTGTTCATTAAGAAACCCAAAAATGCAAATTAGGGTTTAAAATGAAAAAATTTCATAACTTAGAAATTTTCTAAGTTATGAAATTTTCTTATTGTTTCCTAACTTTGTCCCAATTTTTCACCAAGATGCAAATGGATTAAAACAAAACTTGCAACATGAAATTTATAGTCCATCACAAAGTATACAACTTTTATTCACAAAGTTTTCTCAAAAGACTTTTTTATCTCAAGTTATGATTTTTGGAACAAGGGTACCTAAAACTTTTAACTTAGAGAAAATTTGCCCTAATCTAGGCAGGATTTGGACCCATCTTCTTGGCCACTTTTCACATAGTTCCATTTGGAATTTAAAGTTGCATTGCAAAGATGGATTATATTACATGTTACAAGCTTTCCAAATTGTCCAAGAACTCCTCAAACACCCTTGTGGTTAGAGAGAATCGAATGCTTGAAGTTGGCAAAAACTCACTTTTGTCCATGGCCAATACATGTTCATAACAACTTGCAATTCTGATCTAGCTAGCTTGGTTTGACATTACAGGCCTCAAAACCAATTTGCACTCCATAATTTAATGCCAATCCATCAGTCTAAGCCTTTGTTTTGTTCATTTGGACATTATACACAAGTTTAAGCCTTAAGTAGAAAAAGGCAAATTTCCATTTTTGCTTAAGTATGCTTTATGTCAAACCAACAATCCTTGAGCATTGGTCCAAGATCTCTTGCAGAAAAACAAATCCACAAATCAGAGGGGCCAAGAGCAATGTATGCAAGCATGTTTGAAAGCCTATACAAGCCTGTAACTTCACTTCCACATTAAAACTTCAAGTAGAGAAAATTTGCAAAACATAAGCAACCTCTCATATCTGTTAACACAAGCTTAGATAAACATTGTAGACAAGTTCCATACCTCCCAACAAGCCTAAAACACGACCCTTTCATCACTCAGAACCACTGTATTTCTGCAAAACAGGGTAGGTTCTGCATTTTGCAAGCCACAACAAATTTCCATCGTGCGTTTTGTCCCAAGATAGTTCCAACACCTCCCAATCAACTCACTTGAACTATCACAGGCCCCCATTGCAAGCTGTAACACCTCTAACACACTTTGCCATTTTCATTTCAAAGCTCTGTAGGTTGAGTTCTACAGCACGATTCAAGTTGTTTCAAAGCAAGCCAAGCATTGGAGAAGCTTCCTTGGACCTTAGGCAAGCTCAAGAGAAGCTCAAACACCATTGAAGGTTGCTGCATTGTCCAGCTCGAAGTCAACTGAAACAGGTATTTCATGGACTTCTATCTCCCTATTTAGGAATGTTTAGGCTTAGGTTTGTGAATGAAATATATTGTACTCATAGCCCTGAAGCCATACATATGCTTAGTTTTCATTTACATTAATCGTGCTGAGAGAATTTCACTCATGAACTTTCTGAAAAAACTAGGTTAGAAATTAGGGCCAGAGAAATTCTCTCTGGTCTTTGAGAGTTAATCCAAGTTTTTTATATGGTTGAATTCGTTGTTTAATTCTCTACAATGTTCATGTTATGAGTTTTGTCAAAAAATCAAAGAATCAGGAGATAGCATTGGAAGTACATAACGCGTGTGTTGTTTGAAACTGAGGAAGAAGATGAAGTTGCTTGGGTTGGGCCTGAGTTGCTTTTGCTTTCCACACATGCATATTCAGTTTGCACCCCCTGGCCCATTTGCTTGCATATTTGTCATTTTTTGCATTTTATTTCATTTTTGATTTTAATATTTTATTTTCTAACATAAAAAATACCTAAAAATTATTTTCATAAATTTTTATATTTATTTGGAATTTATTCTAATTATTACTAGTATAAAAAATATTTAAATGCTTTATATTCTTTTTATTAAAACCTAAAATAATGTAAAAATATATTTATTTTCATTTATTATTTTTATTCACATTTAAAAACATTTTCTTGAATATACACATTTTTTATAAATAATTAATTTTTTATCTTTATACATTTAATGTATTTAATACTTATATATTTTATTTAAAAAGGGAAAATAAGAGCAAAAAAAAACATCAAAAAATAATACATGTTTATTTTTATTAATATTACATACCAACAATATCTCTTTACAATATACTTTTATTTTTGTACAAATTGATATATATATATATATATATATATATATATATATATATATATATATATATATATATATATATATATATATATATATATATATATATATATATATATATATATATATATATATATATATATATATATATATATATATATATATATATATATATATATATATATATATATATATATATATATATATATATATATATATATATATATATATATATATATATATATATATATATATATATATATATATATAATGCTATTTATTTAAGAAAATTAGGGTTTTTGCCCTAAATGAAAAAATAATTAAACTTGACTTTTTCTTTATTTATTTTTACTTCACATATTAAAGACATTCTTTTTACATACTAAAATCATTTTGTACATAATACATTTTATTTACATTTATTCATTGTATTTATTTCAATTATTGTACATTTAAATATTGTATCTTATACATTCAATTTGGTTGTAATAGTAATCTAGGGTTTAATTTCTTGTCAAATATCCCCAATTCAAATTTGTACACCCCCTCCCTATATCATGCTGTAATAGTGTAGCATTTAAATTCTCGCACATTTAAAAGCTTTCAATTATGCCATGTTTAGACCTATGGTTTGTATGCAATTAAAATCAATAATTAGTTTGACCTAATCCAAGATAAATATTCATAAAAAAAACAAACACAATACACACTTTCACCCCTAGGGTTTCATCCACTTGTTGCCTTCAAAAATGGGCCATGGTTGCATGTTGAGTACTTTGGCAAAATAAAAACAATCAAAAAGATCATAGTCCCTCAATGACACTATCTGAGTTGCCTAAACAAAATGATCAAGTCCCTCAAGAAAATTGCCAAAGATACTTGACACTATTGCTATCATGGTCTATACGATGACCCGCGCTTGTCCCGTTAACATCCTAACACAAGGTTGTCCATCAAATACAATCGTGGAACAACACTGTTAAAAGCGTTAAAAAACATAAGAAAGATCTTTGAGTAAAATAGGGTAGATAGCTCCTAGTTACTTGATCAAAAGCTTGCAAAAACATCCTTGCTACTTTCAAAACACACTTCACATCACAATTTCCAAACCTAACTTTCAAACATTGAAACTTTTCAAAAGACAAAAACACATTTGTATACATTCAAACAAGAATCATTACAAAGGTTGCCACAACGATAGCCTCTTTTCAAAATATCTTTCCAAATCACACACAAAGCACCATTTCAAACAATTGAAGAGCACCATTTCAAACAATTGAAAAGCAAAGCAAGTGATCTAAGCAAGTAACTAAGAGCCCATGGATAACCATGGATATAAAGGGTGTTAATACCTTCCCTTTCTATAATCTACTCCCCAAACCCAAGAAAACATCTCAAAGGTCTTTCCTGTGCTTTTTGACCTTTCCTTAGGATAAAATAAAAAGTCGGTGGCGACTCTTGCTAAACCGAAACATTTGCGAACACAAAACGTAAAATCCCAAGTCAGTTCTCCCACTGTATCACAAGCAACTTTTGGGTTTTGATGAATTGTGAGCAATCCTTGAGGAATCATGATCAACCCTTGATCAAATGATGAATAATACTTCAAAATGAGAATGTTGACAAAAAATCTTGAAGTTTGACTATATGTGGGCCACAGTTGACTTTTGCCCTAACACAGTCGATTTTCAGGCATTTGAGCAGTTGACTGAGCAAACTTCCTCTGTAAGGCTTGAAACTTGACATGGATGATCTTGAGGACATATTAGGACAATGGTGAGAATTTGGGATCCTTTGGACTCAAGCATCTTGATGCAAAATGAAACCCTAATTTGAGATAGACTGCCTTAGGAGAGAGTTTGTCTGGTCAACTCTCGGACTTTCTTGAGCAATTTGAGGACCTCACTTTCCATTTGTTAAGAAATATGGGAGGGAAAATGTTAGGGCACAACACTCGGGAGACACCCATGCCTAACCTATTTGTGAAGACCATTACTCCCTTATTAGATGATCTAGAAGAGCTGCAACTCGCTTTGGTTAGGATGCAACAGGAAAGGAATGCTTGGAAGAACAAGTTCCATACTTTAGAGAGTTCCTACAAAGCAGACCTGGAGGAGAAAGAAGATTTGATCGAGATCCTCGAGAGTCGAGCGGTGGAGTCTATGGAGAGGCAAGGGGATTTATTTTCTCCTAAGCCTCAAACAGGTGTTGATTGCTCATTTCCTGATCCAGATGATTGGAAGGAGGTCGCCATCAGACATGTGGAAGAAAACCAGAGGTTGAGGGCTCAGATTACCAGGCTCACAGGGAAGCGCCAACGTACAGATTGATCTTTATCTGTTCTTTTTCTCAGGATTTTTAGATTGTATTTTAATCTTGTACTTGGGATCATTGAAACTTATAATACATTTTGTAGTTATTATAATAAAAAAAATTTAGTATTTCAAAAGCGTTATTACTTTGATGTTTGGAATATGTCTATAAATGTTAAATCCCTTGAAATATTAAATGACAAAGTAAAAAATAATCATAAGCATTGCATATCATGCATCATATTGCACATATTTCTTGCATTTATTATGCATATCCAGGTGCCTTACCCAGCTCTTTACTTCGTTCAGCAAACTGACTCATCACTACAACACTCTGGCTAACTTCAAGAAGAAAATGGACAACTTGGAACAGGAGAATCGTGAGCTACGCAAAGAAGTTTTTGCTTTGAAGGCTGGCTTGGCCAACTTGACTACTCTGATGGAAGCTCTGGTGGTTGCTCAGAATCAGCCACCGAGTGTTCAACCTCAACCAACAAGGACGAATGTTGAAGTTCCTACTATTCCTGTATCCGCTACTCCGGCTATTGTTCAAAACTGTATGCCTCAGGGTTATCCGTGGGGAATTCCAGAGAATTTTGCACCTGAAGTTTTCAATTTGGGCCCCCAAGATGCTCTAGTGGTTCAAACTGTTGTTACTCCAACACCTCATGTGGTGCATATTGTTCCTGCTGCACCTCCTTCGGTGAATTTGGTTCCGTTTATTAATGAAGATGTGTGTCGTCCTTTCCCTCCGCCGAGTGAAGACTTGGGTCTTTATGATAGAATGGATGATTTCCAAGAGCAGTTTGATAGAATGCAAAGAGAGATGAAGGCTCTTAGGGGAAAAGAGCTATTTAGGCAGAATGTGAATAAGCTATGTTTGGTCCCGAATGTTAAAAATCCTGCTAAGTTCAAGGTCCTAGAGTTTGAAAAGTACAAGGGAAACACTTGCCCTCGTGCTCACTTAGTGATGTACGTAAGGAGAATGTCTACCCACACCGATGATCAGCGTCTGCTGATTCACTTTTTCCAGGATAATCTGTCCGGCACAGCGTTGAAATGGTACATGAGTTTAGACAACGCCAACATCCATACTTTTAATGATTTCGGAGAAGCATTCATTAAACAATACAAGTACAATGTGGACTTGGCGCCCGACCGTGACCAGCTTAGGGCCATGGTTCAGAAAGACAGAATAGTTCAAAGAGTATACACAGAGATGGCGCGAAGTGGATGCATAAGTGATTCCTCCCATGGAGGAGAAGGAAATGACTAAAAATTTTCTAAAGATGCTAGGTGCTTTCTACTACGAAAGAATGGTAGCAAGTGCCCCAAGTGATTTTACAGAGATGGTAGGAATGGGTGTCCGCCTAGAAAAGGCAGTAAGAGAAGGCCATTTGACAAAGGGTGAAGGATCCAGAGGTGTGAAAAAACCAGCTTATGGGTTTACAAAGAAGAAAGAGGGGGATACAAATGTTGTCATACAAGAAAGGAGAGTGAACGCTCCTAGAAGGAATTATCAGTGTCACCAACAAGTTGCCTCAGTTACTCCTATTATGAATGCCGCTCCGACTACCATTGTTTATCAAAGACAGTCCCAGCAGGGGAACCAAGGGAATAATCAAAGAAGGGAGAACTATGACCCTATTCCCATGAGCTATGCAGAACTGCTACCAACATTGATTCAGAAGAAGTTGGTCCAGACATGACCACCTCCAGCCGTACCATCACCATTGCCTTGGTATTATAAAGCAGACCAGACATGTGCCTTTCATCAGGGAGCACCAAGGCATAGTGTTGAGAATTGTTATCCTTTGAGGACTGGAGTGCAAAGGTTGGTGAAGTCTGGAATTCTATCTTTCAAAGACATGAGACCTAATGTGAAAGACAATCCTTTACCCAAGCACGGTGGGGTGAATGCTGTAAATATGGTGGCCGGTTGTCCAGGCGACTTCCAGATTTTTTACATTAATCTGGTTAGAGGAGATTTGGTGAAGATGCACGTAGACCTCTATGAATTCAGTTATTATACGCATAACCACAACGGTTGTGTTGTTTGCAGTACAGACATACAGGGTTGCGAGAAGATAAAGGCTGATTTACAGGAGATGATGGATGAAGGTTTAATCCATATAATCAGGCCTAGGGCAGAATATGAAGAAGAAGTGAATATGGTTTATGGATGTCCGGGTGAATTCATAATTTTTGATGTAGAGCATTTGAATGAGGATCTCATGCAGTTGCATGCTACCTTCTGCCGTACTACTGGTCAGGTGGAACACCAATATGGATCTTGCATAGTTTGCTGTCGAGACCCCCGAGGATGCTCTATTGTGAGAGAGGGTGTTCAGTTGTTGTTAGACAATGGAACTATAAAGATCACAAGTCATAGAGATGATTATCACGAGATTGATATAGTTGAAGTTTGTTTGATGGAAGAAGAGTCAGAGGAATAGTATGCCTCCACGGATGAGTATTTCTCTTCAGACAAAGATTTGTTTGCCGGAAATGATCTTTTGATGGCTGATTGTGTTGAGGAAGGGGTAAACGTCATTGTACCTTGTTTTGGTGCACCCGCTCATCTTGAGGTGGAGCACCATAGCAAACCAGTTGTTACCCCATTGGTAATTAGTCTACCAGGTCATGTTCCCTATAAATCAGATAAGGTTGTGCCTTACAAATACAACGCTACAATCTTAGAAGATGGGGTGGAAGTTCCCATCCAGCCAATGCCAGATGTTGGAAATATAGCTGATAATAGCAGGGTGACCCGTAGTGGTCATGTGTTTGCACCAGTTGTACGAAGAGATGTTGTTGCTGGAAAGAAAATTGTTGAGAACAATGAACCTAAGAAGGCTGCAGGAGAGACTAGCGGAGCCACATTAGAGAAAGAAGTGGATACTATCTTGAAGATAATTAAGATGAGCGACTACATAATTATAGATCAGCTATTGCAGACTCCTTCAAAGATATCCATCCTAGCTTTATTGATGAATTTCGCCGCTCATAGAGAATCACTGATGAGAGTACTAGACCAAGCTTTTATGGAGAATGACATGTCGTTAGATCAATTCAACATCATTATTGGAAACATTACGTCATGTAACAACTTGAGTTTCTGCGATGATGAGTTACCAGATGAAGGGAGGAATCACAACCTGGCCCTCCACATATCTATGAACTACAAGAATGACTCGCTATCCAATGTGCTAATTGATAAAGGATCCGTGTTGAATGTTATACCGAGGAGTACTCTCATGAAGTTAAAGTATCAAGGAGCACCTATGCGCCCGAGTGGCATCATTGTGAAGGCTTTTGATGGATCAACGAAATCTGTCATCGGTGAAGTGGACTTGCCCATCCATATAGGACCATATTTGTTCGTGATAACCTTCCAGGTCATGGACATTATTCCCGCATATAGTTATTTGCTAGGACGGCCATGGATATACGAAGCAGGGGCTATCATTTCAACTCTGAATCAGAAGCTAAAATTTGTACGTGAAGGGAAGGTAGTGATCATAAATGGGGAGCATGCGTTGTTGATATCCCATCTATCCTTTTTCAGTATTGTAGAAATGGATGAGGCTGCTGTTGGGACCCAGTTCCAAGCCCTATCCATTGACAACATAAGAAGGAATGAGAATTAAGTGGTTTCCCTGAAGGACGCGCAGCAGGTTGTGCGTAATGGTCATAATGCAGTTTGGGGACGACTTGTAGATCCACCCGTGAACAAAAACAGAGTTGGTTTGGGTTTCTCTTCGAGGAATGGCAAAGGAGAAAATTTTAAGTCAAAGTCTTCTGTGAACAATTATCATAATGTTTTCCGCAGCGGAGGCTACCTCCATCCAATTGGTTCTGGAATCAATGTTGTTGAAGAAGATGAAGCAGAGCAGGAAGTACCGAATTATGTGATGCATGGAGTCCGAGTTCAGAACTGGGTCACCATTGATGTTCCTTCTTGCATACATGTTTCAAAGTAATTTGTTTTGTTCATCTGTTTCTTTCTTTTGAAAAGCTTTCACTCTGCTCAAGGTGGAAGTATTAATGTTGTAGGGCTTATCTGTTTGCTATAACTTTTAAGATCATTAATAAAAGTTGTCTTTGCTTATAAAATTATGTCTTTTATTTTCTGCTTTTTTCTTGGGAAATGGTAATAAAAAAATATAAAAAAAGAAAAAAAAGAAAAACCTTTCAAAAAAAAATAATAACTGAAAATTAATCTTCATGATCACTTGTTATATGTGTCAGTTTCTAAAAGCAATCATAAATCATATGTGCAGATTAATTAAAAAACCCATTGAATACAATGACCCTGCACCCTATCCAAACTTTGATTGTCCTGTGTTTGGGTCTGAAGAAGAATATTATGATGAAATTCCAGAAGAGGTCTCACGGTTGCTTGAGCACGAGGAAAATACCATTCATTCGTATAAGGAGCCTTTGGAAGTGATTAATTTGGGTTCAGAAGAAGATCCGAAGGAAGTTAAGATTGGAGCATCGTTGCATTATGATGTAAAGAGCTGGTTGATTGAGCTGTTGAAAGAGTATGTGGATATTTTTGCTTGTTCTTATCAAGATATGTCTGGTCTAGATACAGACATTGTCGAACATTATTTGTCGTTAAAGCCAGAGTGTCCGCCAGTTAAACAAAAGTTGTGAAGAACCCACCCAGATATGGCAGTAAAGATTAAAGAGGAGGTCCTAAAGCAGATTAATGCTGGTTTTCTTGTGACGTCAGTGTATCCTCAATGGATAGCCAATATTGTCCCAGTACCTAAAAATGACGGAAAAGTCCGCATGTGCGTAGATTACAGAGATCTAAATAAAGCTAGTCCAAAAGTTGATTTTCCATTGCCTCACATCGACATGTTAGTAGATAGCACAACAAAATTCAAAGTATTCTCGTTCATGGACGGATTATCCGTGTATAATAAAATAAGAATGGCTCTAGAGAACATGGAAAAAACAACATTTATCACACCCTGGGGAACATTCTGTTATAGAGTGATGCCCTTCGGGTTGAAGAACGCTGGTGCAACGTACCAGAGGGCTATGACAACCCTATTCCATGATCTGATGCATAAAGAAATTGAAGTATATGTTGATGATATGATTTCCAAATCCCAAACTGAAGAAGGGAATATAGAAGATTTGTTGAAGTCTTTTCAACGTTTGAGGAAGTATCGTCTTCGCTTGAATCCAAATAAATGCACCTTCGGAGTCAGGTCATGGAAATTATTGGGTTTTATTGTTATCCGGAAAGGAATTGAAGTTGACCCTGATAAAGTCAAAGCAATTCAAGAAATTCCAGCTCCAAGAACTAAAAAGCAAATTAGGGGTTTCCTCGGGCGTTGGAATTATATCTCTAGATTTAGTTCCCACACGACTGCAACGTGTGAACCGATCTTTAAGTTGTTAAATAAAGACTATGGTTGTGTGTGGATGGATGACTGCCAAAGGGCATTTGAGAGTATTAAATAATATCTACTTGAACCTCCTATCTTGCTCCCTCCCGTAGAAGGAAGACCGTTGATCATGTATCTAACGGTGTTAGATAAGTCCATGGGTTGGATTCTAGGACAACAGGATGAAATAGGAAAGAAAGAGTTCGCCATTTATTATCTCAGCAAAAAGTTAACTGATTGTGAGTCGTGGTATTCCATGCTAGAAAAAACATGTTGTGCTTTGGCCTGGGCGGCAAAGCGTTTGCGGCAGTATATGTTGAATCATACCACTTGATTGATCTCCAAAATGGACCCAATCATGTATATTTTTGAGAAGCCTGCTCTTACTGGGAGAATTTCCCGCTGACAGATGTTGTTATCTGAATAAGATATCGAGTACCGCACTCAAAAGTCTATTAAAAGTAATGTGTTGGCAGATTACCTTGCTCACCAACCGGTGGAAGATCATCAGTCTGCAGAGTATGAATTCCCCGATGAGGATGTGATGTTCTTGAAAGTGAAAGATTGTGATGAACCATTGACTGAAGATGGCCCTGACCCTGAATCTCGTTGGAGTATGGTATTTGATGGAGAGGTGAATGCTTATGGTAAAGGAATTGGTGATGTGATTATCACTCCTCATGGATCGCACATTCATTTTACTGCAAGGCTAACATTTGATTGCACTAATAATATGGTAGAATATGAGGCTTGCATCATGGGTCTTGAGGAAGCTATTGATCTCAGAGTCAAAATTCTATATGTATATGGTGATTCAGCTTTGGTAATAAATCAGATTAAGGGAGAATGGGATACTCGTCACCATGGATTGATCCTTTACAAAGATTATGCTAGAAGATTACTACCCTTCTTCAATAAAGTTGAATTCCATCACATTCCTAGAGATGAAAATCAAATGGCGGATGCTCTGGCAACTCTGGATTCCATGTACCAAGTGAATACTTGGAATGATATACCCTGAATTACATTTCGACGGCTGGATAGGCCCGCTCATGTGTTTGCGACAAAGGAGGTAGTAGATGAAAAACCTTGGTATTACGATATCAAACATTTTCTTCAGACTCAGGAATACCTGATTGGTGCATCGAAGAAATATAGAAAGACACTGAGAAGATTGGCAGGCAGTTTCTTCCTCAGTGAAAATGTGTTATACAAGAGAAATTATGACATGGTCCTACTCAGATGCGTGGATAGACACAAAGCGGACATGTTGATGCATGAGATTCATGAAGGTTCATTTGGCACTCATGCTAATGGATATTCGATGGCTAAAAAGATGCTAAGGGCAGGTTATTATTGGTTGACAATGGAATCTGACTATTACAAATTTGCAAAGAAGTGCCATAAATGCCAGATTTATGCAGATAAGATCCATGTGCCTCCAACACTTCTTAATGTGATTTCCTCCCCATGGCATTTCTCTATGTGGGGTATTGATATGATCAAGATGATAGAACCCAAAGCTTCGAATGGACACTGTTTCATCTTGGTAGCAATTGACAACTTTACCAAATGGGTAGAGGTTGCTTCATATGCCAATGTTACCAAACAGGTGGTTGTGCGTTTCATGAAAAACAATCTTATATGCCGGTATGGTGTGACAAGCAGAATCACCAATGATAATGGATCGAATTTGAATAACAAGATGATGACAGAACTGTGCAAAGAATTCAAGATTATCCATCACAATTCATCTCCATACAGGCCAAAGATGAATGGGGCTGTTGAAGCTGCTAATAAGAATATCAAGAGAATTATCCAGAAAATGGTTGTTACTTATAAGGATTGGCATGAAATTCTCCCTTTTGCTCTGCATGGATATCAAACATCTGTTCGCACTTCAACAGGAGCAACCTCGTTCTCTCTAGTGTATGGAATGGAAGTTCTACTCCCTGTCGAGGTAGAGATTCCCTCGTTGCGTGTGATAATGGAAACAAAGTTGACAGAGGCTGAATGGGTCCAGAACAGGTTTGACCAATTGAATTTGATTGAGGAGAAGAGGATGACAGCTTTATGTCATGGGCAGTTATATCAGAAAAGAATGAAGAAAGCATTTGATAAAAAGGTCAAACCTCATGAATTCAGAGAAGCAGACCTCGTGCTCGGGAAGATCATGTCTTTCAACACTGATTCTAGGGGAAACTGGACTCCCAATTTTGAAGGCCCGTATGTTGTCAAGAAAGCCTTCTCTGGTGGTGCATTAATTCTTGAAACTATGGATGGCGAGGAGTTCCCACATCCCATGAATGTTGACGCAGTCAAGAAATACTTCGCCTAAAGAAATAAAAGAACAGCTCGCTAAGTTGAAAAACCGAAAGGGCGGCTTAGGCAAAAAGGAGTGTCTCGGTAGGCTGAAAACCCGAAAGGGAGGTCTATGCAAAAATTAGAGACATAAACAGAATAAATTTCCCGCTAAGTTGAAAACCCGCAAGGGCAACTTAGGCAAAATTTAAGGATTTTTTCTTGGCAAGTAACTACGTCAAACAAGACTTGATCATTGAAGCAACAATCTTCTCGGATCCTCACCATACTTCAACAAAAGCTGTTGCTCAGGATTTCAAAAGTTGTTAGGGGGAATAGCGGTCATTGTATCTCAATGTATCTTTTCCATTATGCATTACCATTTCCCAAACTTTGTAATCATCCATGGAGTCTCTCCATTCGCAGACTACCATTCTATTAATGAAATTCGAGCTTTTTCCTAATTCTTTGTGTTCTTATTTTTATTTAGCTTGCAAAGACTCCATTTATTACCGATAATAACTGTTAAAGCAAAAAGATTAAAAAAGAAAAATTGACTTTTCAAAAAAAAAAGAGATTTACTTTGGGATTTGTGATGAAACAATGACAACAAGAATGTTGATCCCAAGAATGAACAAACTCCGGTTGTTTTAAGAAGATTTACTCCCTTCATGAAGGTTTTCTCAGGTTATTTTGCTGGTATGTGTGCAATCTTTGTGTGTTTCTCAGATAGTTAAAGACGATATCAGTGGGTGCAAGGTACAGTATTGGGTTTGTGATCCCATTATCCCCAGTCAAGTCTTGATTCGCTTTTGATTTTGGGTTTGCATGGTCAGAAACCTTTGTCCCAGATTCCCCAGCAAAGTCTTCCCTTATATGATGAAAGTTTTTATTCCCTTGGTGTGCTAAGATGTCGCTCTCTTTGTAGTATTGGCATTAGTGTTGACTTCTTGATTTCCCGGGAGGGTTATCCCAGGGCATCTCTTCTCTCGGTAGGTAGGCTTGAATCCCCCAGTGAGGTTTGGTTGTATCAACGTCAGTCTGCTTTATTTGAGGTTGGTCTTGCAATCTCCAGTAGGCATGTTAATTTTAAAGAACTGGTTTCTCCGATAAAACTGGAAGAAGGATGTTCTATCCTGGTATCTGTTTGATCTGGCTACCTCTGGATTATGTTTATCCTCAGTGAAGTTAAGGCATGCAATAGGTTTGGTTTTCGCAGTTGCTTTTACCTTTCTTGGATTGATCTTTCTGGTTGAAGTTTAGCCCAATGTTGTTAGTACCTGAGGAAGTTTTGTTTTGTTTGTACTGATTATGTATCCTTTTACCAGCATATGCATGATAGCACTCATACATTCATAAATACATCATGCATGGCTAAAAATCATTGTTTATTGACATTGTGTTCTGACCTTCCTACAACGCTCCTTGCTTAGATGGATCTGGTTTTCCTTCTTGAGTTTATTTCCCAGAGGATGTATCTTCATTGGCTGTCTTGCTCCAATTCATTTCTGATTTGGATCTGTGGATTGCATGACAATATTAGTTAATTTGGATTTCTGAAAACTTTGAGTTTTGGTTTGTGCATTTATTTTGCACGGGAAGACTTTATCTCCTCAGCAGGAATATCGTGGCATTTCCCCGAGAAGACATATTTCTATACCCAGAGAGTCATTTCTCTTTTAAATTCCCCATGACAATGAGTAACATGTCTCGTTATTTGAGACAACTTATGTTTGATCTTTTCCAGGAAGATTTCCTTTATTCAAGAAGAAGTTGAAACCCGTTCTAGGTAAAATGCCAGAATTTTAGGATAACTAGATATATTTTCTCTCTCTACCTTCAATGAACATTGGTAGTACATCGGAAGTGAACGTCGGTGTGTGTTATCTTTTTGTTATCTTCAGTGTACATTGATAGTTCATCGTCAGTGAACGGCGGTGATATGATATATTTTCTCTCTCTACCTTCAGTGAACATTGGTAGTACATGGGCAGTGAACGTCGGTGTTTGTTATCTTTTTGCTATCTTCAGTGAACGTTGATAGTTCATCGTCAGTGAACGGCGGTGATATGATATATTTTCTCTCTCTACCTTCAGTGAATGTTGGTAGTACATCGGTAGTGAATGTCGGTGTTTGTTATCTTTTTGCTATCTTCATTGAACGTTGATATTTTATCATCAGTGAACGGCGGTGATATGATATATTTTCTCTCTCTACCATCAGTGAACGTTGGTAGTACATCGGTAGTGAACGTTGGTGTTTGTTATCTTTTTGCTATCTTCAGTGAACGTTGATAGTTCATCGTCAATGGACAGCGGTGATATGATATATTTTCTCTCTCTACCTTTAGTGAATGTTGGTAGTACATCGGAAATGAATGTCGGTGTTTGTTATCTTTTTTCTATCTTCAGTGAATGTTGATAGTTCATCGTCAGTGAAATGATATATTTTCTATCTCTACCTTCAGTGAACATTGGTAGGACATCAGTAGTGAACGTCGGTGTTTGTTATCTTTTTGCTATCTTCAGTGAACGTTGATAGTTCCTCGTCAGTGAATGGCGGTGATATGATATTTTCTTTTTCTACCTTCAGTAAACGTTGGTAGGACATCGGTAGTGAACGTCGATGATTGTTATCTTCCTCTCTGATTCAGTTCTTTTGGTTCACCAGTGATTTATTTTCCTGGTGGGGTTGCTCACTTGTTTCTTCACTTTTTCTATGGCATCCCCAATGATACTTTGCGTTTCTTTGGTATTGTTCATATGCATTCATATACATAAGCATTTTCATGGCATCTTAGGGCCAAAAATAGGGTTTGTTTTATATTTAAGTATCTTCGATCATGTCGACACGAAGATTTTTAACCTTCGTATCTTCGGATAGAAGAAACTTAAATAAGGGCAATTGTTGTATCCCAATTTTTGCCCCTAAGATCCCTTCATCATACCATATTGCTTCAATCACAACAAGATCACATTAAGGCTTTCGGTTCTTCTCCCTATCTTTAGCCTTTCTATTTTGAGGAGTTACCAAGCACCTTGACTTGTTTTCTTTTGTGATCATGGATATTTTTGCTTTGATTTTCTCTCTAATTAATAAAATGCAATGTTGGTTTGCCTTACTTGTTAATAATGTAGGTAAAGGCAATGAGGTTTAACAAGTTTGCTTCATGAGTTCATGAGTTTATTTCCATGCCCTAGTCAATCTTGAGAAATTCAAAACCTCACTATTGGAGTGATTTTGGAAGAAATGGCATGACAAGGCTCATTTCGGTTCAACATATTTCAAAGTTCTCAAAATTGATTCAAAAATACAAAGGGTTAAGGGAAGAAGTTGTCATGATTGAACAAGGTCTTGTCCCTATTGGTCACAAGGGCATATTTGTTTCTAATTTCAAGATATGGAAGTGGTTTTGGTGGCTATGAGTCCTCATCATCATCCTCAAAAACTTCTATTCACAAAGGAAAAATATTGGCACAAAAAGTTTGTTCAAACTTGGCAAAGTTCCTCAAAGCATTCTCTTGATCTAGAGGCTAGGGTTTTGGATTTCAAAGGAGCATATCTTGCTCATCTTTTGGTATTTTTGATTGATTCCAAAAACATCCTTCTATTCAAATAGTTACCAACAAATCACTTCAAAAGTTCCAAGGAGTTTTCATGTGGAAGGAACTTGGTGAAGAAGAAAGATTACAAGTCACCCAGATGAATCCCCAATTTTCCATATGTGACTTAAAATGGTCATAACTTGGATAGTTTTTATCACCTTGAACCCATTCTTTTTTCATGATGATCTTAAAGATGTGTACTTCATGCCTTCTTTCATGTGAAAAGTGAGAAAATGGATGGAAGTTGCCTTAAGAATGCAAAAGATTATAGGTCTTTTCATGATTTTGGGCCAACTTCAACAAGTCATAACTTGCTCAAGTTTTGGATATTTTGAGTGGTCCAAATTGCAAAATTTCATTCAGGAGATCTACTTCATTCCATATTTTTTGGTCAAGAACAAATTCTAAGTGGAAGGCCACGTTTGGATACAAAAGATTATAGGTCATTTTTAAAGAAGAATTTGAAATATTTCCAAGTATGGAAAGTTAACTATTTTTCTTCAACTTTGACTCTATGTAACTTTCAACTCAAGCATCCATTTGATTCCATTCTTTTTCCATTGCAAAGCTTGTAACCTCATCTTTCCAAAGCATCAAGAATTATGCCCTAAGACCCCTTGAGTTGGAAATGCCATGGATTTAAATTGGGTAGTTTGAAACTGGATTTTTCACAAAGTCAGGATTTTGAAATCTTTGTTTTACCTTCTAATCACAAGATTTCCATGCGTTTTTGTTTCTAATCATGTTTAGCAACTTGCCAGAAGTGATTAGCATCATGAAACGCATTTGCAATCTCCCTCTTTGGTAAATTTTGGCTAAAACAAATAAGTGCAAGTTGCATATTGGGACCAGGCCACAACACAGTTGAGATGTTACAACATCTTGTCCAACATCTTCTTTGCAGAGACTGATGTCCTTTGAGCAAACAACAAACCTCTATCCCTCCATCGATGGCCCAAGAGGATTTCTTTTCTCTCAATTATTGTTGATAATCTTGATACTGATTACATAGATCATGTAACTCAGATCACAAGTCACAACTATCCTCTTAAGGATGAATCTGATCTAGTAGGAGTTTCAAATCTGTTGAGGTGAGTAGAGTTTGTTCAGAGAAAATTCTATTTACTTGAGTCAAGGGTGGCAACCTAGATATCTCAACTCTTTGGTCTCTCAAAGAAAGTGCTTACAAGAAGAAGATATTAACACACGAAGAGTATGTCAAAGTATTCAAATGGTGAAAGTATCTTACAGAATAATGGGAAGGATTTATGATCAATTGCTATTTGTGACAAGTACAAGTATTTAATTGAGTATCCTTGGAGTTCAAGATAACTGATGTTCTTAAAGATGTGGGAACATTCCTTCTTCTAGACCCTGTGAAGAATCACAGGAAGAGTGATGCTTTAGAGCTATCTCTTTGGTGACAGCAAAATCATTTGATCCTTGAAAAGGTTTCCTGGAAACGTGTTCAGACTTGAAGCTACAAGAAGAAGAAGACATCATAATCTTGATGATGGTTACTTGGATCAGTCTGGTTCTGATCTAGGTAAGGAAGTAAATTAGAGAAGGAGCTGAATTCAACAACTAGATGTTATAACATAATGTTGTGACATTTGGTTCAACATCAGATTCTTGGTTGGTGAAGTGGCACATCAACTTAAGATAGGATGATCTACGAAGTTGAAGATTGGATACTTCAAAAAGATCGTCTCTTTGCATCTCTTTGGAGTTGTTGGGTGGAGAAGATGTTACACGTTCCTGTCTTAGTGTATCTAAGCCTTTTGTGATAACTTGTAGCTTGAAGTTCAAATTTCAATTGGAAGATCAGAATATCTTTGGGAGAAGTCTGATAAACATGGAGAAGTCAAAAGGTGGCATTTGATTTTTCATATGAGGGTTCATGAAGGAGATAATCAAACAGTGGCATTTGTTCTATCGCAGCAGTGGATTCAGAGAATCAAGATAATCAACATGTGGCAGCTGATTATTATCGAGAAAGTTTGATTCAGAGTATGAATGCGTTCAACCAATATTGTTGAACAGAGGGTGCGCTCTTGAAGACATGAAGATGCATCTTATGTTTTCCATTCATCAAGGGGTCTTATTTACTTTGAATCAGAAGTTGTCTTGAAGGTCCAACTGAGTATTGAATGTGACCTACTTGTTTCCATGAGGAGAAGTGATTGTCCCTAACAGGGGGAGTATTGGTTTGTACGAAAAGTCTTCATTAAACGCGTAGGATATAAAGTGCGGCACTATTGGGATGATGTGTTCAAGACTGAAGAGGACTATGTCTGACCGAATGTCATCACATTGCCTAATGACATTGTTCCTAATTACCTCTAAAACTACAGACAGGAGGAAAATTGGATGAAGTGTGGATTATTATTAATAAACCCATGTGTGTACAGTTGTATGACTCAGAGGGAGTAACCATCCTCTTTGTGAAAATGGAATGGTTTCAAGCTGCTAATATGAAAATAGAAGAATGTATGACGACATTGGATTTGAGCATATTTTCATCTGCTAAGAAAACAGGGCGGTTGTGTCTCATTATGAAGCAGTTTAGTGAGCTGGAATGTTTAGGTGATAACTTGTCATCTAATAAAGGTATTATATAACTGAGGCAGAGTGTAATATGCCAACGATGTTTCTTGGAAAGGGGATCCTAAGACAAGTACATAAAGGGAGTAGTTTGTTCTAAAAGACAAATATCTGTTTTTTAAAGGGGCAAGACATACTTCATCCTGACATGGTCAAAGGGTCAAACCCAAGGGTAGGTAACTGCATTAAAACCAGTCCTAGGGTACTGAAACTGTCAGAGTAAAAGTACCAAGGTCGTTACTATCTATGCCAAAGTTGCATTATTTATGAAGACTCTCTCTATTCTTTCTCTTCATCAGAGGGTTTCAGCAATATGAAGTTTGTTAGCATCTGGGAAAATTGTGCATGGGTATGGATCTGTATGGGCAGTCTTTGTCAAATTCTGGCCAAAAAGAGGGAGAAAGATAGGGACCCAGACTCAGGCGAGACTCAGGTGAAAGCAACAGAAGGCAATGTCCAACATGCTGAATGGAACGCTCTAACTAAGTGACTTTGTTTGTGTCTTGTGTTCTGAGTTAAGAGGATAGTTGTGACTTGTGATCTGAGTTACATGATCTATGTAATCAGTATCAAGATTATCAACAATAATTGAGAGAAAATAAATCCTCTTGGGCCATCGATGGAGGGATAGAGGTTTGTTGTTTGCTCAAAGGACATCAGTCTCTGCAAAGAAGATGTTGGACAAGATGTTGTAACATCTCAACTGTGTTGTGGCCTGGTCCCAATATGCAACTTGCACTTATTTGGTTTAGCCAAAATTTACCAAAGAGGGAGATTGTAAGTGCCCTGGCTGGAGAGTTGGCTTCATTTGTAAAACAAATAAGAAAGCAAGTTTACCCATATTCCCTCTGTTGTTTTAATATGCTGGGTTGAAGAAGTTCAACATCTGGACCAACATGTTATGTAAAATGTCACAACATCAGCATATGACATCGCGCCTGAAATTAAGTTAATATTAGTTAACTATGTTATATGTTGAATGTTTGTAACAGCTGTGACATGTAACCTAATTGTTTTAAGTGATCTAATTTATGAAAGAGGTTATCAGCAAATGAGCGTGGTTCTCCTAAACATGTTGTATTGAAGAAGTTCAACATATGGGACAACATGTTAGATGTAATGTCATGACATCTGACTAGACATCACGCCAACAGAATTGGTAATTCAGTTACAGTTCTGGTACTTAAATATTCTGAGAATATATGTGGCGTTTCTTATGGAGAATCTGAAGATCAATCAAGAATCAATCAGAATATTTGAAGAAAATGTTGTTTCTAAATATGGAGATATTTTAGGAACCAGAAGATTGAAGACCTTGATTGTAGCAGAAGTTTTTTGCTGTTTTGTAATATCAAGGAGAAAAGCTTGCTGCGATTTTGAAGGCCCAAATCCAGTTGGGTAATAGGTTATAAATAGCAGATTGTAACCTAGGGTTAAAAACGCTCACATAATGTAATATTAGAGGTGTTCTGTTAGGTAAACCTGTCAGTCTGTGGCAAGGTTACCATGTGTATAACTCGATACCTGTAGGTAAGAGTTTGAGTGTTCTTAGACGAAGCTGTGAAGCAAGTCTAAGTATTTTTTATTCATTGTAATGTAGGAAACCAAGTGGGAGGGCACTACTTCTTGAGTAGGAGTAAAACTTCTGTTGTTGCGACAATAGGAAAGGAAACTGGTAGGTTTCTATCTAGGAGTTCCTAGGTATAGGTTGCACTGGGTAAATGATTAAGTGAGGGATGGGAACTTGTGAAGTTTAGTCCTGAATTAATATTGCTGATAGTGGATCTTCTTCCTGGCTTGGTATGCCCCCAGAGTAGGTGTGTTTCACCGAACTGGGTCAACAACTGATTTGTGTTTTTACCTTCAACACTTTATAATTCTGTCTGTTATATATCAAGGTAAAATTGTAATGTTGTAACAGATGATGTCTCAGAACATGCTAAGACATCATGCTGATATCTGTGCAGGAGAAACAGAACTGTGAAGGTTGTTTGCTCTCTGCTGATCATGTGCAACAGATGAACAGAACTAGTTACATCGAGTGTTCTATCCTCTGCACCTTCAAAGTATATATGGCGCAGCTTGGATAAAACTGTGCTTCTGTTATTCTTTAGTACTGAATCACGAAAAATTGGGTATCTACCTTGCAGTGTAGTTATTATGTCATATCAGATGTCTAGACATTGAGTATAACATCTGAAGACTGGCATACACCAGAATTTCACAAATGATCCTTTGTAAGTGGGAGTCCATTTTCCCCTAGGATCGTATTGTGTTAAAATGATGCGCTTAATTACCAAGTCACCAGTCTGATATAGTCGAGGCTTGATCTTTTTGTTAAAAGCCTTGATCATATGTTTTTGATACATTTAACCATGACAAACAGCAGCCAGTCTCTTCTCATCAATCAAGTTCAACTGATTGAACCTAGTCTAAATCCATTCGTCTTCGCCTAAGTCTACCTCTATCATAATCCTTAGGGAAGGAATTTGAAATTCTATAGGCAAGACGGCTTCCATGCCATAGACCAAGGAGAAAGGAGTTGCCCTGGTTGATGTTGGAGCAGAAGTACGGTAGCCGTGGAGAGAAAACAGTAACATCTCTTTCCATTCTTTGTAGGTTACTACCATCTTTTGCACAATCTTCTTGATATTTTTATTGGCAGCTTCCACTGCACCATTCATCTTAGGCTTATATGGAGAAGAATTGTGATGCTTGATTTTGAAATGAGTGTAGAGTTCGGTAATCATATCGTTGTTGAGATTAGTTCCATTTTCAGTGATAATACTTTCGGGGATATCGTAACCGTAGATGAGGTTATGCTTGATGAATCTGGCTACAGCATTCTTCGTGACTGAGGCAAAAGAGGCGGCTTCGACCCATTTGGTGAAGTAATCAATAGCGACAAGAATGAAGAAATGTCCATTAGAAGCGGTAGGTTTAATCTCTCCAATCATATTAATGCCCCACATTGCAAACGACCATGGAGCAGTCATGACATTTAGAGGTATGGGAGGTACATGAACTTTGTCAGCATAGATTTGACACTTGTGGCAAGTCCTTGAGTGATGATGACAATCAGTTTCCATTGTGGACCAATAGTAACTAGCTCTCAGGATTTTCTTGGCCATAGTGTGTCCACTAGAGTGGGTCCCAAAGATTCTATCATGAATGTCTTCCATGATTTTCTCTACCTCCTTCTTGTCCACACACCGGAGTAGAGTAGAATCATGATTTCGCTTATACAGGATTCCATTGCTTAGGAAGAATTTGGATGAGAATCTTCGTAAGAATTTCTTATCATTGATGGAAACTCCTTCAGGATACTCTTGTGTTTCAAGGTATCTCCTTACTTCATAGTACCATGGTTTCTCATCGTCAGTGTCAAGCTCATAGCAGTGTGTAGGTTCGTCAAATATTTCGATTGAAATTATAGGAGCTCCGTTGTCCCATTTGACTTTGAACATGGAAGACATTGCTGCCAAGGCGTCAGCCAACTGATTTTCCTCTCTAGGAAAATGTTCAAAGGTGATCTCCTTGAGGTATGGTATTAGGGTTAACATAAGCTCCTTGTAAGGAATAAGGTTAGGATGCTTAGTGTCCCATTCTCCTTTGACTTGACTGATCACCGGAGCAGAATCTATGAATATGTTCAAGAACTTGATCCTTAAGTCAATGGCAGCCTTTAAACCCAAGATGCACACTTCGTACTCAGCCATGTTGTTCGTACAATCGAAGCACAACCTAGAAGTGAAAGTAGTATGGTAACCCTTAGGAGAAATAATCACAACACCAATTCCATTGCCCAAAGAGTTGGAAGCTCTGTCAAAAACCATAGTCCATCGGGATCCTTGATCATGTCTGTCATATGGTCCAGATTCTTCACAGTCAGTTACTAGCATAATATTCTCATCCGGGAAGTCAAAGTTTATAGACTGGTAATCATTAACAGCTTGATGGGCCAAATGATCAACCAATACACTTCTTTTGATGGCCTTTTGTATGGTATACTGAATGTCACATTCAGTCAGAATCATTTGCCATCTAGCTATTCATCCAGAAAGAGCTGGATTCTCGAAGATATACTTGATAGGGTCCATATTAGAAATCAATAAAGTGGTGTGAGTCAACATATATTGTCTTATCCGGCGAGCAGCCCATGCCAGAGTGCAGCAAGTTTTCTCGAGCAGTGAATATCTGGTTTCACAGTCGGTAAACTTTTTGCTCAGGTAGTATATTGCATGCTCTTTTCGTCCAGACTCGTCATGTTGGCCCAAGACACACCCTATAAAATTCTCTAGCACATTCAAGTACATGATCAATGGCCCTCATTCCACTAGAGTCATAAGGATATAAGGTTCTTGCAAATATTTATTGATTTTGTCGAAGGCAGCTTGGCAATCGTTGTTCCATCTGACTACTTGATCTTTATTTAAGAGTTTGAAGATTGGCTCACAAGTAGTAGTTAAGTGAGATATGAAGCGGGAAATGTAGTTAAGATGACCCAAGAATCCTCTAACCTCCTTTTTAGAACGGGGAACTAGAATTTCTTGAATGGCTTTTACCTTTGCAGGATCAACTTCAATGCCTTTACCACTGACGACAAAATCTAGAAGCTTTCCAGACCTTACTCCGAATGTGAACTTATTAGGGTTTAACCTTAACTTGTACTTCTTCAGCCTCTCAAACAGCTCGTGTAGGTGATCGAGATGCTCTTCTTCAGTTTGCGACCTTGCAATCATATCATCCACATAGACCTCTATTTCATGATGGATCATATCATGAAATAAAGCTACCATAGCTCTTTGATATGTTGCCCTTGCATTCTTTAATCCGAATGGCATAACCTTGTAACAAAAGGTCCCCCATTGTGTAACAAAGGTAGTCTTTTCCATGTCTCTGGGAGCCCTCTTGATTTGGTTGTAGCCAGAAAATCCATCCATGAAGGAGAAGACTTTATGTTGAGTGGTGTTGTCAACCAGGATGTCGATATGAGGTAAAGGGAAATCATCTTTGGGGATTTCCCTATTTAAATCCCTATAGTCTACACACATACGAACCTTCCCATATTTCTTCGGTACGGGAACCACGTTTGCAACCTATTGAGGATAATAAGTCACAACCAGGAATCCTACATCAAATTGCTTCATCACTTCCGCTTTTATCTTTTCAGACATGTCAGGCTGCATCCGACAAACTTTTTACTTGACAGGAGGACAATCTTCTTTTATTGGTAGACGATTAACCACAATGTCAGTATCCAACCCTGGCATGTCTTCATACGACCAGGCAAAAACTTCAACATAGTCATGTAGCATTTGAACCAACCTGCTCTTGATACCATCTTCTAAGTTGGTGCCGATCTTGACCTCTTTCTTGTCTGTATCGGTACCTAATTTGATAACTTTGACTGGCTTTTCATGAGGTTTAATAGCTTTCTCCTCTTGCATTAGAAGTCTGGCTAGTTCCCCTGGTATTTCACAATCTTCCCCGCCTTCATCTTCGGCTTGGTTAATTGGATGTTCAAAGTCATAACTGGCAATAGTAGAGTCATTGGCAATGAGATCTAGAGTGGATGAGAATATAAAAGTGTGTGTGTGTGTGTGCATGTAAGATACATGGCTATTTAAAAAATGCAATAAAGAAAAAGAAAGACAATGAGCACAAAATTTGAATGTAAATGTCCAATGTTTTTCCATTAAATGATCATATGATAAATGAACATGAACAAAACCCTTAACAAATGGACCATGGTGCCCCGGGCAAGGCACATGGCTTAAAAGTCATTATTTGGAATTAAGATTACAGACAAAAGTTCTTGAATTGACAAAAAACAGTAAACAGTAATTACTCCTCAATGAAGGAGATGGGAGTGAAATCCTTTGCGTGCCAGTTGTTGAGCTTTCCTTCGACAGTAGGGTAGATCCATTCTTCAAAAGCACATTCATCATCAGAGTCTTCCACAACATTTACCTCATGATTTCCGATGCGAATAGGTGGCTTTCCTACGCGAGCGCGCCTGACCTCTTTCTGAGCTTTGATGGTGAAACCCAGCCCAAATCTGTCTACTTTAAACGGAATATCGGGAGGTTGCCCCCAGATAGTACAACTTCCATCTTCGACCACAGCACATGCATCTTTAAGTTAAACCATTCTTGGTACAACTTCGTCAGCTTTTGATATGTCAGAGGAGATTTTGGTGGCAGCAACCATAAGAGGAACAACTTCGAAACCCTGGCACGGAGTTTCTATGAATCCACCATCCATTTCCACATATTTGAAGGAATTGAGGTGGCTCACCATAAATTCTTCTTCGCTGCAAACAGTAACGATCTTCCCTTTGACAAGGTATTTTAACTTTTGATGAAAGGTGGATGTTACTGCCCCTGCCCCATGGATCCAAGGTCTCCCAAGAAAACAAGAGTAGGTGGGACGTATGTCCATTATATAAAAGGTAGAGCTGAAATTTTGTGATCCTACTTTAATGGGGATATCCACCTCTCCATGCACCATCGTTTTAGACCCATCGAAAGCCCTTACAACTATATCACTTGGTTTCAACACCAGGCTTTCACATTCTAGTCGGTCCAAAGCACCTTTAGGTAACACATTTATAGATGAGCCAGTATCAACTAATACATGAGCTAGGGTGGTTACCTTGCATTCAATAGAGACATGCAAGGCTTTGTTGTGGTTCCTTCCCATAGGATTCAAATCAGCATCGGAGAACCCTAATCCATTGTCAGCCGTTAAAATTTCTACACAGTTCTCGAACTGGTCAGCTGTGGTTTCTTGGGGCACATGGGTTTCTTCAAGAACTTGATTAGAGCTTGGGAATGAGCGTCCGAACAGAGTTACAATGACAGCATGGAGATTTTGGAGGGGGTTTTGCCCAGTTGCTCAACTATTTTGAAGTCACTTTTCTTTATGATTTTCAGGATTTCCTCCATCTCTCGAGTGGAGGGTTCTTAAGCATCAGTATCTTTGGTAGGTTCCTCTATCCCAGCAGGCTCACCTTCTTTATCTTTTCCTCTAGTGTTGGCACTAGACTTGTCATTGGTTATGCAGACGAGAGTTGTTGTAGTAGTGGGTGGTGAAATATCAGGGGAAAATATCCTCCATGTTCTTGTTACTTTACTAGAACCTGCAATATTAGTAACATCAGCTTTATCTTCATTAATCTAAGAATATTTTTGTATCCCATGATAATAAACTTCGGCACCATAGTTCCATGGAACCGCTTTGTCGGAGGAGTAGGGAATAGGCCTAGGGGCAGTGATTATTAAAGGAGAAATGGTTGGTTCATTTGAAATCCTAATAGGACCCTTTGAGGAGATCCTAAGAGGTTTGTTGGAGATGGTTATTATGGACAGGTCTTCAGCTTTGTTGGTTAAACTTTTGATGGTAGGAAATTTTTCAAATAGGATTTCGCAACTATCTATGAGGCGTTGAACACCTTCTTTCAGCCATTTCCATCCATTTATTTGTTTAGCACATCAATCACAAACTTTTAAACAGCCAGGGAACACCCCAGATCTCACCAAATTTCTTTTCACAATAGTCAATGGAGTAGTCAGATCCTCAACGGAGGAAACAAAAGTAGTGTCATCAATCGCATTGAGACCTTTTCCATGGTTCGACATTGGTGCAATTATCATGTTTGGAGTTGTAGGTGGATCAAACTCAATAGTTTTGTTGTCTATCAGATCTTAAATCTTATTCTTCAGAGCCCAGCATTGGTCAGTTTCATGCCCAGGGTTGTTGGAATGATACGCGCACTTGGCATTTGGATTGTACTTAGGTGATGAAATGTCTGGATTGGATGGTGGATCACACAATGTCACTAAGTTTTCCTTCAACAGACGTTGTAAGGCTTGGGACAGTGACATGCTTATCCTTATGAACTATCTTCGAGGAACTTCGAATCGTTGATTGTTGGGTGATTGCCTTTGAGCAGGTGGAGGGTTGGAGATTAACACATCATTAATAGAGGGTTGGTGATCTTTCTTGGTATGGACCCTTGACCCATAAACAGCATTGGCTTCTTTATTTCCAGTAAAGGGTTTCTTTATAGTGCTTGATGCAGAAGAAGATGTCATGGGAATTTTCCCACTCCTAATGCCACTTTCTACCCTTTCACCAGTTAGGATCAACTCAGTGAAACCAGACAAAGAACTCCCAATCAACAGGTTGAAAAATGGGACAATTAATGTATCCATGAACATGTCAACTATTTCTCTGTCAGTTAGTAGTGGTTGGACCCTACCAGCAAGATCCCTCCATTTTTGTGTGTACTCTTTAAACCCCTCATTAGTACCCATTGTCATACCTTGAAGTTGGACTCTAGTTGGTGCCAGATCGGCATTGTATGATACTGATGATAAAAAGCAGTGGCTAGATCTTACCACATGTGGATGCGGGAACCCTCAAATTGATAAAACCATTCTAGTTTAGTCCCAGCCAGACTCTCTTGGAAGAAATGAACCTAGAGCTTTTTGTCGGTAGTGTGCGGCTGTATCTTGCGTACGTAATACCTTAGATGAAGTTTTGGGCAAGAAACCCCATCATACTTGGTGAAGATCGGTATCTTGAATTTATGGGGAATGATGACCCAAGGAACTAAGCCCAAATCACCAAAATCCATTCCAGGCACAACTTTTATTTCAACAGCCTTTTGTCTATCTTCCAACTGCTTGTATTTATCCTCAACTAGAGGATATTTCTCATCAAAGTAATCTTCGTCTTCAGAAGCTTGATCATTGGCACCCCTAGCATGGGTGCTCCTTGCCTCTTCATCTTGATTTTCATCCTCCTCAGACGACTCTTCAAATATCTATACCTGACGAACCAGACCTTTGAACCTCTTACCCATGTTGATGAGGGCCTTCTTTTTAGTTTTCTTCTTGGCTACCAACAAAGTCATCAGCTCTTGTTGCCCCTTAGCCAGGGTCAGCAAGGTCTCTTGGAACTGGGAATTATGCACTTACAAGTCCTTCACTATGTGTTCGATATCCATCTTACTGAAATAAATAGTAGAAAGATAAGGAAACCTGTTGTGGTAAACCTGTTTATGTTATGATGCATGAAAATGCGTATGCAAATGATTTCAAGGACTTGAAAGATTTAAATTTGTTTAGACAAAAGGGAACAAACATTAATTCTATTAATAAGTTCAAATTGATTACAACATGCCTCTTGGGCTTACATTGAAACAAAAGAAACGAAATGAACTAAAATACAACAAAAATGGCTCAACTTTCCTATGGATGCTTCCTCTTTGGAGCGATATAGGCATTCAGGCTCCTCTCCTCATGAAGTTGTCTCATGAGCTCCAATGTCCTCTTCTCGCTTTCATAAAACTGGGCTTCAAAGGTGTCTCGCTTCCCCTTTAGCTAAATCCAAGCTCTTTGCAAATATTTAAGAGAAGTAGGCATATCAGGATAAAGGAGAGTATATGGAACATCTCCTTCAGAAACAGGCTCCATGATGATAGGTAGGATGGCTTCATAAGGCATCATGAGATTTTGGGCGCGAGTTCGCACCCACTTGAGATAAGGCTCCAAAGGAACGGAGTTCTTATACCCCAATTCCTTGCTATCAACCTTATTAACTATGCCACAAGCTCGTATGAATCTTTGACGATAACCTTGAATATCATTCTCATAGTCGAATGCAATTCCTTGGACAAGTGAATCATGAGGGCCATCCCTCCTAGCATACCCAAACTGTCACAAAGCCAAATAAGAATTTTAGGTAATGCCTCCCGTAATTCCAAGTAGAGGGACATTAGGGAATTCCCCACAACGGTCAATAATAGTAATGTCCTCCATAGATCGAGAACACCAATAAATATTAGAGTGTGTGAGTGACATCAACCTACTAGACCATCTTAAGCTTTGTTCGTTATTCACATCAGATCGGGGTAGATGCGAAATAAACCACCTAGCCAACAGAGGAGTGCAACACATAAGAAGTCCTCTTCTCTTCATGGTGCGAGAGTGAAGAGAATGCAAGATATCCCCAAGTAAAGTAGGCACCGGATTGCGAGATAGAATTTTTTTGAATGTGTTCATATCTATGAGTTGGTCAGGATTAGGAAATAGAACAATCCCATAGATGAGAAGAGCCAAGACTTCCTCAAAGGCCTGTAGGTCCAGAGCATCCCAAGAATCTTGAGCCTTCTCCAACAAAAACTTGGCTAGGAACCCTTTGACACCACTTATTGTTTCCCAATTGGACATAATGTCAGATCGTTGAAAATGTAGGGCTCGAGCAATCTCCTCGGGTCTTGGGTCTCTTTCAATACCGTTGAAGGGTAGTTGATCAAGAACAGGGATTACCAAGAGTTGAGAAAATTCTTCTATAGTGGGCACAAGTTGGTAATCGGGAAAGGTAAAGAAATGGTGTAAAGGGTCAAAGAACTGAAAGAGCATCTTCATCATGTCTGATTCAAGGCTTGAGGTAACCAAATTGAGAAGTCGACCATGTCTCTTGGTGAATGGAGAATTCTCAGGAACCCTTGACGCTAACTCTTTGATTTGAGGAGGCACTTTACGAGATTGATTTGGATAGTATTCTTGCGAGTGGAATCCATGTCCTACAAAACGAAGCAAAGTTAAATCTCTCGGTCCTTGAAATGGTTAGTGAAAAATGCCATGGTATGATGTCATGATGTTATGTACAAGTATACACATACACACAAAGCCAACAAGTCCTTAGGTTTAGGCTTGTATGAGGTTTCATTGGTAAGTTCCCTCTTGAAGTTTAGTTAGTTCAACCTGTCCTAGAAAGTAATCGGGTTCTAGGGAATCTCAATATCACTGATTCATCGGGAATTGTTTCAACACAAGCCTCTTTATTGGTTATGGAAATATCCCGAAAGTCTGATATTAATGAGTGTAGTATCGAGTATCAACCAACTTCGAACTGCACCAAGGCCGACTATGTCACTACTTCCTAATGGCCAAGTTGTTAAATTAAAGGTTCTAAGGTCAGTTAGTGCTTCATGACACCACACAGCGGCCCTGTATTCTCCTTGACTGGACTCAAGGGCTACCGGTACCAACAAATGTGTCACACTAACATATCCATCGCTTCAACCATGTCAATATACCCTGCACAGTCCCCACGATCTATTGCTACTTACTTAATGATGTTCCCAGATCCGGGTAGAGGATCAATACAAACCCAAACAAGGATCCATAAATGTAAAGAAAAAAATCAAAAAATGAAAGCAATTAAATGTGATCTAGCTCTAAGGTAACCCCACTTTTAAGTACACTCCCCAGCAGAGTCTCCAGTTTTGTAATACTGTGGGAGAACTGACTTGGTTGTTTTGCGTTTGATCGCAATTATTGCGGATAGCCAGAGTCGCCACCAACTTTCATTTTATCCAATAAAGGAAAGGGTGAAAAGAACAGGAAATACCTTTTGAGATATTTTCTTAAGTTCGGGGGGTAGGTTATGAAAAGGGAAGGTGTTAGCACCCTTTTCATCTGTAGTTATCTACGGGCTCTTAGTTGCTAGTTCACTTTGAAAATGCTTTGTTTGAAGTGTGTTTGTGATTTTTTTTGAAAGTATTTTTGAAAAATGCCTTAGTTTAGGCGAACTTTGTAATGATTCTCGTCTCTATAAGAATGCATACAAAGTGTTGACTTTTGAAAATATTTCATTTGAAAGTGTTGGTTTTTTGAAAGATGTTTTTAAGATTGATTATGAGCAAGCAACTATGAATGTTCTACCTACTCAAAAAGTCTTATTTATTTTCCTCCTCCTTTAGATATTGCTACCTTACCATTGATTGATAAGAAGCCCTATCATTGGATGTGAAGGGACGGACGTGAGTCGTTGTATAGTCATAGAAGACAACATTGTAGGATACCTTAGAAATTTGTCATAAGGGTCTAAGATCGTTTACCGAGGGCAACATTGAAGGGTCATCGAGGACTAGGATCTTGTATTAGAGGGTCATTTCTAATGTATCACGCGTTCGAGGGGCATGACTAGTTTTTTTCTTAAGGCAACAAATGAGGTTAACCATAGAGTTGAAAGTGTGCAAATTGTTTGTTTTTCATGCATTTTTATCTTTGAATTAGGGTTTGCTAATTGTTGATTTTATCTTGCCATACAAATCATAATCACTAGCATTTATAATTGAAACTGATAAATTGCGAAATATAAATATCCTACGCTATTACATCATTTAGGGGATGGAGATACAAAATATAAATGGGGATGAAAGCAATTAAACCTAATTACTATTACAACCAAATTGAACAAAAATAATAGCAAAAAAGTCTCAAAAAATCAGGATTTTTGGTGTTGAAGATGACACAGGCACCCGTGTCAGGACCCTGTAATAATCATGCACGTCTTTTTTTTGTCCCAGCTGAGCTGCCACGGGCCGTGTCTTGTGACACGGGCACCCGTGTCAGGACCCTGTCCTTCCACTTTGCCAAGTTTTAATTCTAATAAGAGGTACACGGGTCGTGTCCTATGACACGGGCCGTGTCCTATGACACGGGCACCCGTGTCAGAGCCCTGTCTTTCCATTTTTCCTGTTTTCTTCCTGACACGGCCCGTGTCAAGTGACACAACCGACCATGTCAAACTTCCAGAAGCATTTTTTTGGGTCTTTAGTGTTTGTAACTCTTCTGTTCTAGTTTGTCCTGTTTTATTCTTTTGAAAACGAAAGCAAAATGAAGTATGGACAAGGATATCACAGTTTGAGAAAACTTACCTCTTGAAGTGAAAACTTGAAATGTGTATGGATGTTTCCAGGCGCAATGTGATGATTGATTGAGCTTCCTTAGACCTCCCTGAAGTTATTCCAATCTTTACTTTGTGCTGAAAGTGTTTGAATCTCTCCAACCAAGTCAACTTGCAAAATAATGTTTGTGAGTTTGGGAGGTAATGATAATGATGTTACAGAAGTTGTTCTTATGTTTGGACAACTTCTATATAATGTATGTGAAGTATTTGAATTCTTTGTTTGGGGAAAACTTTCAAGGTATGAGATTCAAAGATTTGGACTTCAATGCTCAAGATGGGAAGTTTTATGGACAATTATGGTTTTTGAGAGTATGAGGGGATTTTGAGAACTTGTCTGCACGGCAAAATCTTCTGACCCTTTGGCTTGTAAATGGCCACTCTATTTATAGAGGAGGTTTTAGATAATGAGAGAGTTTATTCTACAAACTGTCAAAATTCTGGTTTGGTTGAGACGAAACAACCAATTTATGTGAAAATTAGTGTTCCAATGCATGGTACAAGCATGATCTGAAGTTGCTAGAGGATTTTAGGCATGTTTCTTCTTGCTTTGACATTGTGTATTTGCATAGAAAACAATTGGGAGGCTCAAGGAGTTGACAATTTCATAAAGCTTGCTTTATGTGAATGGTAATGGTGCCTTTGTGCTATAAATGGAATGATGCAATGGACAATACTTGAATCACTTGGATAATGGTTTAATCAATTATGTAAACACCTTATTATGGATAGATTTTCAAATCACAAGGCCTACAAAGTAATATTATGCAGCACATCATACAAATTGGATTATTTGTTCTTCAACAAAATGACTTGTAATTCAAGAATGGATGCCCAACTTCAGGCCCTTGAATCTCCTAGCTCAAGTATGATACATTCATGCTCTTGGATATTTTGGAAAGCTTGAAACATCATCTATAACTTTTATGTTGGCCATTTTGACAAAATCACCTTGGAACTATGTGAAAAAACGCCAAGAAGTTGGGATAAAATCCTGACCGAAATCTGTTGAAAATTTCTCTAAGTGTTAAATGAAAATGTCATGACTTCATGGGCTTATATCTTCAAATCTAAGCATTTTTTGGACATCAACCCTATAATACAAAGTTGTATAATTCATCAAGATCTTCAAATTTCATGTTGAAAGTTTCCTTTTAATCATCTTGCATCTTGGTGAAAGAATGGCATGAAGTAATGAAATTATCAAGTATAAAAAATACTTAGAAAAATTTCTAAGTCTTGAAAAGTTTGACTTTTCACATTGAATTTTTAATTTCTTGATTTCTTGATGATCAAACTTTGTATTTTTAATGTCTTAATGAATTGTGATCTTTGAAATCAAATTTTGACCGAAAAGTCAAAGCTTGAGTTTTGGTGTATCAGTTGACATTTCATCAGTTGACCAAATTTCAAATATCAATCCACTGATCTTTAGAAATGATTTAAGCCATGGAATTGGGTCAACATGTTATGTTTGAGTCTTTGAGATTATGCATCAAGTCGTTAAGTCATGTATTACGTCAAAAGTCAATGATCAGTCGTTCTTAGTCAAAACCCTAGATTGTGGTCTCAGTGTTTCAGAGGTGATTTTGTCTGATCAATTCCTTGATAATATTTGAGCATTGGAGGTTGTTGTACCCCAAAATTTTCCCTCCCATTTATCAAGATTTTTCTCACAAGATTTCTTTGACTCAAGACTGGATTAGGATTTGGTCAGCTCAAGGCATATCATCTTGCACTGATAACCCAAAATTAGGGTTTGAGGTTGCACAATGATTTTTGGACTACCAATGCTTCATGTGACTTTCAAACATCATTATGGAACCCCAAGATTTCTCATGTCAAGTTTCAAGCCTTGGATCACACTTTTGCTCAGTCAATTGGACAGTTGACCTAAAAATCAACTGCATTGGGGGAAAAGTCAACCATGGCCAATTTATAGTAAAACTTCATAATTCTTGACCCACATAAACACTTTAAGCTTATATGTATCATTTGGTCAATTTTGGATCACAATTCCTCAAGAAATTTGATCAAATCACCAAAAGGGCAAAATGGTCAAAAATTAGGGTTTTGACTTAGGAAGGGTAATTTCTGTTTTTTTTTAACCTGGAAAATGACCAATTGAGTTAAATCATGATTTCAAGGATTCAATTTCATCATCTTGACCTAATTACATGGCTAAAAACATTTCAATTTCATTGGATTGACAGATGAAATTTGCAGTCAACTGATCAAAAGTCAACTGTACACTGAAAAGTTAAACTTTGACTTTTTGGTCAAAATCAAGTGCCAAGGGCCACAATTCATCAAAACATGTCAAATGTGAAACTTGTTCATCAAGAAATCCAAGTTTGAAGATTAGGGTTTAAATTTGAAAATTTTCTTAACTTTGAAATTTTCTAAGTATAGAAAATTTCTTATTTTTTCTCAACTTTAGGCCATTTCTTCGCCATGATGCATAATGATTCAAAGAAAGTTCTCAACATAAAAGTTGTAGACCTCCATGAAATATACAACTTTTATTCATACAATTTTCCCTAAAGATGCTTGTATCTCAAGATATAAATTTATGAATACATGCTCATGAACTAAATAACTTAGTGAAATTTTGCCCTAATTTAGGCAGGTTTTTGACCCAACTTCATGGAAATGTTTCACCTAGTTCCAAGAGGTATATTGAAATTCATTTCAAAGATGAGTTATATAGCACATTGCAATCTTTCCAAAATGTCCAAGAACTCCTCAAGATCATTTTTGAGTAGGGAGAATCGAATAGATGAAATTGACCATTTCTTACTTTTTGTCCAAGCCAATTCATGAAGAACAAAGTACCAATCAGTACCTATGCTGCCTAATCCATGCTTTACAGGTCCCAAACTTGTTCCTTACTCCTTAATTTAATGCTTACTCAGTTGACAGAGCTTTGATCCAAGCCTTTAAGCCATTACCCAACTTGTAATTCCTTAAATGGCATAAAGTGACCATTGCCATTTTGAAAAAGCTAAACTTTTGCCACTTTCCAATTCTTGAGCATTGCACCTGTCTCCATTGTACATAGAAATATTACAGACCTAAAGCAAATTGTACAAGTTCATACCAACCCTAAGAAAGCAATTACAAGCATGGCAAGCCTTGTCCCTTCACTTTACTTCAAAAGTAAGAAAGGTTGCAAAAAGGCTAGAGTTGGCACATCTGTTGGAGGGCTGATTAGAAACCAATCCATAATAATATACAAGCATAATACAACATAATACACGATTGTTTAAGGCCTGAAACACTCCTAAGCTCAAAAACACCAGAAAACTGTCAAACTTGCAGTTTTTGGCATAAGCATACCAATCTCTCATTTGGCTTGTGTGTTTCCAGTTTTTATCATCAAAACACCTTACCTACTTGATATCCAACTAATCCAGACCTTCGTCCCTGTACTGTAACCCCTTCTCCATCATCTGCCATTTTTGTTTTCAAAGCTTGCAGGTTGACTTGGTCAAGGAGTTTCAGGCACTTTCAGAGCAAGGCAATGGTTAGAATACATTCAGGGAAGTTCAAGGAAGCTCTAGCAAGCATCAGGCCTCCATCAAACTCACTCCAGTTCCATCCACGATTTCAACTGAAGGAGGTAAAATCTCAAACTCTATCTCCTTGTACAGGCAACCATTGGCCATGATTTGTGAATAAATAATGTAGTTCTCATTGCAAGGAAATTGTACATATCTTTATCTTGCATTTATTTTACTTGAGTTGAGAGAATTTGGAACTTGAAGTTTCTGAAAATATTAGGTTTAAATTTAGGGTTGTTAAAATTCTTTCTGACCTTTGATTGTTAGTTCACATAACTTATATGGTTAGAATCGTAAGATCAAGTACTACAACTTTCATGTTATGAGTTTTCATTTTCATGGAAGAATGAGAGAGTTACAGGACATCTGGCCAAGCTTGAGGAAGAAGATGCAGTACAGGACAAGGACTTGTTTCATGTTATGTTATTTTTGCTTCACTTAAGAAAATGGATGTATAGCCACCCCAGTGGAAAAGTAGCGTGCTGGTGAGACCCATGTCTTGGGTTCGAACCTGGGCGCTACTTTTGTTTTCCATTTTTTTCCATTTTTTTCAGCTTTGCTATGTTTTTGCAGAATGGGCCTCCATGTTTGGGCCATAGTTCTTTTTGCTAACACATTGCTGCCAGTTTTGCTACATCACCCCCTTTGCCCAACTTTTTTTTATTTTATTTTATTTTATTTTTTTTTATTTTATTTTTTTTTATTTTCATTTTAATATATTAAATATTTTCTTTGATGCATAAAAATATTTAAAAATGTAAATTTCATACTATTGCATTTTTATTTTATTTTTGTTTATTTTTCACATAGAAATATATTTTATTTTTTAATATATACCATATGTTTTCTTAATAAACTTGTAAAATATGATTTAAATATATTTAGTTTTATTTATTTCTTTCTTTTTCATTCCATACTTATAAATATTTATTTTTGCATAAATAAAAACTTTATATTTGTATACAATATTATTTATTATTTTAATACAAAAAAATACATAAAAAATAATATATAAGAACTTTATTTTCTTTTAAAGTGATAATTAGGGTTAAGCCTCCCTTTTAAAATTAATTTCTTTTCGTTATATTTTTAGGTTTAGATTAAAATCTCTTTTTATATAAAAAAACAAGACAAAAATATTTTCTTACATGTACACTATATTGCATCTTTACATATTGTATATTATTTATTCTAATAATTGTACAAATTCGATTTGGTTGTAGTAATTTATTTAGGTTTACATTCTTGCAAAATCCCCATTCAAATTTGCATTCCCCCTCCCATAAAATTGTTGTAATATATTAGTAATATTTACATTACGCAATTTACCGCTTTACATGCCATGATTAGTAATTAGGGTTTGTATGATAAGATCAAAACAAAGAAAAAATAGAAAACCCTAAATAAAAGACAAAACCAAAGCATGAAAATGATACACTTGCACACAAGCATCCTTAGGGTTTCTCCACTTGGTTGCCTAAAATGAAAATGGCCATATTACGCATGCGAAGTATCTTGGCTTAACAAACAAGTATAAGATCATAGTCCCTCGATGACGTTATTCAAGGTTGCCTTACAAAAAATTATCTTGGTCCCTCAAAAATGCTAAGATACTTTGCAAATATTGCTAATCATGGTTATACGATGACCCGCGCCAATCCCGTTTACATCCAAAGATAGGGTTGTTTACCAAATCAATGGTAATACAACAATGTCAAAGGAATAGAAAATGTACAAGAAAGACATTTGAGTAGGTAGATTACTTCTAGTTACTTTCTCTATTTCAAACAACTATCCTTGCTATTTTCCAAAACAAACACACACATTTCAAAACATCTTATAAACATTAAAAACATTTTTTCGAAAAAAGACAAACATCTTTGTATACATTCTTACGAACGAGAATCATTATAAAGATTGCCTAAACGAATGGCCTGTTTTACAAAATACTTTCAAAACCACATCAAACACAATTCAAACAAACAAAAACAAGTGATCTAAGCAAGTAACTAAGAGCCCATGGAAAACCATGGATGAAAAGGGTGCTAATATCTTCCCTTTTCATAATCTACCCCCCGAACTCAAGAAAACATCTCAAAGGTCTTTCCTGTGCTTTTTCACCTTTCCTTTTAGATAAAAGAAAAGTCGGTGGCGACTCTTGCTAACCGCAACATTTGCGATAAAACGCAAAACCCTTAAGTCAGTTCTCCCACCGTATCACAGAACTAGCGACTCTGCTGGGGAAATTAAATGAAAGTAGGGTTACCTTAGGGCTAGATCACATTTATTTGCTTACATTGTTTGACTTGTTTGCTTTACATTATGGTTATTTATTTGTGTTTGAATCCTCCACCCGGATTTGGGAAACATTATAGGTAAATAACAATACGTTGTGGAAACTGTGCGGGGTATACCAACATGGTCTAAGTAATAGCTATGTTAGTGTGACATATTTGTGGGTACCGGTAGCCTTTGAGTCAATCAAAGAGAATACGGGGCCGCTGAGTGATGTCATGAAGCACTAATGAACTTCTAGAACCCTTTACTTGACCAACTTGGCCTTTAGGATGTAGTGACATGACCGGCTTTGGTGCAGTCCGAAGTTGGTAGATACTCGATACTACATTCATTGAGGTTTGGTTTCTTGGGATATTTCGGTCGCCATTAAAGAGGCTTGAGCTGAAACAATGACCAAGGAAACAATCCGGTGATATTGAGCTCCTTAGAACCCGGTTACTATTATTATGACATGTTGAGCCAACTAAACTACAAGAGGGTACTTACCTATAAAACCCCATGCAAGCTTGAATTAAGAACTTGTTTCTTTTTCTTGTATATACTTGTGCATAACATCATGGACATCATGAGCATCATATGCATCCACTAACCATTTCAAGGATTTTGGAGATTCATGATTGTTCTTGTTTTATAGGATATGGATTCACTTCGCATGAAAACTATCTAAATCAACCTTGTAAGAATTCATTCACAACTCAAGGAGCTAGCTTCAAGGATCCATGAAAACTCTCCATTCACCGAGAGGCATGGTCGTCTACTCAACTTGGTCACCTCCAACATAGAGGAGGATATGATGAAAGTGCTCTTCCAGTTCTTTGATCCTTTGCATCATTGCTTCACATTTCCCGACTATCAGCTTGTACCTACTTTGGAAGAATTATCTCAACTCTTGAGAATTCCCATTCTCAATCAACTACCTTTCAACGGTACGGAAAGAGATCCAAATCTAGAAGAGATTGCTCAAGCCCTGCACTTGCACTCATCTGATGTCACAACTCATTGCGAAACTAAAAGTGGTGCCAAAGGCTTCTTAGCAAAATTTATGATTGAGAAGGCCCAAAGCTGTTGGAATTCCCTAGACTTGCAGGCTTTTGAGGAGATTGTGGCTCTTCTTATCTATGGGATGGTCTTGTTTCCCAATCCTGACCAACTCATAGATGTGAGTGCCGTCAAAATCTTCATGTCACGCAATCCGGTGCCTACATTGCTAGGGGATATCCTACACTCTTTTCACACTCATACAATGAGGAAAATAGGTGTTATTATGTGTTGCACTCCTCTCCTGGAAAGATGGTTTATTTCTCATCTTCCCCAATCAGTCTTAAAGAATGAGCAAGGATTAAGGTGGTCACAAAGGTTAATGACGCTCAAACATTCATATATGCATTGGTGCTCTCGATCCAAAGAGAATGTTATCATTGTTGACCGTTGTGGGGAATTCCCTAATGTCCCTCTACTTGGAATTAGGGGAGGCATCACCTACAACCCATGCTTGGCTTTAAGACAGTTTGGTTATGCCTGAAGGGATGGCCCACATGATATGTTGATTCAAGGCTTTGTATTCGACTACAACAACAACGATCAAGGTCTTCGCCAAAGATTCATCTGAGCATGGAGGATGCTAAACAAGGTGGATAGCAAGACTTTAGGACACAAGAATTACATCCCTCTTGAGTCTTACCTCAAGTGGGTACGAACCCGCGCTCAAAGTCTTATGATGCCTTATCCTTTCATTCTCCTGGTGATTATTGAGCCTGTTAAGGAAGGAGAAGTTCCATACACTATCCTACATCTTGACGTGCCCACATCTCTTGAAGAACTACAAAGGGATTGGATACAGCTCAAAGGAGAATGAGATACTTTCGAAGCCCAATTCTACGCAAGTGAGAAGAAGGTTTTGGAACTCACTAGACTACTTCATGAGGAGTAGACTCTAAATACCTACATAGCACCAAAGAGGATACGCACTACTTTTTTATCTTAGAGTGTTGTATTATTTTGCCCAAGGGGAATTGATGTACTCAAACTCTATCTTATTAATATAACGTGTGTTTATTTTTGTTTAAAACGAACTTGAATATTTTAAAATCCTTGAAAACATTACATATGCACATATCATTCATCATAACATAAGCAGGTCTTTTGCAACAAGTATCCTCATCTCTCTACTATTTATTTCAGTACGATGGATCTCGAATAGACAGTCAAAGATCTTCAAACTCAAAACATGCAGTTTCAACAATTAATCACAACCCTGGCCAAAGGACAAGAGGAGCTGAAGACTCTGTTGGCAAAAGAGAAAAAGAAGAAAGAGAAGAAACCAACTGGTGTTGTAATCATGGGGAGAAGGTTTCCAGGGAAAACTAGGAGAACCTTGAATTTCTCAGCAACATCTAATGAAGGGAAAGGAAAAGAAACAGCAGTTCTGTCAGAATCTGAAGAGGAGGAAGAAGAGGAAGACTACTATGAGGAACAGTACCCTCCGGCTGATGATAAGTACAAACATCTTGAGGAGCGTTTGAGCGCTATGGAAGTACAAAGGGTACCAGGTCTAGACTTTGAAGAATTTGGGCTAGTGTCGGGAATTGTGATCCCACCAAAGTTCAAAGTGCCGTTGTTTGCAAAATATGATGGGGTGTCATGTCCTAAAATGCACCTCCAATCATATGTGAGAAAGATTCAGCCGCACTCTGGCGATAAAGACTTGTGGGTCCATTTTTTCCAAGATAGTTTATCCGGAACACAACTCGATTGGTTTTACCAATTAGAAAGGGTCGACGTCCACAACTGGGAAGATCTTGCCGCAACTTTATATAAACAATACCAATATAACGCAGATTTGGCGCCTACCCGTACTCAACTTCAGAGTATGGCTATGGCTTCAAATGAGGGTTTCAAATATTACGCGCAGAAATGGAGAGATCTAGCTGGGAGAGTGCAACCCCCTCTGTCTGAAAGGGAGTCGGTGGATATGTTCTTGGGCACTCTATCGGGCCCTTTCTTCAACCATTTGATTGGGAGCTCATCTGCTGGATTTACTGAGTTAATACTAACCGGGGAGAGGGTGGAAGCAGGCATAAAAAGTGGAAAGATTCAGAAGGATTCATCTGCCTCTACATCTGTGAGAAAGCCTTTCATTGGGAAGAAAGAGGTATCTAGTGTTTATCCATAAAGGAACCAAGGGAGAGCTAAACATCGACTAATGGTAGGGGCTGTTATGATCCCAAAGCTTACATCTGATCAACCAAGGAGTAATCAACCGAGGGTGGAAAGGCCAGTCTGGAAATTCACCAGAGTTAATATGACTCTAGCCCAGATTTTACCACATCTTCTGAAATCTAATCTAGCAACTTTAAAAGAAGCTCCAAGGAATCCCAACACGTCGTCCCCTCATTATCATCTGAATGCAAGATGTGCATATCATTCCGAAAGCCTGGGTCATGACACTAACAATTGTTGGGCTTTGAAAAACAAAATTCAAGACCTTATAGATGCAAAAGAGATTGAGTTTGAGGCGCCCGAGAAACCAAACGTCATTTCCGCTCCTATTCCTAGGCATGCTCACAACGCCAATGATATTGAAGAAGACTTGTTTGTTACCACAGTTGATGAACTCTTGACTTCTCTCCCAATCATTAAGATAAACTTGTTGAAAGCTGGTGTATTCTCGGGTTGTAATAAAGACTGCCATCTTTGCTTATCCTCACCAATTGTTTTCCCTTTGTAGAAGACATGCATTCAACACTTGATAGACAACCAAGAGATTTTGTTTGAAAGTGCTCCTGTTGCACCTGTTCCGGTTGAAGACGTTTCAATCATAACCATTTCCGCAAATCCTTCCAGGGTCCCCAAAAGACCTGTTAGGATTACATCGGTTCCAAAGACTATTCCTCTTATAATCACAATGCTCGGGCCAGTCCCGTATGAATCAGATAAAACAGTACCGTGGAATTACGGTGGAGACATCTACTACCATGGTATCAAACAAGATGGGTTGGCTGTCGAAGAAGAAGACTCCGACATTAGAAATATTGTCGGAACCAGTAAGATTACCCGTAGTGGTAGAATCTTCTCTCTAGAAATTGCCGCTCTAAAGGCAGTTTTTGGACCTGTGGTTATTCCAAAGGTTACCTCCATATCAATAATCATATTTGCAAGTGCTCCTACTGACAAAGACGATACAACCCCTGCTGTTACCCCTACCAACACTTCTACTGCTGAAAATCAAGGAAAAAGTATTCAAGAAGAGCCTGTCCGGACGAAGGCTCAACCATTGACTATCCCCGAAACCTCCAAGAATGAAATGGAGGATATCATGAGGATAATAAAGAAGAGTGACTATGACGTGGTTGAACAGTTGGGGCAAACTCCCTCCAAGATCTCCATGCTAGCATTATTGCTGTGTTCTGAGGCACATGCGAAAGCTCTGGTGAAGTTTCTGAAGACAGCCCATGTACCACAAGAGACATCTGCTGACCAATTCCAAGATTGTGTGGCCAGTCTGACAGCTGACAACGGCCTAGGCTTCTCTGATGTTGATTTGACACCAAAAGGGAGAAAGCATAACGAGGCATTACATGTCTCTGTGGAGTGTAGAGGAACAACTATGGCCCATGTCTTGGTGGACACTGGTTCATCTTTGAATGTTTTACCGAAGAAAGCTCTCGACAGATTAGATTGTGAAGGACTGACATTGAAACCCAGTAACATAGTCGTAAGAGCATTTGATGGCTCAAAGAGGATGGTCCATGGGGAGGTGGACATCCCCATAAAAGTGGGAACTCAGACTTTCAACTCAACTTTCTATGTAATGGACATCCACCCCTCTTACTCCTGTCTGCTAGGACGGCCCTGGATCCATAATGTTGGTGCTGTCACCTCTACACTACACCAGATGCTGAAATACCCTGTCCATGGAAAGATTATTAGTGTCCACAGAGAGAAATAGTATATGATTAGCCATCTAAATTCTTTTCAGTATATGGAGTTGGATGGCGAGTTCATTGAAACTCCTTTTCAACATTTCGAAGAAGTCTCTCAAGAGGTAGCGGTAACCAAGACGGTATCCCAGATCCCCAAAATCACAAGACCTCCACTTCGGATGTCATCTCTAAAGGACGCCAAGGCAGTAGTAGAGGAGGGTGGATGCACCATCTGGGGGCAGCTTCCAAACATTCCGTATAAATCTGACAAGTTTGGCTTAGGGTTTACTTCAAAAGCTCAGAAGACTGTGCATCGTGCCCGTGCTGGAGGACCACCTCTGAAGATTAGAAACCAAGAGGTCAACACAGTGGAAGATGGTGAAGAATATGGAAGCTTGGAGGATTGGATATTTCCTACTGTCAACGGAGGACTTCACAATTGGGAAGCCAGAGACTTTATCCCAATAACTTTCATCTCTCAGTAATTTATCTTTTACATTTCTGGTGGACTTGTAATATTCACAAACAATTCGCACATTAAAAACCTTGTGTCTTACCCGAGGCACAATGGTCCATTTGTAAGGGTTTTTATTTCATCTTCATATGACATTCAATGAATCATGGACGTTTTTTCACATACAAACCTTTTGTGCTCATTGTCTTTTTTACATTTTTATTGTTTAAAGATGGATATACCCTTACACACACCCACACTCACAAATGCAGGTACCCCTCCATTCTGGATCTCATGGGTAACGATACTGCTATGGCCTTTAGTGACTCTGAAGATCTAATCTACCAAGCCAAAGAGGAAGGTGAGGAAGATTGTGAAGTACCAAGGGAATTGGCCAGACTACTACAACAAGAGGAAAGAGCTATTCAGCCTCATGAGGAACCGTTGGATACAATCAACTTTGGTACCGAGGAAGATAAAAAGGAAATCAAGGTGGGTGCCAACCTAGAGCCCAGTGTCAAGGAGCGTCTAATTCATATATTGCATGATTATGTTGATATCTTCGCCTGATCATACGAAGACATGCCAGGACTTGATACAGACATCGTAGTACATCGTCTACCCACAAGAGAAGACTGTCCACCAGTGAAACAAAAAGTCTGCCACATGAGACCTGACATGTCAGAGAAGATCAAAGCGGAAGTCATGAAACAATTCAATGTTGGATTCTTGGATGTTACTTCCTATCCTCAATAGGTTGCCAACATTGTTCCCGTGCCTAAAAAGGACGGCAAAGTACGAATGTGCATGGATTATAGAGATTTAAACAGGGCCAGCCCTAAAGATGATTTTCCATTTCCCCACATCGATATCGTGCTTGACAATATGGCCCGGCACAAAGTATTTTCTTTCATGGACGGATTCTCAGGTTATAACCAAATCAAAATGGCACCTGAGGACATGGACAAAACTACATTTGTCATACAATAGGGCACATTCTGCTACAAAGTGATGCCATTCGGACTGAAGAATGTTGGGGCAACCTATCAACGTGCCATGGTAGCTTTATTTCATGATATGATACATCATGAGATAGAGGTCTATGTAGATGACATGATAGCCCGATCACAAACTAAAGAGGAGCACCTTGATCATTTGCAAAAGTTGTTTGAGATATTGAAGGAGTACAAACTACGGTTGAATCCAAACAAGTGCACATTCGGAGTCCGGTCCGGTAAACTCTTAGGATTTGTTGCCAGCAACAAAGGCATCGAGGTTGATCCTGCCAAGGTTAAAGCGATACAAGAAATGCCTGCTCCTCATACTGAGAAGGAAGTCAGAGGATTCTTGGGGCGCCTGAACTATATTTCCAGATTCATTTCTCACCTAACAGCTACTTGAGAACCAATCTTCAAACTATTGAAGAAAGATCAAGTAGTCAGATGGAATGATGAATGTCATATTCCTTTTGACAAGATCAAAGAGTACTTACAAGAGCCCTCTGTTTTGATGCCACCAGTCGAGGGAAGACCCCTGATCATGTATCTGACCGTTTTAGAGAACTCAATGGGGTGTGTATTGGGGCAGCATGACGAGTCTGGCCGAAAAGAGCACGCTATTTATTACCTGAGAAAAAAGTTTACCGACTGTGAAACCAAATATTCACTGCTTGATAAAACTTGTTGCGCTCTGGTATGGGCTTCTCGCCGGCTAAGACAGTATATGTTGACTCATACTACTTTGTTGATATCTAAGTTGGATCTGATAAAGTACATCTTCGAAAAGCCTTCTCTGTCTGGGAGGATAGCTAGATGGTAGATAATCCTAATAGAATATGACATACAGTACACTACCCAGAAAGCTATAAAGGGCAGCGTGCTAGCTGATCATATAGCTCATCAAGCTGTAGAAGATTATCAGTCCATGAAATTTGTATTCTTGGATGAAGACATCATGACATTAGACAACAGTGAAGAAATAAGACCATATGATGGACCTAAACAAGGATCCCAATGGACCCTGTTCTTTGATGGGGCATCCAATGCACTTGGTAATGGTATCGGCGTTGTACTCATATCTCCGGAAGGGTGCCATACTCCCTTTACTGCCAGACTTTGCTTCAACTGTACGAACAACATGACAGAATACGAAGGATGCATCTTTGGTCTCAAGGATGCCATAGACTTGGGAATCAAATATTTAGATGTATTTGGAGATGCAGCTTTGGTTGTCAGTCAGATCAAAGGAGAATGGGACACTAATCACCCAAACCTTATCCCTTACAAAGAACATGTTTTGACATTGCTACCACATTTTGAGCAGATTACCTTCGAGCATTTCCCGCGAGAAGAAAATCAGCTAGCAGATGCTCTAGACATAATGTCATCTATGTTTAAACTTAATTGGGATAACGAGGCTCCCCATATCACCATTGAACAAATGGGTGAACCAGCACACTGTCACGAGATTAATACTGAAGAGGTAGTGGACCAGCCTTGGTTTCATGAAGTCAAGAGGTATCTCGAGGCTCAAGAATATCCACAAGGAGCTTCAATCAATGATAAAAAGTTCTTAAGGAGATTCTCTGCTAAGTTCTTTCTGAGTAATGGCATCCTGTACAAACGCAACCATGACTCCATTCTGCTCCGATGTGTGGATAATATTGAGGCTGAAAAGATCATGGCGCAATCACATGAAGGAACTTTTGGCACTCACTCCAGTGGGAATACGATGGCGAAGAAAATCCTACGGGCGGGCTATTATTGGTCTACCATGGAAGCACATTGCTATCAACACTCTCGGACTTGTCATAAGTGTCAAATTTATGCTGACAAGGTGCACGTACCTCCGGTTCCTCTGAATGTCTTGACGGCTCCTTGGACCTTTACTATGTGGGGAATCGACATGATTGGGGAGATCAAGCCTACAGCCTCCAATGGACACCGCTTCATCCTAGTGGCCATTGACTATTTTACAAAATGGGTCAAAGTAGCTTCCTTCGCATCCGTTACTAAGAGTGTTGTTGCCCGCTTCATCAAGCAGAATCTCATTTTCCAGTATGGGATCCCAGAAAGGATCATCACTGACAATGGCACAAATCTTAACAATACTATGATCACCGCCTTGTGCGAGCAGTTCAAGATTCAGCATCACAATTCATCCCCCTATTGGCCAAAGATGAATGGTGTCGTTGAAGCTGCAAATAAAAACATTATAAAGATAACACAGGAAATGACTGTCACCTACAAGGACTGGCATGAGATGCTACCATTTTCTCTCCACGGGTATCGTACCACGGCTCGCACATCAACTGGGGCAACACCCTATTCTTTGGTTTATGGCATGGAGGTTGTCTTGCCTATTCAGGTTCAGATCCGCTCTTTGAGAATTATGAAGGAGGCAGGTTTGAATGAGGACGATTGGATCCAGACTCGACTTGATCAACTAAACTTAATTGATGAAAAGAGACTTACTTCTGTTTTCCATGGTCAGATGTATCAAAAACGGATGATTAGGGCTTTCAACAAGAAAGTCAGACGCCAAGTATATCACGTTGAAGATCTAGTGATCAAGCGCATCATCTTGCCACAAAGTGATCCCAGGGGCAAATGGACTCCTACCTATGAAGGACCATTTGTAATCAAGAACATCTTCTCCGGTGGGGCAATGATCTTAACCACCATGGACGGTGATGACCTGCCACACCCTGCGAACGCGGACATAGTCAAAAGATACTACGCATAAGAGACCCGCTAGGTTGACACACCTAGGAAAAACAAGGGCATCCCGGCGAACCAAAAAGGTTCGGGCAAAAATTAGGGATAAAATATAAAAGATTTGTACACCCGGCAAGTTGAAAACCCGAAAGGGCGACTTGGGCAAAAAAAGGGTTTCCCGGTGGACTGAAAACCCGAAAGGGCGGTCCAGGCAAAAGTTAGGGAATTAAAGCGTATGACTATGTCTCGTCGGATCACTTTGTGGACAACCTCTTGACTTCCACTGATAAACTCGGAGTTTCTGATCAATTCAATCATCTTCGGATGAAGCAACAAATAGATAAGATATTCAGATATAAGAAGGCTATAGAAAAATGGAAACCCCATGGGATTATTACACATAGCTATCTTTCTTTGTATAAATTTTTCTTGTTTTTATGACGCCATTATCTTACTAGAATGTTTATCTCCCTTGTACAAAATACTTACTCAAAGTCAAAATATAAAGATATCTCTTTGAAAGTACATAAAACTATTTGTCTTTTTCCTTACATTTGGTTTTATCTGCAAAAACGTCCAATGATTCATTAATGAACATATGCATTTGAACATAATTACTGGTTACAAATAAACAAAATGAGAAAGACAATTACTGATAGGGTGAAAGAGCCGGAAAACGTCTCTAGGCTATTCCATAAGCAATCCCTACAGTACGTCATTTAGATCCTCAGTGGAACTAAAACTTCAAATTATTAATCCCCAGTAGAAGTCGTCAAAATTCTCGGGATCCCCCAAGCAGATCTTACAAGCAATACATGGCATTTCCCTCACAACGGAATTTATTTCTCTCAACAGGAGTTCGTCAGTACTTCAATTTCAAGACATGAAAATTCAACATATCCTCAGCAGCATTCAGGGATTTATTTTCCTCAATCAGGCAGCAATACAGCAAATCAGCTTACGTGCGCATACATTACATCCATATATCATAAACATTGATAAAACACATATGTTGCACCATACATTTCATACAACATAGTTTTGTGTTTCAACTAACATTTTATCCTTTTTCAGGATAAGATTGACAGTTACCATTAACAAATATGCAATCATGATACAGTTCAGATACGCTCCAGTCACGGATGCCTTTCTGTTACTCATTCAGATTTAACTTTCAGATACAATACAGATACGCTCCAGACACGGATTCCATTATGATACTCATTTAGATTCAACCTTCAGATACAATATAGATACACTCACGATACGGATGCCATTCTGATACTCATTCAGATTCAGACCTTCAAATACAGTATAGATACGCTCCAGATACGGATGTCATTCTGATACTCATTCAGATTCAGACCTCAGATACAGCACAGATACACTCCATACACGAATTTCATTCTGATACCCGTTCAGATACAGTATGGATACGCTCTAGACACGAATGCCATTCTGATACTCATTCTTTCAGCTTACAATTTACAATCCAACAAACATTCTGGGATGGCATCTACAAGCCCATATCCAACAAGATTCTATCACTTCTCCAAATGGCATCTTTAAGCTCATTCCCTTAACTACACATTGTCGAGTGCAAATTTATGGACACTCTAGTTTCCAATCATCCTTCACCTTCGAGTCACGAACGACAAAACTCGCCAATCTAACTCTTCAGGTTCAGGAAGATTGAACAGGGTCAATTATTGTACCCCAAAATTTGCCCTCCCATTTATCAATATTTTTCTCACAAGATTTCTTTGACTCAAGACTGGATTAGGGTTTGGTCAGCTCAAGGCATATCATCTTGCACTGATAACCCAAAATTAGGGTTTGAGGTTGCACAAGGATTTTTGGACTACCAATGCTTCATGTGACTTTCAAACATCATTATGGAACCCCAATATTACTCATGTCATGTTTCAAGCCTTGGATCACACTTTTGCTCAGTTAATTGGACAGTTGACCTAAAAATCAACTGTATTGGGGAAAAAGTCAACCATGGCTAATTTACAATCAAACTTCATAATTCTTGATCCACATCAACACTTTAAGCTTATATGTATCATTTGGTCAAGTTCGGATCACAATTCCTCAAGAAATTTGATCAAATCACCAAAAGGGCAAAATGGTCAAAAATTAGGGTTTTGACTGAGGAAGGGTAATTTCTGATTTTTTTAACTTGAAAAATGACCAATTGAGTTAAAGAATGATTTCAATGATCCAATTTCATCATCTTGACCTAATTACATGGCTCAAAACATTTCAATTTCATTGGATTGACAGATGAAATTTGCAGTCAATTGTACACTGAAAAGTCAAACTTTGACTTTTTGGTCAAAATCAAGTGCCAAGGGTCACAATTTATCAAAACATGTCAAAATGTGAAACTTGTTCATCAAGAAATCCAAGTTTGAAGATTAGGGTTTAAATTTGAAATTTTTCTTAACTTAGAAATTTTCTAAGTATAGAAAATTTCTTATTTTTTCTCAACTTTAGGCCATTTCTTCACCATGATGCATAATGATTCAAAGAAAGTTCCCAACATGAAAGTTATAGACCTCCATTAAATCTACAACTTTTTTTCATACACTTTTCCCTAAAGATGCTTGGATCTCAAGATATAAATTTATGAATACATGCTCATGAACTAAATAACTTAGTGAAATTTTGCCCTAATTTAGGCCGGTTTTTTACCCAACTTCATGGCAATTTTTCACCTAGTTCCAAGAGGTATCTTGAAATTCATTTCAAAGATGAGTTATAGAGCACATTGCAAGCTTTCCAAAATGTCCAATAACTCCTCAAGATCATTTTTGAGTAGGGGAATCGAAGAGATGAAGTTGACCATTTCTCACTTTTTGTCCAAGCCATTTCATGAAGAACAAAGTACCAATCAGTACCTATGCTTCCTAATCCATGCTTTACAGGTCCCAAACTTGCTCCTTACTCCTTAATTTAATGCTTACTCAGTTTACAAAGCTTTGATCCAAGCCTTTAATCCATTACCCAAGTTGGAATTCCTTAAATGGCATAAAGTGACCATTGCCATTTTGAAAAAGCTAAACTTTTGCCACTTTCCAATTCTTGAGAATTGCACCTGTCTCCATTGTACATAGAAATCTTACAGGCCTAAAGAAAATTGTACAAGTTCATACCAACCCTAAGAAAGCAAGTACAAGCATGGCAAGCCTTGTCCCTTCACTTTACTTCAAAAGCAAGAAAGGTTGCAAAAAGGTTAGAGCTGGCACATCTGTTGGAGGGCTGACTAGAAACCAATTCCATACTAATATACAAGCATAATACAACACAATACACGATTGGTTAAGGCATGAAACACTCCAAAGCTCAAAAACACCAGAAAACTATCAAACTTGCAGTTTTTGGCATAAGCATACCAATCTCTCATTTGGCTCGTGTGTTTCTAGTTTTTATCATCAAAACACCTTACCTACTTGATATCCAACTAATCCAGACCTTCATCCCTATACTGTAACCCCTTCTCCATCATATGCCATTTTTGTTTTCAAAGCTTGCGGGTTGACTTGGTCAAGGAGTTTCAGACACTTTCAGAGCAAGGCAAGGGTTGGAATACATTCAGGGAAGTTCAAGGAAGCTCAAGCAAGCATCAGGCCTCCATCAAACTCACTCCAGTTCCATCCACGATTTCAACTGAAGGAGGTAAAATCTCAAACTCTATTTCCTTGTAGAGTCAACCATTGGCCAAGATTTGTGAATAAATAATGTAGTCCTCATTGCAACAAAAATGTACATATCTTTATCTTGCATTTATTTTACTTGAGTTGAGAGAATTTGGAACTTGAAGTTTCTGAAAATATTAGGTTTAAATTTAGGGCTGTTAAAATTCTTTCTGACCTTTGATTGTTAGTTCACATAACTTATATGGTTAGAATCGTGAGATCAAGTACTACAACTTTCATGTTATGAGTTTTCATTTTCATGGAAGAATGAGAGAGTTACATGACATCTGGCCAAGCTTGAGGAAGAAGATGAAGTACATGGCAAGGACTTGTTTCATGTTATGTTATTTTTGCTTCACTTAAGACAATGGATGTATAGCCACCCCAGTGGCAAAGTAGCGCGCTGGTGAGACCCATGTCCTGGGTTCGAACCTGGGCGCTACTTTTGTTTTCCATTTTTTTCCCTTTTTTTCATCTTTGCTATGAATTTGCAGGATGGGCCTCCATGTTTGGGCCATAGTTCTTTTTGCTAACACATTGCTGCCAGTTTTGCTACATCACCCCCTTTGCCCAACTTTTTTTTTATATTTTTTATTTTATTTGTTTTTATTTTCATTTTAATATATTAAATATTTTCTTTGATGCATAAAAATCCTAAAAAATGTAAATTTCATATTATTGCATTTTTATTTTATTTTAGTTTATTTTTCACATAGAAATATATTTTATTTTTTAATATATACCATATGTTTTCTTAATAAACTTGTAAAATATGATTTAGATATATTTAGTTTAATTTATTTATTTCTTTTTCATTCCATACTTATAAATATTTATTTTTGCATATATAAAAACTTTTTATTTTTAACAATATTATTTATTATTTTAATACATAAAAATACATAAAAAATAATATATAAGAACTTTATTTTCTTTTAAAGTAATAATTAGGGTTAAGCCTCCCTTTTAAAATTAATTTCTTTTCCTTATATTTTTAGGTTTAGATTAAAATCTCTTTTTATATAAAAAACAAGACAAAAATCTTTTCTTACATGTACACTATATTGCATCTTTACATATTATATATTATTTATTCTAATAATTGTACAAATTCGATTTGGTTGTAATAATTTATTTAGGTTTACATTCTTGCAAAATCCACATTCAAATTTGCATTCCCCCCTCCCATAAAACTGTTGTAATAGCTTATTAATATTTACATTACGCAATTTATCGCTTTACATGCCATGATTAGTAATTAGGGTTTGTATGATAAGATCAAAATAAAGCAAAAATAGAAAACCCTAAATAAAAGACAAAACCAAAGCATGAAAATGATACACTTGCACACAAGCATCCTTAGGGTTTCTCCACTTGGTTTCCTAAAATAAAAATGGTCATATTATGCATGCGAAGTATCTTGGCAAAACAAACAAGTATAAGATCATAGTCCCTCGATGACGCTATTCAAGGTTGCCTTACAAAAAATGATCTTGGTCCCTCAAAAATGCTAAGATACTTTGCAAACATTGCTAATCATGGTTATACGATGACCCACGCCCGTCCCGTTTACATCCAAATATAGGGTTGTTTACCAAATCAATGGTAAGACAACAATTTCAAAAGAATAGAAAATGTACAAGAAATACATTTGAGTAGGTAGATTACTTCTAGTTACTTGCTCTATTTCAAACAACTATCCTTGATATTTTACAAAATAAACACACACATTTCAAAACATCTTACAAACATTGAAAACATTTTTCGAAAAAAGACAGACATCTTTGTATACATTCTTACGAACGAGAATCATTACAAAGATTGCCTAAACGAATGGCCTCTTTTACAAAATACTTTCAAAACCACATCAAACACAATTTCAAACAAACAAAAGCAAGTGATCTAAGCAAGTAACTAAGAGCCCATGGAAAACCATGGATGAAAAGGGTGTTAATACCTTCCATTTTCGTAATCTACCCCCCAAACTCAAGAAAACATATCAAAGGTCTTTCCTGTGCTTTTTTACCTTTCCTTTTGGATAAAAGAAAAGTCGGTGACGACTCTTGCTAACCGCAACATTTGTGATAAAACGCAAAACCCTCAAGTCAGTTCTCCCACCGTATCACAGAGGTCCTTTGTGAAATGTATTGATAAAAGAGATGGAAAAATTTTTGGTATAACATCAACCAACAACGTTACTTCGTGCACATGCGAGTGCAAATTTCTGGGCACTTAAGTGTTCAACCTTCTCCTACCTTCAAATCACGAATGGTAGACATGTCGATCTAACTCCTCAGGTTTAAGAAGATTTAATAGGGGAAGCTATTGTACCCCAAGATTTTCCTTCCCACTATTCAATAATATTCTCCTAGGGTTTTCATTTGCTCAAGGTTGCTCAAGAATTGATCAGACAAATTTTCCTCCTAAGCAATGGATCCATAACTAGGGTTTCACTTTTATCAAGGGAGATTTAGTTTCTAAAGCATCAATTGGACTTCATGGTTTCTCATACGTCTCAAGGAATGCTCATGTCATGTTTCAAGCCTTGCATCACAAGTTTGCTCAGTCAATGGCTCAGATGATTGAAAATCAACTATATTGGACAAAAAGTCAATTGTGGTCAACATACAGTCAAAATTCAAGATTTTTGATCAACATCAATATTTTGAAGTCATATTCATCATTTTATCAAGGTTTGATCATGATTCATCAAGAAAACTCTCAAATCATCAAAAGTCAAAAGTTGCCAAATTAGGGTTTTCTTAAGGAGAAGTCAACTGAACTTTGACCAAGCATAACTTTCACATGATATATTATATTTTCCTCAACCAAATATCATTTTAAATGAAATTCAATTCTCTACAACTTTGTCTCTATAAGCTCAAGTCCATAAAATGCTTCATTTGATAGATATGGGCCAATACATTATAGGTCATTTAAAAAGTCAATAAAAGACACTTTTTGTCAAGGAAACTTACATCAAGATGAAGTATTCAAATGCAAAAATGATCAAAATAAAGATTGTAAGTTAGGAAATTTGAGAGAGTTATGACTAGTGCAAGTTAGGAAATTTTGAGGAAATGCATGAAGTTCAGATTGAGCAAACTTGAATTTTTTACTAATGGGTCTAACTTTTGAGGTTCAAACGTGTTTGTGACATGTTTAGGGACCTCTAAATCCATTCATGCACTTTTTTGATTTTTTATTTCTTTTTAGTTTTATTTTATTCATTTAAATTCAAAATAAATCAAATAAAATGTCAACTAAATGGATTTAGGCGCATGGCTTTAGTTTTGGACCAGATATGAAGCCCAAAAAGCTCATGTACAGCTAGCAAAACCGTGTGAGACATGAAGATATAATTTTGTCTAAAAAAGAAACTTTTCATGCAAGATTGAAAGCAAATCTTGTTACCATAATGCACAAAGATTTTTTTTCACAATTGTTAACCTAATGTGTTCCTCTATATGTACTCAGCATATTAAAATCTAAAGAACACACATGCAAGCCTCCTCAAGCAACCCTAAAAAATCACAAATTTTTCAAAACTAGGGCACGATCAAACCTTCCTCTCCAATAAGCTTCAATCGATTTTGAGCACTCCATCAGCTCCCTGAGACCTCCAGGAGTCGTTCCCAATCATCCTTGATGATCGTAGCACCCCATATCGTCACAGCCAAGCGTCGTCAGTTGATGGAACTTCCTTGAATACAAACTCATATTTCATGCATTATTAATTGATTTTATACATATATTCCTGTTTATAATGATGTGTGGACTTGTTTAGACTCATCGTTTGCAAGTTTTAACGCAGGAATAGAGATCTGCCATCATTAGGGCACCGAGTTGGTGAATCTTCGAGACCCTAGCTATAGGCCATTTCAATCGAAACTAACATCACCATCAAGTTTGTGAGGCCTCAATTAGTGGACAGGGATACCTTTATTTCTCACTTTACCTTGATTTAGCATGTTTACAAAGTACCCTTGCCGGAGAAGAGGAAGTTAACCACCAGAGTTGGTGGTTTGACTCCTGCACGTTTATTTGTATTGTTTGTATGTTGTGTAATTGACTCAAAACAGATGATGTCCCGGCGGCAAGGCAGTGCACGTTAGAGCATTCATGTGCAAGGGCATGGGTTCGATCCCTGTCTCTTGCATTTTTCATATTGTTTTCTGATTCTTGCAGATCCAATGTGGCACCCTCAGCTTCGCAGCCATCATATTTGATATAAAGCTTCTGGATTCTCACACTCACGATACACCCCCTCTGGCTGAATGCACCAGATCCTTTGGGCTTGTGTTTTGGGCCTAACATATTTCGTCCAGCACCCCCCCTGTTTGCTATTTCAGGCCCAACTTTCCTTTTTTATTTACTATTACTCTTTTTTTTATTACAACATAATTAGTTTTATTTTTAGTTTTATTAATTAAAATTAATTTAGACTCTTAGGTTTTTCTAATCAGTTTTTTTAAAATGATTTAACTAATCAATATTTTTTTTAATAATTAAATTAATTGACTCTTTTTTATTATTAAAATTAATTAGGGTTGTTTAGGTCTATTTAATTAATTAATTACAAATCTCTTTTTCATAAAAAAAAATAAAACATTTCTTTTTCCTTCGATTCCATTTTTCAGATCAACCGTACTGTTGCAAACGTAGTTTATTACTCTCGCATTTTTTCAGATTATGTAACTGTCTATGGTTTGTAATAGCTTAGTTTTTACTTTCTGCAATTTCTATTTTGTATCTTCCCCAAGACTCTGTAATAGCGTATGAACCTTTATTTTCAGCACTTTACCGCTTTCTTTATTATTTATATGTTTACTGCTTAGTAATTAGGGTTTGCATGAAAAGACTAAAACGAATTGATAGCTAACCCTAATGCAAGACTAAAATAATTGAAAACAATCACTTGCACACTTACACCTCTAGGATAACCTCCTTTGTTACCTCAGAAAACAGTTATGTCCCTCGAAAGTGGGGACGCTTTAACAAAGTCCCTTGATACAAAGATCATAGTCCCTCGATGACCCTTTCGATGTTGCTTTCGGTAAATGATCTAGTCCCTTAACGATAATTGCTAAAGCGTCCTTATGAGTTGCCTTCGATTATTGTACGATGACCCACGTTTGTCCCTCCACATCCAACGATAGGGATTCCTACTAACTAATGGTAGGATAACACTATCTAAAGGAGGAGGAAAATACAAGAACAACCTTGAGTAGGTAAAACTCTATTAATCGCTTGGTCACAAAGCTTTTCAAAACAAAAACATTTCACACAGACACTTTCGAAATATTTTCAAAACACTTTGTATGCATTCTCGAGGACAGATACGAGAATCATTACAAATTTTCGCCTTGCAATTGGCAATTTTTCAAAATATTTTTCAAACATATACAACACAAAGAAAATTTTAAAAAGTGAGCTAGCGATTAAGATCCCGTAGATAATTACGGATGAAAAGGGTGCTAACACCTTCCCTTTTCATAACCCCCATAATTTGTCATTCGTTTCGATGATGTTAGCTCACGTTTCTTTAAATTTTGACGCTTCAAGTTATTACTCGATATCGGCGCTTGAGCAAATCAAGTGGAAATAGTTCCTTATTCCCATTTTGAAATCCATTGGATTCATTTGTTTGTTGCTAGCTTGCACTTGATTTTTGTTTTGGTTTGACTTATTTCGATTTCACTTATGTTGTGCCTTTCTTTAAACCACTGTATGCTCCCTTAGGATTGCCCGGCTCATCTTTAAGTCGAGGTATACATCAGGACTTTAAACTATACATGTTAACCTGGGTAGTTTTTTTCTTTCAAACTCAACTATAGGATCAATCATTGTATGGTAACATTAGGGATAGAGATTGATAGTTTCCTTTAGATGTTTTTTCTTTCCCTTTTGCATGATTAAGACTAAAACTCTTTTTTCTTGGAAAATTCTAAAACATCTAATAATTGAAGATGTGAATCGTATGCATATGAGTCTTATAGGGATAGAGCGAATCATTTTAGACTGAGCTTCACTCTATTTTCACGTTCGAAATTTATTACGGTTCAAATTGCAAACCATTTTGCAATTAAGCTGAGAAGCAGCGTGTGTCCCTCCAGTGGAATCCATTCACTATTATCCCACAAAAATGCTCAACCAATTCAAAAAAATTCTCCTTCAGGCCTTTCTTTGGAACCCTCAAAAGGATATGTTAATTCTATTATGCGCAATACGACGTGTAAGTCCCCAAAGGGCTGGTGGCACCATGTCTATTTGCTAGAGCACGAATGTAGCATTATCCGCCTTCGGGCATTTTCATTTCGTAAATACCTCTTCATGTAAGAACATGTTAATTCCTTCCTATGTCAATGTGTGAGTCTCCAATGGTCGAGCTGCGGTAGAAAGAGAAATTAATATTGTTCATAAAAAATACAAAACAAATGGAAACTTTTGAGCCGAACTACGATGCCCTGATTCCTTAAAAGGGATACGTAGGAATTTGGTCGTGGGGCCTAGGCGAGCAAACCTTTGTAAATATTCCTTCTTCTCCCCGTATTTTATTTTGTATGCATTCCCTTTTTCTTTTTTCCTTTAGATTGCAAGCTTTAGATTAGAACACGCCCTTTAATTAGAACAACAAGAGTGGAACCCGTGGAGTTTCACATATGTGAGGGGTGCTAATACCTTCCCCTTGCGTAATTGACTCCCTTACCAGTATCTCTCGATCACAAGACCTTGATTTCTCCCTTATCTGATTTAGTCGATGTTTACCTTTCCCTTTCGTTGGGATAAAAATGTTCGATGGCGACTTTATTGATTTTCTCTCGATGATTTTCAGCCGGTTGTTTCATCATTAAAGTAGAGACACATTTGTTTTGAAGTGATAAGAAATGTCAGGAGGGAATATCCAAGGTACGAAGCATGATTCCTTGCATTGTAACTACACTCTAGACATTAGAAACGTTGCATTAAAGAATGCAACTGAGGAAGTCAGTTTAGTGTCAGATTTGGAAACAAAAACACATTAGATGAATATGTGAATGAAGTGAGGCCGTGAAAGGATTGTTATATCGGCTAAGTCACATGAGTTATTATAGGTGTTTTCACACTAACGGTATGAAGTCATATGGTTTGGAAGAAGCTATGGAAGTCAGCAGAACTACCATGGCAGATTGTGATGTGAAAGTCAGTAGGGTAACATGAACTTCTATTCAGTAAGTATTCAACTTCAGACGTTCTAAAATTGAAATGTGTGACAAAGGATGTGTCCAGATGGACCTAACTAATATGGATGGAATCCTCAGTGACTCGATATTGGAAGAATTATTCAACCCCGATAAGTAGTTATTATTTAATGTGTTTAAAACTCTAGCTCGTATCATTATGGATGAATCTACATAAGGAACAGTTGATATTAAGGAATTGAACATGGTGTAGTAATGGAACTAAGTGGATTGTGGACTTAGCATGACTCGTAGGATTTCAAGAAGTGTGTGACCGGTTAAAATTAGAGTAGCGCAACAAATAAAAGAAGAACCACATAAGACTGTAGTAGGTGTGGGCGGACTACTGGTACGATTATGTTTGAGTGAAGATATCTTCATAAGAGAAACTCTTCGAAGCAATGTTTCATTCGTCTCAGTATATCAAGGATCCACCATAATCTATAGAGGTATTGTTGATGGACCAGCTTAGAGGAGACTTTGTGGTTGATATGTGATCTGATATTCAAGGGTCAATGGTTGAGCTTGTGAGTATCAAGGGTTAAATGGGGCATCGACCAATGGAATATGGGGGCAAGTAAAGGATTTTATTTGATGTAGACTCATCGTGGCTATGTCTTGTGCACTTATGATCTTGCATGAAGACTTGGATGATGGTTGTAGGTGAGTTGTGAGAGTGTAGCCTTCATTGGTGAGACTTTGTGTGAAGTTATTGGATATCAAGGTTGTAGTTGCAGAATTATACACTTTTGTGGCATGTGTGCAGCAAGGATGAGCTTGGTGAACATTGAGGATGAGAAATGTCCAACCAGAGTGGATTTCTAGGGATTATGAAGCTACAAAAAATCAGTGCAAAAAAGTAAAGGTCGGGAACCTTGGAAGGATCGTTTCCCAAGTATCTCAAAAACGAGTATCATAAGAGATATGTTGTGTGAGGATTAAGGTTTCCAGTCAAGAATATCAGGATACAACTGTATTGGCGGGTTGTGTTTCCTTGGATGGAACAAATTTTAGATGGAGTCACGAGATTTATTTGAAGGAGGAATGTAGGGAACATTTCATCCCCTCATTGGAAGAAGATGTGAAGAGCTTGCTTTCGTGGTGATTGGAAAGAATTAGAGGGAGAATTCTATTTAAGGGGGAGGGGAGAATGTAACACCCAATGTTTACTAAACACGAGAAAGATAAAACGCTAAGGAGTAAATGGTAGAGATCATAAAGAGTTGGTTGGTGTCAACCCCGGTGGTACAGTCAAATAATTTTCAAAATTGGTTTTTATAAGTTTCTTTGGTTTGCTTGCACTAACATTTTAGGGTTTTATAAATATTCCTTTGATTTTATTTGACAAATTAATTTAACATTTTTATAATAGGATGGGTATATTTTACATCCATCATATCCTTGAATGCTCGATTGGGTGGCTTAACGTCTTACTAATTAATTATTCTATTTCAATAATTAAAATTCGTGCGAATATTGGTTTTGCTCCACGCAATAATCAAACGTTATCGCTCAATGCGATAAAAAAATTAAAACATTTAAAATTTATCAAACAAGTCAAATAAATTTTTTCGCCTAGCGCGAACTAATTTCAATGAAGAACAAATCTTCAATGAATCTAAACCAAACTTAAAATAGATAACCCACAACAACAAAAATTTTCACACTTAACTATAAATTGCATCTACAATCACTCTTTTTCAAACCCATACAAGGTTCAAGGATAATTCAAAAGCAAATCTATGCAATCCTATAAAAAAAACACCAACTAAACTACGAACTATGAATTGGGACTCTGATTCCTTATAAGAGGATATGTAGGCACGCGGCTTAAAAACCAAGGCGAGTCTCCCAACTAAAAAACTAAAACCCTTTTTTTTTCTAAGCTTTGAAATAACATACCTTTAAAGTAGAAATTCTCATCTTACCCTTAGACCTAAAAACGGAGCCCATTGAGAACAAGAAGATGAAGGGTGCCTAACAATTACCTTTATCTAACCAACTCACGAACTTAGAATCTCTAAACAATTAAGATTATCCGTTATTTCCCCATCCTTAGGAAAAAAAATAATGGTGGAGACTCTCATATTTTTTGTCGGTTACGACAGTTGGAATTGAACCAAATGTCAAACTAGTAAATATTACATAGTTGAAAGGCACTTTGGTCATTGGCCATATTAAATAAGAATAACAAGGGATTTTTTGGTATTCATTCTAAATCATATTTTTAAGAGAATAATGAAGGGCTTAGAGGTAAGAGAGGAGAGGAAGAGCTCATGCTCATCATCTTCATGATTCTATTTTCGCACTTTTAGTACAACCTCCACTAAAAAGGTAATAACTCTTTGCTTGTAACTCGTATTTTAGCGATTCTGGACTTTTTGGAAAGAAAATAAAATTCCCTTTATTTTAAATATAAAATTTTTCTATTGCATGTTTGTGAAGAGATAGATAAACGTGTTTGAAGATAAGGGGTCGATGCTGATTTTTGGTGAATGCATGCATACGGGTTGACGATTATGGAAGTGGAGTTTTGATCGAGATAGAACTTAAGGAGCAACATAATCACTGTCCAAACCTCCCCAAAAATTCAAGGTGAGTTCCATTATTATATAAATAGATAATAATGAGATGGATTTCATGTTGAATGGTATAGTGAGATAATGTTTGCAATGTGTCAGTGTTTGGATTCTTGTTGTTGCATGCATGACTGATTGATGTAAAATATGGTCTATAATGGTATTGTATGTTGTAGAATTGTGGATACATTATTTAGGATACTATTTTATTTTTGGTATTGTTTGGGTTAGGAAAGAAATGGATCTTGTAGTTTAAAAATGTAGGAAATTGATTTTTTTTTTCTCAGGGTGTAACCGGTTATCAGTATTAGGGTAACCAGTTACCACGCATAACTGAGGTAATGGGGGGCAAGGATGAGGGTAATCGATTACTACTGAGTCAAACTGAAATATTTTTAAAACTTTGGAAATTCATAACTTTCGTTTGGGATGTTTGATTGGCGCGTGGTTAGTATAGTCGGAAAGCTGGTTAAACGTGCTTTGTGATAAAACTATTTTTTATACCAAAATTTTGTTTTCTAAATTGCATTTTTCGCTTCCCCTGAGTGCTATTATGTTTCGTGTAGAGAATTGGACGCCTCCTTAGTCTTTTGTGACCTTTAGAATGTGTTGTTAAATGCATGCTATTATGATAAGATCACTTATGCTACTTTCATGTATGTATGCTTAAGAAGTGCATTATGTTGAAATGGTACATTATGATCATTTGTTGATATTACGTCCGTTCCAGTCGAACATTTGGAGATGTTTTCCTGTGTGGCTTGTTGCGTGTTGTGATTTTTATGTATGCTTGAATTGAAGTAGACCTAAGCTACTAGGTGGTAAATCACATATGACTATGGACTGTGTGTCCAACTTATTTTACTGTTGCGATGCCCTGGGTGGGTCTGAAAGAGGCGTTTCCACCAGCAAATAAACATCGATGTTCTCTGTATGTTATACAAATATGAGCTACCATTATGATGCACTGAGAGGGTCTAAAAAGGCATTTCCTATAGCAGATAAACATTGGTGTGCTTGGTATGGTGGAGTTGTGATACCATGTAGGCTATATCACTTCGGATAACCGCCTCTAGTAGTGCCATGTAGGCAATATCACTAGGCTTTCGCCTGGTGGGCTTGTGCAGTCATGATGGTGTATTTGCACTAGGAGCTAACACATATGTGTATTGATGATTGACGGGGTTGTGATACCACATAGGAAATGTCACTTTGTTAACTCGTCACAGATGGAATTCCACTTGGTACTTATCTGATTCATCTTGTGGTGTGCATGTGCAAGTCTCTTGATGCTAGGCACAAGGGATAACCCATCGAGGGCGTGGTTGTGTGGCCTACATAGACAGATAAAACTTTCTTATGGATTCCTCATACATGGGTACGGGTCTGCATACTTGTTTGTATCAACCTTGTTTGAGGTGGGGCAGTTTCCGATAGCATAAAGGAAGGTAAACCCGGAAGACCCGGTCTTGAGGGTAGCGCCCGATAGAAGGCAGGAAGATAAACCCGTAAGACCTATTTTGGAGGAAACTGGTATCTAATAATCTGTTTGTGTGCTTGATAAATGGGTAATCGATGGACTCCCAATTGTGGTACTATGTGTTATTGTGTATTCTTGTACTTGACCACGATGAAACCCCGGATTGATGGAGGATCTATTTTGATGCATGTACCTTGTAGAACCGAAAGAATCCATAAGATAAGGGAGCTCACTGAGATTTAGTAATCTCACCACAACCCTATTATTATTATTTTTTCAGGTACATGTTATAGGTAGAAGTATTGCTAGATGGTCAGTATTGAAGATTGTGGTCGAGCAGATGGTAGGAAGACCCCATCAGATCTTATCTTTTTGCTGTGTATTGTTATAGACAAGCTGATTGTATAAATTTTAGAATAAGAGTTGAATTGTATATGATTTTAATTTCTTGTCTTTTCCAGCTTATGTATGTTTCGATGTACCATTTATAACATCACTACATATTATTCTAGACGTATATGTACGGGGTGTTACAGGAACACTCTTCAATACACTATTGAAAAGTCTTCCAATAGTATGGATCCAGAATGTGTCGCATACATGTGGACAGACTTCAGGAAATGGATGGATGACAATTCTAACATCATCTAAGCTTTCTGCCATATGTATGTTATGCAGAAGAAAAAGGTATGGCCTGCTTCTCAAACACCTCCTTCGATTATTCTCTACGTGCCTGCTCCGGAAGTACAAATTTTAGAAGAAGGAGTTGTTGCTATAGAAACTAAACCTTCAGATGCTGTTGTTTCTCAGCTAGTTGGGTCTGGAAAGACTGCTTTTAAAATTGATAACTCTTTTGAGTTGGTGAAGACTAATGTTGTTGATAAGACTCCTTCTGGGATAAAGGAGACTTTGGTTGAGCTAATGAAGACAAATGCATTAATTCAAGCTCGTTTGGATAAGCAAGATGATAGAGTTGATCAACATAATACTTTTATCACTTTGCTTTCCAACATGATGATGAACTTCATGGCCATAGTGTTGCCTCCTCCTCCTCAGAACCATTAGACCTTTATTTTGCCTTTGTTTTTAGAACTAAGATGATTTCTATATTTCTAAAACCTTTTGTAACTTGGTCTTTTGGTTAATGGAATTATTATTTCTTTGTCTTATAAATATTTTTTATTTCTGACAAAGGGGAGAAAGTGATATGGTTTTGATATATCTATTCTCAGAATTTGTTCTGAAACATTATATAATGTTTATTCCACTAATGTTGTTTGAGAAAGTTTACTGAATTTTTCCAAACAAGCATACTTGGAAAAGCTTACTTATGGATTCCTCGTACATGGGTACGGGTCTGCATACTTGGAAGTTTACTGAAATTTTTCAAACAGGCATACTTGGAAGCTCTGAAGGGGATTCAGAAGCTAGTGATACAAAAGTCATGGGTTGTAAATCTTCTGTTAAATGAATAGTTAACCAGAATCTGATGGTTCGTCAAGACTCTGATGACAAGCGACAAAGTCCTGCAAGGCTCTGATATCATCATCCAGAATCTAATGAGGTTGTGATAAAGTCAATCCAGATTGTGATACAAAGCTCTGATACTATCAACCAGACTCTGCACCATAGTGTTCTGAAAGTATAACCAGAATCTTAGATGAATATTTGTGCGAACACTATTGAGTCTCTAATGGTAAACCAGGTCAAATACCTCATTAAACTCTGATAGTAAGCTAGAATCTAAGATGAAGATTTCTACACCGCTAATCAGACTTTGATGGTATTTCAATCAGGGAAGTATTCCTTCGTTCTGATTGATTCATGCTATTTTTAAAAACTTCTTTAAGTCTTGAACTCAGGGGGAGACCTTGAGCAATATTAAACAATTTCTGGGAATATAGAAATCAGGGGGGGCTATTTAGATAACTCCGAAAGTGTTTTATATGATTAAACCAATATAATTTTTTTAAATCAAAATACATGGTTTGTCATCATCAAAAGTGGGGAGATTGTAAGAACAAGATTTGGTTATGACTATGGCCTTGAGTTTTGATGATAATATTACATGGGGGATTATATAAAAATTAGTATTCTAATGGTTTGTTTAGTGTGTAGACCAAGTGTTGTAAACTCTGAAGAAAAGGTTATGAAGACTCTGAAGACCAAGTGTTGAAGACTTTGAAGACAAGGTTTGGGTTGAACAAGTTTTGAAGACTCTGATGACTTATTTCTAAAGACTTATTTCTTGATCCTTATACATATGCTTCAACCAGTATATATCCAGAAGCCTCTGAAGATTAAAAGAGAAGATCAAAATGTTTCACGTGAGTAATAGTACAAGGTACAACATCACCTTGCCTCAACTATGTTGGTTTTGTGGCGCAAAGACAGTACTTTTGTACTAGGTTTCCTACCACTCACTCACTAACTGTTGTAAGAAGACAACTGAAATTTTGGTATTCATATTCTACCCTCCAATAAATTTATTTTTAGCTATAAAAGGAAGACTTGGAAGAATTGAAAATGTTGAAGAACTTTGAAGAAACTCAAGCTTATTCAAGTTGCTGAAACACTGCCAAAATAACTGTAATTTTTGAAAAGCAAGGAGTTGATGCTCATTAACTTGATAGCAAGGAACTTTTGTTTGTTAACTTGCTTAACACTTTTTTGTTATTATTTGTATTTAAATCTTGTGTAATATTTTTATTGAGAAGCAATCTTGTAAACACAAAAACCTATATTCAACAGTGAGTTGATAGTTCCTTGAGTGACTAAGTGTTAGTCTGTATACTCAAAAATTCATTGACAGTTGGTAATTGAGGTTTTGTTCCTTGAGAGACTAGGGGTCTAGTCAGGAGTCTCAATAAGACATTGACATTTGGTCATTGTGGTTTGCAACAGTGATAGTTAGTCTTGTTGTGGTTCTGTAATATGTTAGGTTATAGTGGATTAAGTCCTTATTGAGAAGGAAAAATCACCTTGGAAGGTGGACTGGATTAACTTCGTTAATGACCAAGATAAAAATAATTGTGTTAATTTATTTTGTGAGTTGGTGTTTAAGTTTTGAGAAATTTTATTTTGTGAAACCCAATTCAAACTCCCCTTTCTTGTGTTTCTTGCACCTTCAATATCATTGTAGTCTAGATGGAGGTCATGTGGGTATCCAATTATGTACCCCCATCAACCTGAGATATTCATGCGATAGTTTAGGTATATCTAGGATGTACCTAGAGATCCCACTATTGTTGTTACTGCCATTGTCCTCCGCATGGATGTTCATGAGATTTTTGTAACATACTTTAGGCATCTGGTCTTATAGGATGTATGTTGTATGTCATCTCCTTGTCCATAGAGTACGGTATATGACTACATCCAATGTTTTTATAGAGTGTCACATCTATACATGACACCAAATCCAGAATGAGATCCTTCGAAGCCACTCATCAGAAGACTTTAGAGGAAAGGCAAGCAAGGGCAGACCATGTCATTGGTGTGTTATCGATATGTCACATCATTGTACCTATAGAGGGAGAGGCCATATCTAGGGGGGATTTGAGGAAGGCATCCTCATATAACCACTCTATAAGCCATCTTAGCAAAGGCACGACATGCATTTCAGTACTGACGGCAGATGAGGAATAAGGGCGCTAGACATACGCAATAATGAGATTTTACTTTGTATATTTTGACATTTTTATTATGGTTTGTATTGGGATTGATTATGAAAGTTTCACATTTTGTATTCAAAATTTTGATGATTTGGCACTCATGAGTTACTCACTAGTTCTTCTATTTTGATCTTATTACTGAATGCCAAGTGTGTATGTTGTGGGATTGATTTATAAATGACATATAATGTAAGTTTATTAAAAAATATCAAATTTATTCTTACTTACTCTCAAATGGTGTAAAATACTGTCACTTATTTAGTCTTCTATTCAAAGAAAAAAAAGGTTAATCTTCTATTCGACATTTTATTTTTGGGTCTCAATCCTCTAATATTATGTTTTTTTGGTTTTTTAGAATACGAGATTTTAGGAAAACAATTAGTTCATGGGGAAAATAATTTTGTTTTAAAAAATATATATTTGAAATAAATTAATTATAAAATAAAAAATTGAGCGAAATAAGTAGAGTTTATCAGTCCACATGATTATAAAAATTATTTTTTATGACAACGATTTCACCTCACATATCAAATAACAGAGGTATAATCCTTTGACGCGTCATGTTTTTTTCCTTAAAAAATATATAATATATTCTGTCAATTTTTTTTAAATCGAGAGGTAAATTAGTTCAGTTTACATGTTTCGAATCCTAACAACTTCACATTATATTTTATACCATTAAAAGCGGCGCTTTCATGAATATTTTATTTTTAATATAAAAATATGCCCTTTCACCTCGAATTTGTTTTCCAAATGAGGTGAATTTGTTTCTTTGATTTATATAGCTTTAGCTTGTAGATTTCAGTTTCACTTTGCTAAGAAACACAACCAGAACCCTAACGAAGATCTCTTAACAAGAGAGCCAACAAGTAAGTCCTAAACATCGAGAGCCATAAACACCTATCATCTTCAATATGAAGATGATATGTGTTTAGGGCTCTCGTTTCTTCTTTAGATATCCAAATCATTATCTTTCACTTCTTCTTCAGAGATCTGGTACGTCAAATATCACTACTCATATTGTTGTTGTTGAGATCCAAAATCCTATAGATTTTATCTTCTTGTTGTTGTTTAACAAATTTATGTTATAAGTTTATTATTGTTGTTGTTGTTGATACCCGTTATTGAGACCCGAAATCCTAGAGGTTTTATCTTGTTGTTGTTTTTTAAACAGATTTATGTTATAAGTTTATTGATGTTATTGTTGTTAAGACTCGTTGTTGAGACCCTAAAGGTTTTATGTTCTTGTTGTTGTTGAGAGTCGTTGTTGATGTTGTTGTTGATGTCATTGTTTTTGTTATTGTTTAGTTGTTCTAGTGCCTAAAGTAATAAAAAATCTATATGTTGTAGATTAGTTGTTGTTATTTAGTTTGAGTTTTAGATTTATATTGATATCGAGTTTAAGTTTTTTTTTTTGTGATTCTTTGTGCAGCTCTCATCTTGCTTCATAGAATTGCGTTTATTATATCTAATGTCGATTTTTTGTTTCACTAACCCCTCTTTGAACATATTACCTATTAAATTGATTTTGGAAATAATCATATGGAAAATTATATTGTATTTAAAATATGTAACTCATCATTCATCTCATGTTCTTTTATAGTTAAAATCTCTTGAATACTTCTAGTTTTCGTTTACTTTTCTTTCATACTTGTTCATTTTTCAAAGCATCAAATTTCATGCTTTCAAGAATAAATTAGTAAAAAAATAGTGTTGAATAAAGAATTTGAAATATTGAAGAGATTTTATCCATTAAAGAATCGGAGATGAATGATGAGTTGTAGAATGTTTGAAAAATATTAATCTGTGTAATTTGTTCTTCAAATATAACAATTGTTTATATAACTATTTTTCTAACAAACTTTGAGAAGTTTTATGTTTAGTTACGGTTTAGTGAAATAAGAAATCCACATTAGATTTAATAAACTCAATAGTATTTTACCCGTTAATTTTATGATAAAATCGAGGTGAAAGGTGTTATACTCGTCGATGGAATGTCTAAACCGAGAGAAATTGTATTTTCTCCATTTAAGAATTCCAAAAAGGATCTCTCTGGGGATCAAATCCACGACCTTTACACATTACTCGTCGCTTATTTTAAAACCGAGAGGTAAAACATCACACTTTTCATGATGCTCTTTGTTACATCGCATGGAAAACCGAGGTAAGACCTCTTTTACAACCGAGGTAAAAGACCTTTTTTGTTTTAGTGCAAACTTTAATTTAAAAAAATTATATATTTGGGAACTCGTTAATTTTATAACCCCCTCTAAACATGAAAATTATGGGTCAATTTTAATTATCGATATATATTGACAGCTCTTAACTTAATAATAAGATAAATTTTCCCTTCTAAACATCTCTCAAACTCTACACTTTGTCAAAAAAAATTATTCAAATTCTAGAAGCAATAGCATGTTTTTGAAGTGTTTGATATTTTCTCCAATTTTAAAATTTGACCACTTAAAAACATACTATAACGAGCAACATTAAAAAAATATATGAGATGATATTTTGAGGGGGCCGAGACAAAGGGACCTATCCCATATCTGTTTATAATATGTGTTGAGGTGCTTTCGAACATGATTCACAAGCCCAAATATTTGGGCCAGATCAAAGGGCTTGCATTAGTCAAGAAGGCCTTTGATTTTTTTGCTAAGATAAAGAAGAGGAAACAAAAATGCTCCACAATATTTTTTACCATTATAAAAAACGCCTGGAGAACTTATCAACTATGACAAATAAAATGTGATTTTCAGTGGTAGGATTATCAATCATGACAATGATTAGTTTATGAACATGAGGCCTTTGTCTATTAATAACCATATTAAGTTCTATTTAGGTCTTCCTACTCGGGTGGGGAGATCCATGAATAACGAGTTCACTAATATCAAAGACAAAATCTGAAAAATAACTTAGAAACTTGAATGAGAAAAAAATATTTTTTATATAGATAAAAATATTCCTGTCAAATCTGTTGTCCAAGCTATTCTTACATATTCTATAAGGTGCTTTAGATTTTCGGAAACCTTATGCAATGACATTGACATACTAATCTAGAGCTATCGGTTGGGTGCTAAAGAGAAGGAGAGAAGGATCAAATTGATCAATTGGGATAAGTTGCGTCAATTAAAGAGTTGAGGTGTGTGATACAGTGGGAGAACTGACTTGAGGTTTTGTGTTTGTGTTCGCAAATGTTTCGGTTAAGCAAGAGTCGCCACCGACTTTTTATTTTATCCAAAGGAAAGGTCAAAAAGCACAGGAAAGACCTTTGAGATGTTTTCCTGGGTTCGGGGGGGTAGATCATGAAAAGGGAAGGTGCAAGCACCCTTTTCATCCATGGTTATCCATGGGCTCTTAGTTACTTGTTTAGATCACTTGCTTTTTGCTTTTCCATTATTTGAAATGGTGCTTTGTGTGTGGTTTTGAAAATGTTTTGAAAAGAGGCCTTTGTTTGGGCAACCTTTGTAATGATTCTTGTTTGAATGTATACAAAGGTGTTTGTCTTTTTAAAAATGTTTCAATTGTTTGAAAGTTTGTCTTGGGAAATGTTTTGAAATTGTGTTGTGATGTGTTTTTGAAAATAGCAAGTATGTTTGCAAGTTTGATCAAGTAACTAGGAGCATCTACCCTATCTACTCAAAGATCTTTCCTACACATTTTTAACCCTTTTACATTGTTGTTTTACCATTGTATGTGGTAAACAACTTTGTATTTGGATGTTAAACGGGACAGGCGCGGGTCATCGTATTGACCGTGATAGAAATAGTGCTAAGTATCTTTAGCAAATTTTTTGAGGGACTAGATCATTTTGTTTAGGCAACCAAGATAGCGTCATCGAGGGACTATAATCTTTTGTTTTGATTTTGTTTTGCCAAGACACCTAGCATGCATACCATGGCCATTTTAAAGGCAACAAGTGGATGAAACCCTAGGGGTGCTTGTGTGCATTGTCTTGTCAATTTCATGCATCTTTATCTTGTATTAGGTCAAGATACTTGTTGATTTTGAATTTTTGCATACAAACTCTAATCTCTGTCATGCATATTTGAAAGCAATAAAGTGCGTAAAAATAAATCTACAACTATTACAACATTGATATGGGGAGGGGGATACAATTTTGAATGGGGAATTATTTGCAAGAAAATATAAAACCCTAAATCAACTATTACAACCAAAATGAATTCTTTGCAAATAAATAAATAGACAATTAAATAAATATGCAAAAGATTTTTTTTTGTATTATTTTTATGTATGTAAAAATAAACTATTTAATATACAAAAAATAAGAAAATAAAAGATTGTTTTTATTAAAGGGGTAAACGCTAATAGGTTTTAAGAAAACATATATATCAATAATTATTTATTTATGTACAATAAAATAAAAATATATATAAATGTCAAAAAATAAAAATATGTTAGAAAAATATTATTTAAGTATATAAATAATAAAAATAAAAATATAATATTTTTTGTACTACTTGCAAGTTTTTTATTAAGAAAATAAATGTATATATTATTTAATAATTATTTCTATATCCAAAAAATAATAAAAATAATAAAATAAAATGTGAAAAATGTTTTTGATATTTTTAATGTTTAGGAAAAATAAAATAAGGTCAGAAATGAAAAAGAAATAGAAAAATATGCAAAAAAACAAACAAATGGGCTGACGGGTGCAAATAACAAGTCAGAGGGTGTCAAAAGCAAGGAGAAACCAAGCCCAGCCCACTTTCTTCATCTTAAACCTCAGATCAAACAAAAAACGCGCGTTCCTTGTTCAAATCTGGAAATCATGCATACGTGCTCTAAAGCAAAAACTTGCAACATGAAAGTTATAGAGCATAATCACACGATTCTAACCATGTAAAAAACTTAATCTAACTCTCAAAGACCAGAGAGAATTTCTATGGCCCTAATTTCTAACCTAGCTTTTTCAGAAAGTTCATCATTCAAATTCTCCCAACACAGTTAACTTAAATGAAATCTATGCATATGTACAGCTTAAGGGCAATGAGTACTACATCTTTTATTCACAAACTTAAGCCTAATGATTCCTAGATAGAGAGATAGAAAGTTGGAAAATACCTGCTTCAGTTGAACTCGAGTATGGCAATGTAGGGGTTTTTAGTGAGGCCTGAGATGGTTGTGAGCTTGCTTGAACTTCCTCTGACCTTCCCCAATGCTTAGTTTGCTTTGAACTTGCTTGAATAAGCTTGTAGAAGTCAACCTGCACAATCAGAATTCAGAAATGGTGAAGTGTGTAAATGAAGTTACAGTCACTGGCCAATGGTTGGGATAGCTTAGGTAGGTTGTATGGAGTGTGTTGGAAGAGGTTTGGGGCAAAACGCACTAGTGGTTTGTGATTGGGAAACAAAAATGCAGAAGCTGCCCTGTTCTGCAAGAAGAAGGTGTTTTGATGTTCAAGGGTGTTTGAGGACTGGCTAGCTTGTGTTTTTGGCTCAATGTGATATGCAAAACTTGTTTGGAATGGTTACAAGAGTTGGTTTTATCAGATTTCCAAGTTCTCTCGTTTTTGCAAGTTGACTTAGCTTTTAAGAAAAGTGTGAAGTGATCAAACAAAGAGCCTGTACAGGCCTCCTTCCTAGATGCACAAAGTTGTTGTACTTTGCCCTGAGTTTGTGGAGTTGGTATGCTGCAAAAAGCTTGGTGCAATTCTCAAGAGAAACAAATTGACATAAATCCAACTTTACCAAAGTGGCAATGCTACCTTTTTGCCATTTTTAGATTAATTCAATGTGTAATCTTCCATTGATCAGAATAAAGCCTTAAACCATTGAGTTTGCATTCAATTTTTGAATGTGGAAGGGTTTAGATACCTGTAAACAAGTACAAACAAGGCTGGATAGAAATTGCAACTTGTAGCATAGTGAAAAATGCCATGGATCAAAATGACATTTTGTCAAATTCAAACCTTCGATTCTCCCTAACCATAAATGATTTTGGAGATTTCTTGGACATTTTGGAAAGCTTGTAACATTCTCTAAAATACATCTTTGAAATGCATTTTGAGATTCCAATGGGAACTAGGTGAAACATTTCCATGAAGATAGGTCAAAATCCTGCCTAAACTAGGGCAAAATTTCACTAAGTTAGAAAGTTTTTGGACCCTTGTTCATAAAATCATAACTTGAGATCCAAGAATATTTTGGGAAAACTTTGTGAATCAAAGTTGTAGATTTTGTGGAGGACTACAACTTTCATGTTGGAAGTTTTCTTCGAATACAATTGCATCATGGTGAAAAAGTTGGGCAAAGTTGGGAAAAAATAAGAAATTTTCATAACTTAGAAAATTTCTAAGTTATGAAAATTTTCCATTTTAAACCCTAATTTGCAAAATTAGGTTTCTTGATGAACAAGTTTCATGTTTTGACACATCTTGATAAAAAATGACCCTTGGCACTTGATTTTGACCAAAAAATCAAAGTTTGACTTTTCAGTGTAGAGTTGATTTTTGATCAGTTGACTTGAAAATTCATCTGTCAATCCAATGCATTTGAGATCTTTTGAACCTTGTGATTAGGTTAAGATGATGACATTGAGTCCTTGAATCCATTATTGAACCCAATTTGCCATTGGCTAGGTGAAAAATCAGAAATTGCCCTTCGGTAGTCAAAACCCTAAAAATGACCATTTTGCCCTTTTGGAGATCTGATCAAATTTCTTGAGGAGTTGTAGTCCAAACTTGATCAAATGGTTCATATGAGCCTATAATGTTTATGTGGATCAAAAATTATGAGGTTTGACTGTAAATTGGCCACAGTTGACTTTTTACCCAATACAGCTGATTTCTAGGTCAACTGCCCAATTGACTGGGCAAAAATTTGATTCAAAGCTTGAAACTTGGTAAGAGAAATCTTATAAGTCCAACATGAAGTATGAAAGTCACATGGGGCATTAGAAGTCCAAAATTCCTTATGCAAACTCAAACCCTAATTTAGGTCATCAGTGCAAGGAGATGTCTTGAGTAGAGCAAACCCTAATCCTGTCTGGAGTCCAAAGAGTCTTGTGGGGGGAAATCTTGATAAAATGAGAGGGGAAATTTTGGGGTACAACAGCTGCCCCTGTTCAATCTTCTTGAACCTGAAGAGTTAGATTGGCGATTTTTCCTTTCGTGACTCGAAGGTAAAAGATGATTGGACACTAGAGTGCCCGTAAATTTGCACTCGTCAAAATGTGGTTGAGGGAATGGGCTTAAAGATGCCATTTGGAGAGCTGACAGAATCTTGTCGGAGATGGGCTTAAAGATGCCATCCAAGAATCTTTGTTGAAAATCATGAGAATGAACATCAGAATGGTATTCGTATCTGTAACGTATCTGAGTTGTATCTGGAGATTGGATTTGTATGAGCAAGAGATTGGTGTTCGTGTCTGGAGCGTATTCGAGCTGTAATTGTATTTGATTCTTGAATAAATAACAGAATGACTGTCGTGTCTAGAGTGTATTTGTATTGTGTCTGAATCTGAGATTTGAATAAGCAACAGAAAGATATCCGTGTCTGGAGCATCTCTGGGCTGGGGAATAGGTTTGAATGAGTGACAGAATGGCTACCGTGTCTGGAGCGTATCTGGACCGTATCTGAAGTTGAGATCTATATGAGTAGCAGAATGACTTCCATGTCTTGGAGTGTATCTGAACTGTAACTGGGATCTGAATAAGTGACAGAATGACTTCCTTGTCTGGAGTGTATCCGTACTTGAAATTGATAGTTGAATCTGAATGAGAAATAAAATAGCTTCTGTGTCTGGAGCGTATCCAGTCTGTATCGGATTGCTGAAGTCTGAATGAGTAGTAGAATGACCTTCGTGTCTGGGGTGTATCCATACTGTATCTTGACTTGAAATTCTGAATGAGTAATAGAATGACCTCCGCGTCTGGGGTGTATCCACACTGTATCTGAATAAGAGATCCGAATGAGTAGCAGAATGACTTCCATGTCTTGGAGTGTATCCGTACTGTATCTGAAATCTTTGAATAGTTGTTAAAGATAGCTTTTAATCTTATCCTGAAAAGGGTAAAATGTTAGCTGAAACACAAAGTTATGTTGCATGACATGTATGATGCAATAAAACATGTTTTATCAATGCTTATGATATATGAATGTAATGTATGCGCATGTAAGTTGATTAGCTGTCTTGCTGAGGAGAATAAGTCCTAAATAGCTGGAGATAATTAAATCCTTGACTGTTGCTGGGGAAAGTAAATCCTTGACCGACGCTGGGGATTTCAAAGTCTTTGACTGCTGAGGATGAGAAATCCTTGGACCACTGTGGGGGATAGAAAATCCTTGGCAACTTGTGGGGATTAACAAGAACTTTGACAACTTCTGTAGGGATGTGAGAATCCTTCATGACTTTCCTGGGGATAGGGGTCCTTGAAGTCTCCTGAGAAACCTTCTTAGGGAATCCTGAGAATTTTGATGACTGTAGCTGGGGAGTATACCAATGGAAATCCTTACTCGGTTGGGGAATAGGGAAACTCTGATGACCTCTGATGGGGATTAGACGAAAGAAAACCTTGATCTGTTGGAGAATAAGGAAAACTCTGATGGCTTCTGCGGGGAATTAAAATTGAGAAACTTTAATTTTCTGGGGGATTGACACCTTGGAGGCTTCACTGGAGAAGTGAGAATGAAAATCTTCGATCTACAGGGGATTAAAAACTCTGACAAACTCATGCTGGGGAGTTATGAATACCCAGGCAACTTTACTGGGGAGTTCAAACTGAGAATCTTCAATCTGCTATGGTTAAATAATTCCTTGGGGCCTTCAAATTTGAGAACAAGAATCTTCATTCTGTTGGGGAGTAAACTCTGTGGGGAGTAGCTATATTGTTAGAGAGTAAGCTATCCTGCTGGAAAGTAAGTTCAAGACTCTGGGGGGAAAAGTTTATTCTTGTTTGGAAAAAGTTCAGGAGTTTGGGTTGTATGCCAATCTACTGGGGAATTATCCTTAGTTGGGGATAAAAGTTAACTGTTATCTGGTTGATTTTCAAACTTTAAGATAACATGCTGGTGAATCTGGAGAAACTGGATGGTTTCTGCTGTGGATTGGTAGTTGGAAATTTGACTCCGTTAGGGAAGAAGGTTCCATCTCTGCTAGGGATTTATGACCCAAAGTTTTTACTCTGCTGAGAATTTTAACTCTGATGAGAATTAAAGGTTTGAAAATATGACTCCGCCGGGGATTGGGAGCTTGAAATTTGGACTCTGGTGAGGATTCTGAAATTGTAATTCCGCTGGCGATATGTATTTCAAGGTTTTAGTTCTGCTGGGGATCCAGATAATGTACTGCAGGGGATTTCTCTTGGAATGGCCTAAAGACGTTTTCCTATCCTTTCAACCTGTCAGTAATTATTCTTTCACATTTCGATATTTTGTAACCGGTGATTATATTCAAATGCATATGCTCATTTAATAAACCATTGGACGTTTTCAAATAAAACACAAGTGTAAAAAAGAAGAAAAGGCAAATAATTTTCTGCACTTTGAAGTATCTTTGTATTAACTTTGTGTAAGTATTTCATACAAAGGAGACAGACATCCTGGTAAGAGAATGTTGTCGTAAAAATTGAGAAACATTTATACAAAGAAAGATGGCTATGTCTAAAAAATTCCATGGGGTTCCCATTCTGCTATATCCTTCGTAACTCTGAATATCTTGTCCATTTGTTGCTTCGTCCGATGATGATTAGATTGATCAGAAGCCCGAAGCTTGTCTGTGAGGAGATTGTCCTTAAAGTGATCCGACGAGACATAGTCATACGCTTTAATTCCCTAACTTTTTCCTGGACCGCCCTTTCGGGTTTTCGATCCACCGGGAAACCCTTTTTTGCCCAAGTCTCCCCTTCGGGTTTTCAACTTACCGGGTGTACAGATTTTTTGTTTATCCCTAATTTTTGCCTGAACCACCCTTTCGGGTTTTCGATTCACCGAGATGCCCATTTTTGCCCAAGTCTCCCTTTCGGGTTTTCAACTTGCCGGGTCGTTTATGTGTAGTATCTTTTGACTATGTCTGCATTCGCAGGGTGCGGCAGGTCATCACTGTCCATGGTGGTTAATATCATTGCCCCACCAGAAAAGATGTTTTTGATCACAAATGGTCCTTCGTAAGTAGGAGTCCATTTGCCCCTGGGATCACTTTGCGGCAAGATGATCCGCTTGATTACAAGGTCCCCGACTTGATATACCTGGCGCCTGACTTTCTTGTTGAATGCCTTGATCATTCGTTTTTGACAAGCCTGACCATGACAAACAGCAGTAAGTCGCTTCTTATCAATCAAGTTAAGTTGATCAAGTCGGGTCTGAATCCAATCGTCTTCACTCAAACCAGCATCCTTCATGATTCTCAAGGAGGGAATCTGAACCTCGATAGGTAAAACAGCTTACATACCGTATACCAAAGAACAAGGTGTTTCCCCAGTTGATGTATGCGTCGTGGTACGGTACCCGTGCAGATCAAACGGTAGTATTTCATGCCATTCCTTGTAGGTGACTGTCATCTTTTGAATGATCTTCTTGATATTTTTGTTCACAACTTCGACGGCACCGTTCATCTTTGGCCGATAGGGAGATGAATTGTGATGTTGAATCTGGAACTACTCGCACAAAGCAGTGATCATAGTGTTGTTCAGGTTTGTACCGTTGTCAGTAATAATCCTTTCGGGGATACCATACCGGCAGATGAGGTTCTGCTTGATGAAGCGGGAAACCACGTTCTTTGTAACGGAGGTGAAGGAAGTTGCTTCGACCCACTTGGTAAAGTAATCAATGGCCACCAGGATGAAACGGTGTCCATTGGATGTTGTAGGCTTGACCTCTCCAATCATGTCGATTCCCCACATTGTGAATAGCCAAGGAGTTGTTAGGACATTGAGAGGAACTGGAGGTATGTGTACCTTGTCAGCATAGATTTGGCCTTTGTGACAAGTACGGGAATGTTGATGACAGTCAGCTTCCATGGTAGACCAGTAATATCCTACCCGTAGAATCTTCTTAGCCATTGTATGTCCGCTCAAGTGGGTGCCAAATGTACCATTATGTAGTTCAGCCATGATCTGCTCAGCTTCAACCTTGTCCACACAACGAAGCAGAATGCAATCATGATTGCGCTTGTATAGGATACCATTGCTCAGGAAGAACTTGGCAGAAAATATATTCAAGAACTTTTTGTCGTTGACTGAAGCTCCTTCAGGGTATTCTCGAGTCTCGAGATACCTTTTGACTTCGTGAAACCAAGGTCGGTCCACTACTTCTTTGGTATTAATCTCGTGACAATGTACAGGTTCGTCCATCCGTTAAATGGTGATTTGGGGAGCCTTGTTATCCTAGTTAAGTTTAAACATGGAAGACATTGTAGCTAGAGCATCCGCTAGCTGATTTTCTTCTCGCGGGAAGTGCTCGAAGGTAATCTCCTCAAAATGAGGTAACAATGTCAAGACATGTTCTTTGTAAGGGATGAGATTAGGATGTTTAGTATCCCAATCTCCTTTGATCTGAGTGATGACCAAAGCGGAGTCTCCAAACACAGCCAAAGATTTGATTCCTAGGTCAATTGTAGCCTTGAGACCAAAGATGCAAGCTTCATACTCGGCCATGTTATTGGTGCAGTTAAAGCAGAGTCTGGCGGTGAAAGGTGTATGGTAACCTTGTGGAGAAATGAGCACATCACTGATACCGTTCCCAAGTGCGTTGGAGGCACCATCAAAGTACAGAGTCCATCAGGATCCTTGTTCAGGTCCGTCATACGGTCTGTTATCTTCAATGTTGTCCAATGTCATAATGTCTTCGTCGGGGAAGTCAAACTTCATGGATTGGTAATCTTCGATAGCTTGATGAGCTATATGGTCAGCTAGTACACTCCCCTTTATAGCTTTTTGGGTTGTGTACTGTATATCGTACTCGGTCAGGATCATCTATCATCTAGCGATTCTTCCGAATAGAGCAAGCTTCTCGAAGATGTACTTGATCGGATCCATCTTAGAGATCAGTAAAGTGGTATGTGTCAACATATACTGCCTTAGCCGGCGAGCAGCCCATACCAAAGCGCAACAAGTTTTCTTGAGCAGTGAGTAGCGAGTCTCACAGTCGGTAAACTTTTTGCTAAGGTAATAAATGGCATGCTCTTTTCGGCCAGACTCGTCATGTTGGCCCAGTACGCACCCCATTGATTTCTCCAGGACGGTCAGATACATGATTAACAGCCTTCCTTCGATGGGTGGCATCAAGATAGGAGGTTCCAGCAATACTCCTTGATTTTATCGAAAGCAACTTGACAATCATCATTCCATTTAACCACCTGATCTTTCTTCAACAGCTTGAAGATTGGCTCACAAGTAGATGTTAGGTGAGAAATGAACCTTGCAATGTAGTTTAGGCGTCCCAAGAAACCTCTGACCTCCTTCTCAGTGCGAGGGGAAAGCATTTCTTGTATAGCTTTGACTTTGGCAGGATCAACCTTGATGCCTTTGTTGTTGACGATGAATCCCAAGAGTTTACCGGACTTGACTCCGAAAGTGCACTTGTTACGGTTTAGTCTGAGCTTGTACTCCTTCAACCTGACAAACAGCTTTTGCAAATGGTCGAGATGTTCTTCTTCCGTTTGTGAACGGGATATCGTGTCGTCTACGTAGACTTCAATCTCATGATGTATCATGTCATGAAACAAAGCTACCATGGCGCGCTGATAGGTTGCCCCGGCATTCTTCAGTCCGAATGGAATCACTTTATAGCAGAAGGTACCCCACTGTGTAACAAAGGTAGTTTTCTCCATGTCTTCGGGGGCCATTTTAATCTGGTTGTACCCTGAAAATCCATCCATGAAAGAAAATACCTTGTGCTGAGCTGTATTGTCAACCAAGATGTCAATGTGCGGTAGTGGAAAGTCCTCTTTAGGGCTAGCCCTGTTTAAGTATCTGTAATCCACGCAAATTCTTACTTTGTTGTCCTTCTTAGGCACGGGCACAATGTTAGAAACCCATTGTGGATAGGAAGTAACAGCAAGAAATCCAGCATTGAACTGCTTCATCACTTCGGCTTTGATCTTTTCAGATATATCGGGCCTCATTCGGCAAACTTTCTATTTAATTGGTGGACAGTCTTCTCTTGTAGGGAGACGGTGAACCACAATATCTGTATCGAGTCCCGGAATGTCTTCGTAGGACCAGGCGAAGATCTCAACATATTCATTCAATAGCTGAACTAAGCGCTCTTTGACATTTGGCTTTAGGTTGGCACCCACTTTAACCTCTTTTATGTCTTCATCAGAACTCAAGTTGATTGTCTCTAACAGCTCTTCATGGGGCAGAATAGCCCTTTCTTCCTGTTGTAGAAGTCTAGCAAACTCTCCTGGCACTTCACAGTCTTCATCACCTTCGTATTCGGCATGATTGACCAGATCTTCAGAGTCACTGAAGGCCATAGCAGAATTGTTACCTATGGAATCCGGAATGGATGGTGTCGTACCCCAAATTTGACCTATCTCTTTTATTCTTGTCTGGATTTGAACTCTGCATTCCATTTACATCATTTCATCATTCAGTTATTTGCATATCCCGCATCTCAGGGAATCAGGCACTTTGGTTTGAAGTATTAGGGCTACGCCCTCTTTTGGTCTAATCTTGTTTTTGAGGTTTTTTCTTATCAGATAAAAAGGAAGCACATCTGGTTCTTGATTAGCGGTTTGTGGAATGAATTTTGTCATCACGTTACAAGGTTGGTTCTTGCTCAATTCTATCAGAGCCTGGATTAGGGTTTATTCCCCTATGTGTGTTGGTCAAGATTCTCAGGGTTTAAGTCTGCCCAAGAACAATTGGATCATATTGGATTTTCAAGCATCAAGTCAAAGAGGAAACTATTGAAAGAGCAAAATAGATAAAATATGATTTTGACAAGTTTGGAGGAAAACAGGTCTCCTTTGATTCAGTACCCTTCGACTGACTCTTGGCCTCTTTCAAATCTGGACATTTTGCCTCCTGTATGCCTACTTTCGATTGGACAAGTGTTGCCTGCAAGCCTGCTTTCGATTGGACAAAGTTTACTGCCTGCAAGCCTGTTTCGATTGGACAAATTTGTTGCCTGCAAGCCTACTTTCGATTGGACAAGTTTGCTGCCTGCAAGCATGTTTCGATTGGGCAATAGCCTCCCTTCAATCCACAAGCTTTGATGGGCAATGCAGTCTCCCTTTGATCCACCAGCTTCGATGGGCAATGCAGTCTCCCTTTGATCCACCAGCTTCGATGGGCAATACAGTCTCCTTCGATTCACAAGCTTCGATGGGCAATACAGTCTCCTTCGATTCACAAGTTGGACCACTGTACTGCCATGCAACAAACACTACTGAGCCTGGTACAACAGTCCTGCACCAACCTGCCACTACGCTCCAAAGCACTGCTGAGCCTGCTACAACAGTCCTGTACTTGCCCAAAATGGAAAAACACAAAAGCAACATAAGAAAGGATCGAAACAACATTCCCAAACTGTTCAAATTATTTTGTTTTCCCCCCAAATGCTTTAGCCAATTTGCCTATAAATAAGACTCCAATGCATGTTTGAAAGAGGACTTGAGGGCCAGACGAATCTCTGCAAGAAAATTTCTCAAACCATAAAACTCTCAAGTTCATTCAAAACACATCCAGAAATTCAAACACATCCAGAAATTCAAACACTTGAGAAATTCAAACACATCCAGAAATTCAAACACATCCAGAATCAAACACTTATCCAGAATCCAAACCCAGAATCACATTCATCCCCTTCGAACCAAAAGCAAACCCCCTGTACCTTGTTACCATTCGAATCCAGCAGGAAAGCCTTAACGCTTGTCATCCCCTTTCGAATCCAGCATCAAAGGCCAACCCCCGGTCCCTCCCTTCGAATCCAGAAGCGCTCCAGGCAAACCACTTAAAGGCCCAGCACACGCTCTAGCCCCCTAGCAAGGTAAGCCATCCTTAACCTCGAACCCCTTTCATTTCTAGCATAACATGTACATAACACTTTGGCTCTTTTCGTTTTCACCTATTTAATATGTTTTCAGAGCTAACCCCTTTCGTTTTGCTGTTTGTTTATTTAAATATGCATTAAGTGTTAACTGATTGTAAGGCAATATTAGCATGGCCTTATGCCATGTTACTGTTCAAAAAGTTCAAACGAAAGAAACAAGGAACAGGCAATAGGACGAAGCTTCTGGCCTCTACCTTCTTTCCCCAGGTCGAACGAAAGAGAACCAGAAGGCTTCGCCATGTTGACTTCTGGACTCAGTCGAAAGGCATTCCCTCACTGTTTTCAGTCCCCAGTCGAAGGAGGCAGAAAGGAAGATGGCACGCTTACACTAAGTCCAGACTCAGACGAAGGACACTCTCATGCTGGTGTCAGCCCCCAATCGAAGTACAGGACTTCGCCTCTACCAGGGCCCAATCGAAGTACATGACCTTGCTGCTGCCTTTGCCCAATCGAAGGACAGGACTTCGCCTCTACCAGGGCCCAATCGAAGTACAGGACCTTGCTGCTGCTTTTGCCCAATCGAAGTACAGGACCTTGCGGCTGCCTTTGCCCAATCGAAGGACAGGACTTTGCCTCTGCCAGGGCCCAATCGAAAGATGTGACTTTATTGTTACCAGCCCCTGTTGTACCCCAAAATTTGCCCTCGCGCTTTTCCACAAGAAATCTCAGCTTCAGACATTTCCTGACTTTTCAAACTGACTCAAGAATCGGACAAACGGACTTTTCTTGACAGTCAAGCAAAATTAGGGTTTTTACTGATTTTCAGAGCTCTGGATTGTTTCATACAGTTGGCTTAGGGTTTGGATGATTTTGGCTCAATTTTGATCAGGCGAGCGTTATTTGACATTTAATCAGGAATTAAAGTTTTACAGGCATATTCTCAGAAGAATTTAAATTCCACAGCACTTTGCAGTCTATTCCGAGATTCGGGTTAAAATTCGCGTGTTTTGATTTAATCAGTGAAAGAGACAGTGGTTGGAATTCATGTTGTTTTCTTTGAGCCGGTCAAATACAGTATGCAGTATTGGATTCACAATGTTTATGGCAAATCAGTGAAGAAGGAATGCGTTTGATCAGTCTATTTGGGTTAACTACTGCTTTATTTTGGATATTAGAAGAGACAGGTTTAATTGATCAATATTGATTTTATTTAAGTTATTTATTATTCTAAAATTGAATGATTGAAATTTACTTTTCAATTGTTTTAATTCAAAGAATTTTAAATAAATAAATAAACAATAAAGAAAATTAAAACTAATTGGATAATTTAGATTTTTATTGATATTTGAATTATTTGTACAAATTGTTGTTTATAATTTAAATTACAAACAATAATATACATTAATTTAAATACTAAATAAAATAAAAAGCTATCCTATTTCTAATATTCTTCATTCTTCACTCCGCTCCGGCGCTCCGTTATTCATCTGCAAAAGAAAAAAAAAGAAGAAAAGTCAGAAAGCAGTTAATCAAAGACAGTTAAAATTTGCTCATCATTAGAGGCCACTGACTGGGATCAGTTGACCCTCTCTGCAAATCACGGGATTTCTCCCGGTTCACAAAGAGGGAAGATTTTTATCATAAATGGAAAATGTCAAAATGCATATTTTTTAAAAATGTCAAATGCATGAATTCCAAAGTTCAAACTGTATAGTTCAAATCCAATTCCACTTTCCACCAAAAGCAAAAAGGCAATTTACTGTCAAAACAGAAAATCTATCCAAACTGTCAAAGAAGGATTTGGAAAGGATATCAAAATACAAAGTCAAATCCCAAGATATCAAGGAAAAGAAAAAAAGCGCTATAAACTGTCAAAGATGGATAAAGATGCAGTCAAGTAGTGTGTTATGCAAGCTAAAATCCAAAATCATCATTTCCCATAGGCCCCTTCAGAACAAAGTACAGAATAATAATCATATTAAATTCTAAAACTGTACTTTAGGAGAGAAAAAAGAGAGATAAAGCAGCATAGGCAGGTTTAGGCTGAGGCAGAAGACAACAAAGATATACAAGAGATAGAGAACTCAGTTCAGCAGATAGCAAAAAAAAAGAGAGAAAAGATACAAACTAAAGCCTCTGAGTTTCAAGACTAAAAAAACTTGCATCAGTCTCACAAGTTCAACCTCAAATTCCAAAGTTCAAAACCTGAAACCAAGTTCAAAAAGCATAGAAAACCTGCAAGCTGATACAAACTCAAGAAAGCCTGAAGTTCAAATCAGTGGTCAAGGCAAAGAACCTGTATGATCCCTGCCTGAAGCAAATCAAACACATCTCAAAACCATAACTCACCACCTGCCTACAACCTTGTTAAGTAAAACAACATAACATACTGAAGCAAAACCTACTGCATCAGCATTAACCTCACAAACCCAAAACATGTGAACCAAACCACCATACTGTCAAACTAAACCAGCATAAGCCAAAAGTCACAAAGCCAAGCTTCAAACTGTGAACCTGCACTACCGTAACCTGATGCCTCAAACCCATCCAAAAAACCAGAATAAACACAACACAGTTCAAGAAGGATAGAGAAGAGAAAAGATACAAACTGAAGTCTCTAAGCTTCAAGACTAAAAAACCTGCATCCTCCTTACCAACACTTAACATAAACATACAAATTCAGAAATTACTCAAAAACTGGCAGAAAAAACCTCCCAAACACTCAACCTGTCCAGTTACCAACAATAAACCTCAAAACAGCATCCAGCACTACAGCCTCAGAATTTCTTCATCATTGGCCAAACCTCATAAACCAGTTCCTCAACCTGAGATTCACTGAAATCCCTCAAGCATGTCCAAATACTCAAACCAACCCCCAAGTCCTTCAGAATCTTAGATTCATCATTAGGCAATAACAAACATTCCCAAAGGCATCCTAATCAAGACAAAGCAGAAGCAACTCAGGGACATAGAAGAAAACAATATTTCCATAGGCAACAACATAGGCAAATCGTTCAAGAAGGAAAACTCAACAAATATTCAAAGGTAACCTAGTCCCTTAATACAAGCATCACTGGGCATCTCAAAGCATCATAGGCAACAGGGTTCAAGAAGAAGAAGAAAGAATCACGGTCAATAAATCAGAAGGGCAACATAAACAAATACACAGTGGCACAGAAGAAGGGATAAAGAAGTGAACATATTAGGGCTTCTCAGTACACGTCATCATCAAAACCATAGACAAGCAAAGCAACCATTCAACGAAAATTCAAGGCAACATATAGTAGAAAAAGAGAGATAAAGAAGTGAATTTGAAAGAGGTTCTCAGTATAAATCATCATAAAACCCTCACACAGCAAGAGGTGAGAACAAAGATACCAGGGTCATCAAGAAGCAAAGACTCGTCGCCGTTCACACCGTCCCGGCCTCCTCTGCACCACTGAGCCTCCTCAAGCGCTTCCTCGTCCTCTCCTCCCCATCAAGGTAGTATATTTCCTTCCTCATCTTTCTTCTCATCACCTTGTTAAAACAAACACAGCAAATACGAAGATCAGAGCATATAAATTATGACATGCAAGAATATAAAACAAAAAAACGCCTAAACCAATTCGAAACGGTACACTAACCATCATTTGAGGACTGTCTAATCCATATGAGAGGAGAAGAGGCGGTAGCGGGGTAGCTCAGGCAGAGAGGCATGGCTCAGAAGCTTGCATAGAAGACGAAGAAGACGAAACTCAGTGAACGGCGCGCTACAAACCCTAAAGTCCTTTGTCTCAACTGAACACACCAATTCCCTAACCCTAAATTCGTTCTGGCCCCCAAACGGGCCTTGCCCATTCCGTTTTTGCCCTAAGCCCATTGGATTCAAAAAAGAGCCTTAATCTCATTTTTATTATCACTAACCTTTTTTTTATTACCAAATTCATTTTAAATACTAACCTCTTTTCTTTATAACATATAAACATTTTTTTATTATTACAAAATCACATAAATAATAAATACCTTTTTTATATCACATACTTAAAATTAAAAATGACCTAATGTTCTTTTAATTAAAGATATATTTTGTACATAGTTGTATAACCTAATTTCTAAATACTTGATTAAAATACATTCGTACATACTATACATTTTTTATCATATAGTTAAAATATCTCTTAAGTATATATTTGTATATAAAATAATAAAATACTTTTTTATCATATAATTAAAAATTGAAAATATTTCTTTTTATTCTTTTTAATTGACATACATATTTGTACATAATAATAGAAATACATTTTTCTATAATATTAAAATTCACAAACATTTGATTAAGATACTTTTTGTATATAAACAAATAAAGATACATTTAATTAAAATTTGAACATTTAAGTTAAAACATTTTTCTTTTGTACATAATTAAAGATAAAAATCAAAGATTCATTAAAACGCATATCTAGGTCAAAAACCCTAATATGCTTCAAACTTCACATTATCGCGCTTGTAAATAATTACACATACTCATATACATCTCACATTTACACTTACACAATACATTGCCCTACACACATTTTATCTTATATTTGTATATTCGATATTCACATTTTGATCGCACATTCGATTTGGTTGTAACTTATTGGATACTATAAGTCTCATCCCCTTTGTACATTTATACCCCCACTCCCGGACACTATCTGTAATAGCGTAGATTTTACATTCCGCAATTTACAGTTTTCCAATTATACCATGGTTAGACCTAGGGTTTGTATGTACAATAAAACCAAACGCTAGATGACCTAATACAAGACAAATACATGTAATCAATACACAATCACACTTACACCCCCTAGGGTAATCCCATATGTTGCCTTCCAAAATGGGCCATGCTTGCACGTCAAGTATCTTTGGCAAAACAAAATCAAATGATCATAAGTCTCAAAGTGTTGCCTAAACGGAATGATCATAGTCCCTTCAAAGCAAATTGCCAAAGACACTTGGCACCATTGCATTCATGGTCCTTACGATGACCCGCGCCCGTCCCGAATAAACCTCCTAAACGCAAGATTGTCTACCAATTTCAATGGTAGAACAAAATTGTTAAAAGGGGTTAAAACATGACAAAAACCTTTGAGTACAATAGGGTAGACAAAACTCTTAGTTACTTGAGATCAAACTTGCAAAAACACTTGCCTTCTTTTCAAAAAACCACAATCCACAACACTTTCAAACAAACTCTCAAAAACATTTGAAAACATCTTTTCAAAAAGATTCACACTTTTGTAAAACACTCAATCACGAGTCAAATACATTTGTTGCCTAAGACAAGGCATCTTTTTCCAAAACATTTTCAAAAAGCACACACACACACGCCATTTTCAAAGCAATCGAAAATCAAGGCAAGTGATCTAAAAAACCAAGTAACTAAGAGCCCATGGATAACCATGGATGAAAAGGGTGCTAATACCTTCCCTTTTCATAATCTACCCCCCGAACCCACGAAACATCTCAAAAGGTTTTTGCTGTGCTTTTTTAACCTTTCCTTTAGGATAAAATAAAAAGTCGGTGGCGACTCTTGCTCAACCGAACAAGTGCGAATACAAACGCAAAACACAAGTCAGTTCTCCCACCGTATCACAGAACTGGCGACTCTACTGGGGATAATTTTAAAGTGGGATTACCTTAGGGTTTAGATCACCTTTACTTTCAATTGATTGCTTTGTTTGCTTTACATTTATGGGCTTTGTATCGGAGTTCTATAGATCCTAACCCGGATCTGGGGAAACCCTTTTAGGTAGCATAATCTGTGAGGGATCTGTCCGGCGTATACCGACATGGGTGAAGCAGTGGCTACGTTGGTGTGGCGTCTTGGTCTGTACCGATATCCCTCGTGTTCAAACGGGGAGAATATGGGTCTTCCAAGGAGTCATTAAGCACCAACCGACCTTAGAACCCTAATTGACCAACTTGGCCATTAGAACAGTAGCAGTATGCTACACTCATTAAGGCTAAACTCTCGAGATGGTTCCGGCCGCGAGAAAAGGTTGCGATGCTGGAGTTATGACCGATTGTGGGTAGCCAATGATATGAGATCCTCTAGAACCCGGTTACTTTTGGTAGGACAGGTTTTAACCAACAAACTGAAAGAGGGTAGTACCTGAACCTCATGCAAGCCTAAACCTAAGGCCTTGTGTGCTTTGTGTGAATATTGTTTGCTTGTATATACACTTACTTGCTTGTGCATGCATGTACATAACATCATGACATCATACCATAGCATTTTAGCATTTTCAATAACCATTTCAAGGATCTCGAGGGTTCTGTTGATGCAGGGTTACGTTGAACTAGACGTCTGTCCAGGGGCAAGAGGTTTCTCCTCTAAACCAACCCAGTCAAAGTTCAAGTGCAACAACTTGAATCAGTGGCTATGACCCACTTGACATGGTGAGCTTGATTCTCGTGGAAAGACATCCACCGATACAAAGTTCTCCAACCAAAAGATCAAGTACAACAACTTGAATCAGTGGCTATGACCCACTCGACATGGTGAGCTTGATTCTCGTGGAAGGACGTCCACCGGTACAGAGATCTCCAATCCAAGAACAGAGTTCAACCTCTAACATTTTTCTTGTGTTTACCCCAAGAGATCCTTGAAAGCATGCATCCACATATCATGCATTTCATTTTGACAATCTTTCCTTTTTCAGGTTTCCTTACTCTCCTGCTGTTTATTTCAGCAAGAGATGGCTCTAGAAAGGTCTGTCAAAGACATCCAAGACCAGACTGCTCAGCTGCAGGAGATGTTCCTGAACTTGTCTCTGGGGCAAGAAGAGATGAAAGCTCTCCTCACCAAAGGCATGGGGAATTCCAACAATGCCAGGAGTGATCAGATTGCGGAGCTGCAGTTTGATCTGACAACACTGAGGACTCAAATGATGGGACAGTTGGTGGGCCAGATGGCTCTCATCCAAGACTTATCCCAAAGACAAGAGGAACTAAGAGTTCTTGTCCGCCAACTGCTTCCAAACAACCAACTGGGGCAAACATCTGAGGTCGAAGAGCAAGTCACCGCTCAGCCTCCATCCACTCAAGAAGACAAGGGGAAAGCTCCTTTGCTAGCTTCAGGGTCACAAACCCATCAACAACCTCGCCAGCGTCAACGTGGCAATCGGCGTAAACTAGAAAGGTCGGGAAGACAGTTTACCGAGACTGAAATACCATCATTCTTCATACTGAAGCGCCTGTTGGAGGTCAATTTGCTTACTGTAAAGGACCCTCCTCAGAGGCTCAATATCTCCTCTCCTCATTTTAATCCCGACGCATTCTGTGTTTACCACTCCTACAGCCCGGGACACAGTACCAACGACTGTTGGGCCTTGAAGAACAAGATTCAAGATCTGATCGACATAGGGGTGCTGGAATTCATGCCAGACGGCGAGATGAAAATCTTCCGTTAAGGGGTTCTCCGCTTGAAGTGACGAAGCTCAAACTGAAAGACTTTTGCTTCTTTTTGAATTTTTCAAAGTTGTAATTTCTTTTGCTGTCAAACAATTATCTGTTGATGTTAAACTCTGTTTTCATTAATGCATTGCATATGTTTGTCTTGAATTCATCCATTCGTTTCACTACTCTTATGCTTTTCTTTATGATATTTGACTCTTGATAAAAAGCTGCAAGCCTTTAGAGGGAGGATGACGAAACAATACCATGATCTTATACAGTATGCTTTTGAACAGACCTTGCTGATGATGTACAGGCATTTCTTTCAATTCCCAAACATTGGAGTTATAAGGAAGTTAATCTCTAGTCAACCCCTTCGAGCCAAAGAAGTAGGAGTTTTCTGTTCTAAACAATCAAAACCTTTGATATAAACCTGGGGCAGGGTAGTATCTCAGTTAATTCAAAAGAAATGCGCATTGAGGTCGCAAACTCTCAGTTCGTAACACAACGAACGACGTCAAAAAAGAAAGCATTCCTTTGGAATCAAAAGACAAGGGTGGTTCCCTATCATATAGACAGTCAATCCCTCAAAAGAGAAAAGCCCACTGAGCCAAAACCTATAAAGGAGGCTTAAGAAAGCTGGGGCATCCCGCTGACAGTAATCCCGAAAACGGTAACAGTCAGGCAAAAGTTAGGGATAACAAATCAAAATCAAAATAGTGAGGTCGTTACAAAATCCTCAATAACATGTTGAAAAAGAAAAAAGGAGATGATGACTGTCTCCCCAAATTCAAAACTGGTGAACCATCGCCCAAAAGTCTTCCAAACTCAAAACAGAGTGCGACGCACAATTAACTGAGCTTAGGTTGAAGAACATCACGAAGAGCGGGTGGGTACAAATATACTTTGAGCCTTTATCCTTTGTTTCTTAAACCGCGAACCAGGCCACGTTACAACCCTTCAAAAGTCCTAATTGAAGCATGGGTTAGTTCGAAAGCATATTGTTACAAAGGTATCCTGACTCCTGTAGGGCTTTGCTCTAAATCTTGTGTTAACTTGTCTTATGAAAAGTTTTCTGCTAAAAACGCATTTTTCAAAACTTCAAAGACAAACATAAACTTTGCATTACTCGAATATCACTGTCTGCATTTGACCCTTTTGTTTGACAGCGAAGAAATTCATACAGCGAATGTTCGGAGGAACGAAAACTCTCTCAGTAAGTCAAAATCACTTCAAGAGGATAACACTTCCATCAAATCTCCTATCAACAAGGGGCATGACCTGTCACAATTCTGTTAACCTGGGGCAGTCCAGTCAAGGTCCAACAGATCTTTCAAAGTTCATTAACCTGGGGCAGTCCAGTCAAGGTCCAACAGATCTTTCAAAATTCAGTTAACCTGGGGCAGTCCAGTCAAGATTTCAAGAAATCTCTCAATATGCAGAGTAATCTGATTCAACACTCCTACTTCACCACTTGGGGCATTCGAATGTCAAAAGTGTTCAACAAATCAACTACATCACATTTCCAGACTCGACTCATGTATCTAGCCAGGGCACGTCTAAAGAGTTTGAAGATTCGATTCCTGTATCCAGCCAGGGCATATCTGTTGACGACTATTTCCAGATTCGATTCCTGTATCCAGCCAGGGCATATCTGTTGACGACTATTTCCAGACTCGATTCCTGTATCTAGCCAGGGCATGTCTGAAGAGTTTGAAGATTCGACTCCTGTATCCTGCCAGGGCATATCTATCAACTATCACCTTTCCAGATTCGATTCCTGTATCCAGCCAGGGCATGTCTGAAGAACTCCAGATCAACACCTGTAACAACCAGGAAACATCTGTGAACGACCGATTGTAGACCAACACCTGTAATAAGCCAGGAATTTATCTACATCACCACTTGGGGCATTCGAATGTCAAAAGTGTTCAAAACCCGATGCAGTTTTACACAAGCTCATCATCAGGAAGCCCTACACCGGTTCCTCTTCAAGACTTCTGAAACAAGTTTACGGATTCTTCCCAACAACGGATGTTAATCTACCGACTTGTTCAGACTCTCCTCGACCTCTGAAATTAGTTTACGGACGCTTCCCAACAACAGATGTGGCTCTATTGTTGATTCAACTTCAAGATTTCTGAAAATAGTTCACGGGTTATCCAAGTAACGGATGTTAACCTATCGCTTGTTCAGATTCTTCTCAAGCTAACCACCACGGAAGAGCGCGCTCGCCAAAATTCTTCCCATCCCCAGCGGAGCTCATCAAAATTCCCCCAGCAGTAACTTATCTTTACAAATCCCCAGCCAGGGAGTCCTCCGGAATTCAATTCCCCTCAGAGTTTAAGCTTCAATATCCCCAGCGGAGCCAGACCATTGAACCTTCTCCCCACAGAGTTTTGGAAGGACAATTCTTGAGTTCCCCAGTGAAGTCGCCAGAGTTACTTCCCATCAAGCTGAAGATTCTCAATCTGGCCTCCCCAGCATGAGTCTACTGGTTTGGAGCTCCCCAGTAGAGGTCATCAGGAATTCTCTTCCCCAGCAACAGCCAAGGATTTATTTTCCCCGGCAGCAGTCAAGATGCTTTTATCTTCAGCCATCTCGGATTCATCGGCGAGATTAGCTCATCGGCTTACATGCGCATTCATCACATTCATATCATAAACATTGATGTCACGTACGTTACATCATGCATCATAGCATTGCATACAACTAACCCTTTGCCTTTTCAGGTAAGATCAGTCGACAGACACAGATCATCTCCCGAGATTCATCCAGAAATAGTTCAGATGTGACCCAGACGCGGCGACATTCTGATACTTATTCCAGATTCATTCAGACGCATCATCAAGAAACCCTACACCGGTTCCTCTTCAACTTCAAGACTTCTGAAACAAGTTTACGGATTCTTCCCAGCAACGGATGTCAATCTGCCGACTTATTCAGACTCTTCGCAACTTCTGAAAACAGTTTACGGATTCTTCCCAGCAACGGATGTCAATCTACCAACTGATTCAGACTCTTCTCAACTTTTGAAGACAGTTTACAGATTCTTCCCTACAACGGATGTCAATCTACCAACTTATTCAGACTCTTCACAATTTCTGAAAAAAAACAGTTTACAGATTCTTCCCCTACAACGGATGTCAATCTACCGACTGATTCAGACTCTTCTCAATTTTTGAAAATAGTTTACGGACGCTTCCCAAACGACGGATGTTGCTCTATTGCTTATTCAATCTCAGATAGCTTACAGATTCTCCAGACATGGACGTCAATCTGTTGCTTGTTCAGACCCCAATTCAGAGATGTCCCAAAACATGGAGACCCTTCTGATACTTGTCCACTCACCATTGACATACAGTTCAACATGTCCAGATGGCATCTATAAGCCCATCCTCTTACCAGCAGTCGCCGAATGGCATCTGTAAACCCATTCCTAGATGGCATCTCTAAGCCCATCCCCCGACAAAATTCTATCGCACCAGATGGCATCTTTAAGCCCATCACCAAATGGCATCTTTAAGCCCATTCACCTCCACCATCAGATCGCCGAGTGCAAATTTTCTGGGCACTTTAGTGTCCAATCTTCTTCTACCTTCAAGTCGCGAAAGGCAAACTTGCCAATCTAACTCTTCAGGTCCAAGAAGATTGAACAGGGGCAACTGTTGTACCCCAAAATTTGCCCTCACGCTTTTCCACAAGAAATCCCAGCTTCATACATTTCCTGACTTTTCAAACTGACTCAAGAATCGGACAAACGGACTTTTCTTGACAGTCAAGCAAAATTAGGGTTTTTACTGATTTTCAGAGCTCTGGATTGTTTCATACAGTTGGCTTAGGGTTTGGATGATTTTGGCTCAATTTTGATCAGGCGAGCGTTATTTGACATTTAATCAGGAATTAAAGTTTTACGGGCATATTCTCAGAAGAATTTAAATTCCACAGCACTTTGCAGACTATTCCGAGATTCGGGTTAAAATTCGCGTGTTTTGATTTAATCAGTGAAAGAGACAGTGGTTGGAATTCATGTTGTTTTCTTTGAGCCAGTCAAATACAGTATGCAGTATTGGATTCACAGTGTTTATGGCAAATCAGTGAAGAAGGAATGCGTTTGATCAGTCTATTTGGGTTAACTACTGCTTTATTTTGGATATTGGAAGAGACAGGTTTAATTGATCAATATTGATTTTATTTAAGTTATTTATTATTCTAAAATTGAATGATTGAAATTTACTTTTCAATTGTTTTAATTCAAAGAATTTTAAATAAATAAATAAACAATAAAGAAAATTAAAACTAATTGGATAATTTAGATTTTTATTGATATTTGAATTATTTGTACAAATAGTTGTTTATAATTTAAATTACAAACAATAATATACATTAATTTAAATATTAAATAAAATAAAAAGCTATCCTATTTCTAATATTCTTCATTCTTCACTCCGCTCCGGCGCTCCGTTATTCATCTGCAAAAGAAAAAAAAAGAAGAAAAGTCAGAAAGCAGTTAATCAAAGACAGTTAAAATTTGCTCATCATTAGAGGCCACTGACTGGGATCAGTTGACCCTCTCTGCAAATCACGGGATTTCTCCCGGTTCACAAAGAGGGAAGATTTTTATCATAAATGGAAAATGTCAAAATGCATATTTTTTAAAAATGTCAAATGCATGAATTCCAAAGTTCAAACTGTATAGTTCAAATCCAATTCCACTTTCCACCAAAAGCAAAAAGGCAATTTACTGTCAAAACATAAAATCTATCCAAACTGTCAAAGAAGGATTTGGAAAGGATATCAAAATACAAAGTCAAATCCCAAGATATCAAGGAAAAGAAAAAAAGCGCTATAAACTGTCAAAGATGGATAAAGATGCAGTCAAGTAGTGTGTTATGCAAGCTAAAATCCAAAATCATCATTTCCCATAGGCCCCTTCAGAACAAAGTACAGAATAATAATCATATTAAATTCTAAAACTGTACTTTAGGAGAGAAAAAAGAGAGATAAAGCAGCATAGGCAGGTTTAGGCTGAGGCAGAAGACAACAAAGATATACAAGAGATAGAGAACTCAGTTCAGCAGATAGCAAAAAAAAAGAGAGAAAAGATACAAACTAAAGCCTCTGAGTTTCAAGACTAAAAAAACTTGCATCAGTCTCACAAGTTCAACCTCAAATTCCAAAGTTCAAAACCTGAAACCAAGTTCAAAAAGCATAGAAAACCTGCAAGCTGATACAAACTCAAGAAAGCCTGAAGTTCAAATCAGTGGTCAAGGCAAAGAACCTGTATGATCCCTGCCTGAAGCAAATCAAACACATCTCAAAACCATAACTCACCACCTGCCTACAACCTTGTTAAGTAAAACAACATAACATACTGAAGCAAAACCTACTGCATCAGCATTAACCTCACAAACCCAAAACATGTGAACCAAACCACCATACTGTCAAACTAAACCAGCATAAGCCAAAAGTCACAAAGCCAAGCTTCAAACTGTGAACCTGCACTACCATAACCTGATGCCTCAAACCCATCCAAAAAACCAGAATAAACACAACACAGTTCAAGAAGGATAGAGAAGAGAAAAGATACAAACTGAAGTCTCTAAGCTTCAAGACTAAAAAACCTGCATCCTCCTTACCAACACTTAACATAAACATACAAATTCAGAAATTACTCAAAAACTGGCAGAAAAAACCTCCCAAACACTCAACCTGTCCAGTTACCAACAATAAACCTCAAAACAGCATCCAGCACTACAGCCTCAGAATTTCTTCATCATTGGCCAAACCTCATAAACTAGTTCCTCAACCTGAGATTCACTGAAATCCCTCAAGCATGTCCAAATACTCAAACCAACCCCCAAGTCCTTCAGAATCTTAGATTCATCATTAGGCAATAACAAACATTCCCAAAGGCATCCTAATCAAGACAAAGCAGAAGCAACTCAAGGACATAGAAGAAAACAATATTTCCATAGGCAACAACATAGGCAAATCGTTCAAGAAGGCAAACTCAACAAATATTCAAAGGTAACCTAGGCCCTCAGTACAAGCATCACTGGGCATCTCAAAGCATCATAGGCAACAGGGTTCAAGAAGAAGAAGAAAGAATCACGGTCAATAAATCAGAAGGGCAACATAAACAAATACACAGTGGCACAGAAGAAGGGATAAAGAAGTGAACATATTAGGGCTTCTCAGTACACGTCATCATCAAAACCATAGACAAGCAAAGCAACCATTCAACGAAAATTCAAGGCAACATATAGTAGAAAAAGAGAGATAAAGAAGTGAATTTGAAAGAGGTTCTCAGTATAAATCATCATAAAACCCTCACACAGCAAGAGGTGAGAACGAAGATACCAGGGTCATCAAGAAGCAAAGACTCGTCGCCGTTCACGCCATCCCGGCCTCCTCTGCACCACTGAGCCTCCTCAAGCGCTTCCTCGTCCTCTCCTCCCCATCAAGGTAGTATATTTCCTTCCTCATCTTTCTTCTCATCACCTTGTTAAAACAAACACAGCAAATACGAAGATCAGAGCATATAAATTATGACATGCAAGAATCTAAAACAAAAAAACGCCTAAACCAATTCGAAACGGTACACTAACCATCATTTGAGGACTGTCTAATCCATATGAGAGGAGAAGAGGCGGTAGCGGGGTAGCTCAGGCAGAGAGGCATGGCTCAGAAGCTTGCATAGAAGACGAAGAAGACGAAACTCAGTGAACGGCGCGCTACAAACCCTAAAGTCCTTTGTCTCAACTAAACACACCAATTCCCTAACCCTAAATTCGTTCTGGCCCCCAAACGGGCCTTGCCCATTTCGTTTTTGCCCTAAGCCCATTGGATTCAAAAAAGAGCCTTAATCTCATTTTTATTATCACTAACCTTTTTTTTATTACCAAATTCATTTTAAATACTAACCTCTTTTCTTTATAACATATAAACATTTTTTTATTATTACAAAATCACATAAATAATAAATACCTTTTTTATATCACATACTTAAAATTAAAAATGACCTAATGTTCTTTTAATTAAAGATATATTTTGTACATAGTTGTATAACCTAATTTCTAAATACTTGATTAAAATACATTCGTACATACTATACATTTTTTATCATATAGTTAAAATATCTCTTAAGTATATATTTGTATATAAAATAATAAAATACTTTTTTATCATATAATTAAAAATTGAAAATATTTCTTTTTATTCTTTTTAATTGACATACATATTTGTACATAATAATAGAAATACATTTTTCTATAATATTAAAATTCACAAACATTTGATTAAGATACTTTTTGTATATAAACAAATAAAGATACATTTAATTAAAATTTGAACATTTAAGTTAAAACATTTTTCTTTTGTACATAATTAAAGATAAAAATCAAAGATTCATTAAAACGCATATCTAGGTCAAAAACCCTAATATGCTTCAAACTTCACATTATCGCGCTTGTAAATAATTACACATACTCATATACATCTCACATTTACACTTACACAATACATTGCCCTACACACATTTTATCTTATATTTGTATATTCGATATTCACATTTTGATCGCACATTCGATTTGGTTGTAACTTATTGGATACTATAAGTCTCATCCCCTTTGTACATTTATACCCCCACTCCCGGACACTATCTGTAATAGCGTAGATTTTACATTCCGCAATTTACAGTTTTCCAATTATACCATGGTTAGACCTAGGGTTTGTATGTACAATAAAACCAAACGCTAGATGACCTAATACAAGACAAATACATGTAATCAATACACAATCACACTTACACCCCCTAGGGTAATCCCATATGTTGCCTTCCAAAATGGGCCATGCTTGCACGTCAAGTATCTTTGGCAAAACAAAATCAAATGATCATAAGTCTCAAAGTGTTGCCTAAACGGAATGATCATAGTCCCTTCAAAGCAAATTGCCAAAGACACTTGGCACCATTGCATTCATGGTCCTTACGATGACCCGCGCCCGTCCCGAATAAACCTCCTAAACGCAAGATTGTCTACCAATTTCAATGGTAGAACAAAATTGTTAAAAGGGGTTAAAACATGACAAAAACCTTTGAGTACAATAGGGTAGACAAAACTCTTAGTTACTTGAGATCAAACTTGCAAAAACACTTGCCTTCTTTTCAAAAAACCACAATCCACAACACTTTCAAACAAACTCTCAAAAACATTTGAAAACATCTTTTCGAAAAGATTCACACTTTTGTAAAACACTCAATCACGAGTCAAATACATTTGTTGCCTAAGACAAGGCATCTTTTTCCAAAACATTTTCAAAAATCACACACACACACGCCATTTTCAAAGCAATCGAAAATCAAGGCAAGTGATCTAAAAAACCAAGTAACTAAGAGCCCATGGATAACCATGGATGAAAAGGGTGCTAATACCTTCCCTTTTCATAATCTACCCCCCGAACCCACGAAACATCTCAAAAGGTATTTGCTGTGCTTTTTTAACCTTTCCTTTAGGATAAAATAAAAAGTCGGTGGCGACTCTTGCTCAACCGAACAAGTGCGAATACAAACGCTAAACACAAGTCAGTTCTCCCACCGTATCACAGCCCCAATCGAAGGAGGCCAACAGAATGCCAATCGAAGGCAGCAACCCCCCAATCGAAAGACACTCACTTTTCTTACTTTTACTTTATTTTTTACTTTATTTTTTTATGCCTTTTGATATGTTTGTAATAGCGTAGGTTTTTATCTTTCTGCATTTTATTTACTTTGTACAAATGCTAGTAATTAGGCAAGATAAAATCAACAACCAAACAAACCAAAAAAAAATCCAAAAACACTCTTTAATCATTACTTAAATACATCTTAAAACCCCCAAAACATCCACAAATCAAAAAATCCAAAAACATTTTTAATCATTACTTGAATATATCTTAAAACCCACAAATACACTCAACAAATCAAAACTTCCCTAAAGGGCATGTTATCTCCGTTCTACCGCAATACTGGCCGTGCCTATTGCTAGAACGCGTGCGTTAACATCGCCCACTAAAAAACACAAACAAACCAACCATTTTCTAGGAGGAACTACAGTGTTCTGATTCCTTCATTGGATACATAGGCAAAGGGTCACGAAACCCTCACGAACGCAATAATCAAAAACCTTTCATTTCCCCTTAAGCAAGCATAGTTGTAGATAAATACCCCCTTTAAGACAAACAAACAAAATGTATCCCGTTGAGTACAACGGATGCGAGGGGTGCTAATACCTTCCCCTCGCATAACCGACTCCCTTACCCTTTCTCTTGGTTGCAAGACCATCTTATCCATTCCCTTGTGGTTTTATCGATATTTCCCCTTCCTTCGGGATAAATAATGTTTGGTGGGGGCTCTGTGTTTTCTGCCGGTTGTTTCAGCTGACGACTCTACTGGGGATTTTTAGCGAGTCTCTCCTAGTTTTGTTTATTTGTCTTTTTGGGTGTTTATTTATTTGCTTTATCTTGCTTTACTGTCTTATTTTTGTTTCTTTATTTATTCTTTTGTATATATTGCATACTTGTTGCTACTCATATATTCTGGATATATTGTGTTGTTGGGTTTGATGAGTCCTCTACCCGGACTTGGGTTACACATAGGATTAGGACAGGCGGTATAGTCATGTTAACTTTGAGGGAGTAATCCCGAAGAAGGAAGCATGAGAATCCCCCACTCAGTGGAGGTCCCCTTGAAAGTAGTGATGTTTACCGAGTAATCGGGAAGATATCGTTGCTTTCAACCTGGGAACTCGAGAAGCTGAGGGCTGTAGAACCATTAACCCATCTTGGCCTTTTAGGTGCAATGCAGAGACTATAACGGAGTAATCTGGAAGTAGTTGTCACGCGATATTATGCTCGGACGAGTTTTTCTTGCGAATATTACTGATTATCAAGTAATTGGGACGTCGGTAATATCCAAAGGAAGAATGTAGACTTCGGGAACTCTTTAGAACCTTGTTCGGCAGGTGATAAACCCCTAGTACATACCTCATGGGTGGTTACTCTGACTCCATGCCTGTGACGTCAGACTTTTGATCCTGTTACTTTCAACATGTGCAACGGACTACGCAATGTTATCCAGAATATGTGAAGCTGAGACTTCATGCCATAGAATACCATAACATCACATCATCATATACATCTCATATCTAGGGAAATCTAAAGACAAGTCTCGTTGATATATCTTTTCAAAATGGAAATTTAAAATAAAAAAAGGGGGGATAGACGAGTCTTTGGGTCTCCTTAGAAATGAAGATAAAGCATTCATCCATACTACCATGCATTCATTTTTCACAGTAAAAACTCATTGGGGTCCCCTTTCACAGAATCCAGTAAACAGCAAAGACGACTCATCCACATCCTTACCGCACCAGAGGCAACCAGCAAAGGCTAATGGATATTTTTGAAGAGAATCAGAATGCACTTCGTCGGGATATGGACACTATGGGTACCCGCATGGATCAACTCATGGATACTCTGCATGCCGTGATTAAGGGTCAAGAAGAACTACACCAGAGTGTTGCCAAGCTTACTACTTCCGCTCCTTCCACTTCTGCTAATGGGAGAAATGATAATGCTAATGTTGAGACTCCTACCGGTACTCCTAGGAATGATGTCGACGATCATCATGATGTTATTGATCTCGATGAACCCCAAGTGAATCTTGCTGTCGGGGTTGCCGAAACTGCGAAGATGTATCATGCCCTTGAAGAGCGACTTAGAGCCATGGAAGGAATCAAGGCGTTCGGATTCAACACTGCTGCAATGTGCCTCGTGCCTGGGGTAGTTATTCCTCCTAAGTTCAAAGTCCCAGAGTTTGACAAGTACAAAGGCACTTCTTGCCCAGAGACACATCTCTGTTCCTATTGTCACAAAATGGCGGCCTATGCTGGAAATGAGCCTTTGCTCATGCATTTCTTTCAGGACAGTTTGACCGGGGCATCCTTGGATTGGTATATGCAATTGGAGAGATCCCATGTCGGTACTTGGGGAGAGCTTGCCGATGCTTTTCTGAAACATTACCATTACAATACTTCTATGGCTCCGAGCCGTATTCAGCTCCAGGGGATGGTACAAAAGTATGAAGAATCTTTCAAAGAATACGCTCAGAGATGGCGTGAACTAGCTGCAAGGGTCCAACCTCCTCTTTTGGACCGTGAGTTGATTGATCTGTTTATGGGTACTCTACGAGGCCCTTATCTCTAGCATATGCTCAGTAGCACTTCTACTTCATTTTCTGATATGGTCATCATTGGTGAACGTGTTGAGACATGTATTAAGGCCGGAACGATTCAAGGTGTTCCTAATAATGCTAACAACAATGCAGGCATTAATAGGAAACCATTTTCCGGTTTTAGCAAGAAGAAAGAGGGCGAGACCAGTGCCATCACCGTCAACCAAGGAAGAGCTCCCACATTTCCTCAAGTCTGATTCCCTTATTTTCTTACACATGCTTCTGTTCCCAACCAGTTTGTTCCGCAAGTATACGCTGCTATAACTCCAGCACCTTGGATGGCCCAACAACGGCCTTTCTCTCCGCAACCACATTATGTTCCGCAACAACAGTTTGCACCTCCTACAACTTATCAACAATCGAATCAACATCTCTAATGACAAAGAGCTCCTCCAAGACAGAGAGCCCCTGAAAGAAGGTTTGATCTCATTCCCATGTCCTACGCTCAGCTTCTCCCACAGTTACTTGCTAGCCAATTGGTTCAATTGCGCGAACTCGGTCCACTTCCAATTCCTCTCCCTAGGGGATATGATAATAATGCTCATTGTGAATTCCATTCTGGTGCCCCAGGCCATACCATTAAAAATTGCAGGGCTTTCAAGTGCAAAGTTCAAGATCTCATCGATGCGAAAGCTATCAACTTCAACCCTGTTGGTCTGAATGTTCAAAATAATCCTATGCCTCCTCATCAAGGGGGAACAGTCCATGCTATTGAAGAAGTTAATGAACGGGTTTTGGTGTCAAAGGTTGATGAAATTAAGATATCTTTGGAAACTGTCAAAGAACATTTGTTAAAGCACGGAGTGCTACAAGAACTCCATGACTTCTGCTTAACCTGTTCTTCCAAACCAGAAGAGTGTGCTGAGTTGAAGATGGCCATCCAACAGTTGATCAATGAAGGTGTCTTACAGATAGAGAAAGTGTTCCGAGAAGAAGAAATTGATGTTCTGGAAATCCCCTACTATCCGAGAAGTTTTTCAGCCACCCCTGGTATTCCTTTAACAATTCAGGTTCCTATTACCCCCACAATGATTCAAGCTCCTATTCCCCCTACAATCAGCGACTTGAAGGCAGTGCCATGGGAGTACAACGTAGTCTACATTCATGGAAATAGGTATGAGTGTCCTCTGGTAGGTGACAAGAATGTTACCAACATTGCGGGAACAAGTAACATGACTCCTAGTGGTCGGATCTTTTCTCCTCCACCCCCACCTCCTAAGGAAACTAACAGTGAAGCTCTAGCTAAGGCTAAGGGAAAGCAAGCAATGGATAACCAACCCGGACTTTCGGAAGGACAAGAAGCGGAGCAAATTTTGAGAATTCTCAAGCGGAGTGATTACAAAGTAGTGGACCAGCTAAATCAGACACCATCCAAGATTTCCATCTTGTATCTCCTTTTGTGTTCAGAGGCCCATCGTAACGCCTTATTGAAGACCTTATGTTCCGCTCATGTTACCCAAGACATCTTTGTGGCCCAGTTTGAAGGAATAGTCACCAATATTGCTGTGGGAAATTGTTTGGGTTTCTGCGATGATGAACTCCCGATTGAAGGCAAAGCCCACAATAAAGCACTACATGTTTCTATGAAGTGTTTGGACACTGTTTTATCTCGAGTTTTGGTGGATACAGGTTCTTCACTCAATGTGATGCCTAAGTTTACCTTGTTTAAGTTGAATATGGACGGAGTAATGATGAGGCCCTCCACTCTAAATGTTCGGGCGTTTGATGGTTCGAGAAGATCGGTGGATGGAGAAGTTGATTTGCATGTCAAGATTGGTCCCCACACTTTCTATTTGTCATTCTATGTTATGGACATTAGTCCATTCTATACTTGCCTCTTGGGTCGTCCGTGGATTCATGTAGCAGGAGCAGTGACATATACCCTACATCAACGCCTAAAGTTTGTTATGAATGACCAAGTTGTCGTTGTTTGTGGTGAAGAGGACATAGTGATCAATAATCTGACAACCTACCGTTATGTGGAAGTGGAAGGTGAGGTGCATGAGTTTCCCTTTCAAGCTCTAGAGATTGTTTCTGTTGACAGAATCCCCGTCATGGAATGTAAGAATACTGAGATACCCCTGGCCTCTTTGAAGGATGCCAAAGCCCTCATAGAAGCTAGACCTCCCCATGACAGTTGGGGCAGTTTGATTGAGGTTCCAGAGAAGAAAGATCGTTTCGGTCTTGGGTATCAGCCATCATCCTCTGTACAAGCTGGTTGGGTTCCTCTCAAAGGGCAGCAGGTTCCTCCAATTTCTGAAGTGTTCGTCAGTGCTGGTGTGAGCAAAGAAGGACAGGTACTCGCCATAGATGCTGAAGGTGACGAGGAGGATATTTCAAGATTTATCCATCAAGTTGCGCCAGACCAGGAGCTCAGCAATTGGACCGCCACCGACATCCCTGAAGTTGTTTTCCTTGATGTGTAATTTTCTGTTTCCATTTTAAGTCATATGTCCTTCCCAAGGCATACTGATGGCTTGCAGAAGGGGCCCCTTATGTTTCAATCTTTGTTTAACCATGAATGAAAAATTGCACTTTCGCATACAATTTTGTTCTCTGTCTTTTCTTTTACTTTTACTTTTTCAAAATAAAAATGGCAATACTTTTTCTTTTCCTACTTTAAATTTCCTTTGCACTTTCTAAAAATAAAACATAAAATCATCGATCATGCAGATCCATCTCGGACTCCGTTGGAAATGATAATGCTATGGTTCCTTATATCCTTGAGAATTCAGTTGATCATGCTAAAGAAGATAATGGGGAAGATTGTGAAGTCCCTGAAGAACTAGCCAGGCTCTTGAGACAGGAAGAGAAAGTCATCCAGCCGTATCAAGAAGAAACAGAAGTTGTCAATCTCGGTACTGAAGAGGTAAAAAGAGAAGTCAAGATAGGGGCCGCCTTGCAAAGTAAAGAGAAGAAGGGGTTGATTGAATTGCTTCAAGAGTATGCTGACATCTTCGCTTGGTCATATGAAGACATGCCCGGCTTAGACACTGATATAGTAATGCACAGATTGCCACTCAAGCCAGAATGTCCTCCTATAAAGCAAAAACCAAGAAGGACCAGACCCGACATGGCCTTGAAGATCAAAGAAGAGGTTCAGAAACAGCTTGAAGCAGGCTTCCTGTCTGTGATAAATTACTCGACTTGGATTGCTAACATTGTGCCCATACCTAAGAAGGATGGCAAGGTACGTATGTGTGTTGACTACCGAGACTTGAATAGAGCAAGCCCGAAGGATGATTTCCCGCTGCCTCATATTGATGTATTGGTTGATAATACTGCTCAGTCTTCGGTGTTTTCCTTTATGGATGGTTTCTCTGGATACAATCAGATAAAGATGGCTCCAGAAGACATGGATAAAACAGCTTTCACAACTCCTTGGGGTACCTTTTGCTACAAGGTCATGCCTTTTGGTCTTAAAAACGCTGGTGCGACATATCAGCGAGCTATGGTGACTCTCTTTCACGACATGATTCATAAAGAAGTCGAGGTGTATGTGGATGACATGATTGCAAAGTCACAGACTGAGGAAGAACATTTGGTTCATTTGAAGAAGTTGTTTGATCGGTTGTGAAAGTTCAGGTTAAGGCTTAATCCCAACAAATGCACCTTTGGGGTTCGGTCGGGCAAGTTACTTGGTTTTATCGTGGGTCAACGAGGAATCGAAGTAGATCCAGACAAAGTAAAAGCAATACAAGATATGCCGGCGCCGAAAAGTGAGAAGGAAGTACGAGGTTTCCTTGGAAGGTTGAATTACATAGCCAAGTTCATTTCCCATCTTACTGCTACTTGTGAACCCATCTTTAAACTATTACACAAGAATCATGATGTCCATTAGGATGAGAGTTGTCAAGAAGCTTTTGAGAAGATTAAGCAGTATCTTCAAGAACCACCGATACTCCTACCACCAGTTACTGGGAGACCTCTCATTATGTATTTGACTGTGCTTGAAGGATCTATGGGTTGTGTGCTCGGACAACATGATGATACTGGACGAAAAGAACACGCCATTTACTATTTGAGCAAGAAGTTTACTGATTGTGAATCGAGGTACTCCTTACTTGAGAAGACTTGTTGTGCTCTTACGTGGGCAGCCCGACGTTTGAGGCAGTATATGTTGACACATTCTACACTTCTGATATCTAAGATGGACCCGATAAAGTACATCTTTGAGAAACCAACACTTACAGGCAAATTGGCTCGGCGGCAAATGCTTTTGTCCGAGTATGACATCCAGTACGTCACACAAAAGGCCATCAAAGGTAGCATTCTTGCTGATCATCTCTCTCACCAACCATTGGAAGAATATCAGCCCATGAAGTTTGACTTTCCAGACGAGGATATTATGAAACTTGATGATAATGAAGGACCTGAACCAGGGGAGCGATGGACTCTCACGTTCGATGGTGCGTCAAATGCTATGGGTCACGGTATTGGGGCAGTTCTGACCTCTCCACGCAACACTCATATACCTTTCACTGCCAGATTATGTTTTGATTGCACGAATAATGTCGCTGAGTATGAAGCTTGTGTGATGGGCCTTGAAGCCGCCATTGATTTGAAGATCAAGATTCTTGAAGTTTATGGGGACTCTGCCTTAGTGATACATCAAGTACGGGGTGATTGGGATACACGGTACCCTAATTTAGTTCCATACAGGGATTACATCATTGAGTTGTTGCCCGCTTTCGATGAAGTCACTTTTGAGCACATTCCTAGAGAAGCGAATCAACTGGCAGACGCTCTGGCCACTTTAGCAGCAATGTTCAAAGTCAATTACCCGAATCATGCACCCAGTATAAGGATCTGTCGTTACCAGGAGCCATCACATATTTTCCCTGCTCATTGTCTTACAACTGAAGATGTATCAGACGAAAAGCCGTGGTATTTCGACATCAAAAGATATCTTGAGAAGCAAGAGTACCCCGAAGGTGCTACGATTTGTGATAAGCGGACTCTCAGAAGGCCGGCATCCAAGTTTTTATTGTCAGGAGACGTTCTGTACAAGAGGAACTATGATTCGATTCTGCTCAGATGCGTGGATAGACACGAAGCAGAATCCATTATATGAGAAATACACGAGGGCTCTTTTGGGACTCATGCCAGTGGGCATTCCATGGCCAAGAAAATCCTACGAGCAGGTTATTTCTGGATGACAATGGAGAGTGACTATTGTGTATATGCCAAAATGTGTCATAAATGTCAGGTTTACGCAGACAGGATACATGTTCCTCCCACTCCTTTGAATGTTATAACTTCACCATGGCCCTTTACAATGTGGGGCATCGACATGATTGGACGCATTGAGCCGAGCGCTTCAAATGGACACCGATTTATCCTCGTTGCTATTGACTACTTCACCAAGTGGGTGGAAGCGGCTTCATACAAAAATGTGACCAAGCAAGTTGTCACTCGTTTTATCAAAAGAGAGATCATATGCCGGTAAGGAACTCCTAACAAGATCATCACTGATAACGGGTCAAATCTCAACAACAAAATGATGAAGGAAATGTGTGAAGAATTCAAGATCGAGCACCATAATTCATCACCCTATCGGCCAAAGATGAATGGTGCAGTCGAAGCCGCTAACAAGAACATAAAGAAGATCGTCCAGAAAATGGTGAGAACATACAAAGATTGGCATGAGATGTTTCCCTTTGCCCTGCATGGCTATCGAACTTCGGTGCGTACTTCCACTGGGGAAACTCCGTTTTCACTAGTCTACGGTATGGATGCGGTACTCCCAGCCGAAGTGGAAATTCCTTCCTTAAGGGTCCTGATGGATACTAAACTTGATGAATCAGAATGGATTCAAACGAGACTCGACCAACTCAATCTTATCAAAGAAAAGCGCCTGGCAGCCATTTGTCACGGTCAGTTATACCAACAGCGTCTCAAGAGGGCATTTGACAAGAAGATTCGGCCTCGAGAGTTCCACTCAGGTGACCTGGTCTTAAGAAAGATTCTCCCAATCCACACTGATCTAAGAGGCAAGTGGACTCCCAACTATGAGGGACCGTACATCGTGAAGAAAGCTTTCTCAGGAGGTGCTCTAATCCTGACAAACATGGATGGGGAAGACGTTCCACTTCCAGTTAATTCAGACTCAGTCAAAAAATACTACGCATGAAAGGACCCGCTAAGTCGAAAAACCAAAAGGGTGGCTTAGGCAAAATTTAGGGCTAAAAAAGGAAAAAAGAGAATAACCCGCTAAGTCGAAAACCCGAAAGGGCGGCTTAGGCAAAAATGGGTGTCCCGGTGGATTGAAAACCCGAAAGGGCGATCCAGACAAAAATTAGGGACAGAAAGCGAGAGGCTGCAGTCTGAATATTCTTCACGTACACCCTCTTAGTGCGGGATGGTAACTATTATCCTTTGGAAGCACGGCACTAGGACGACCCGGGATATGAGAACTATAGCAATATCAGTTTTAACGGAAATTCGAGATTTTCTTATTGCCATTTTACTCGTTGTATTTCTTTTCCGCGACTTCCTCATTTAGGAGTTGTTTCTATGTACGGATGCCCATTCACGGGCCAAACTCATTAATAAAATTTGCCCTTCCATTAAAAATCCTTGTTATGTTCTTTTACTTTATTTTTCGTATGCGAATTGTGATTTAAATTCTTTGTTAAACATTGCATTGAAAACGATAAGTCAATAATAATCACGAGCTAAGATGTGAAATACTACATTACATGGATATGAAAGCATCCCAAGGGAATTTTGTGGCGTTCAAGTGTTCGCTCTTCTGGGCAGGTAGCAAGTCATAACGGTCACCTTGACCAAGTTTTCATCCTCGCCACCTTACAATTGACCGAGCGCCCGATCCTCCAACACCGAGAAACTTGGGGCATTGGTTGAGATCCATGTCTATTCTTCAGTTATTCGCAAGAACCCAATCCATGAAGGAATTCAGATCAAGCTACTCCTCCTCAACAAGATTCAATCCCCAGTGAGCTCGATAAGGATGTAACTCATTTCTCTCAAATTCAGGCACCAGTCCATATTGGTACCTCAAGATGACGGGCAACAGATCCCCTTGAGTTTTTGGCACTTTACATACAATAATCATCATGACATACCGCATTGCATCCTCAAACGCATAGCATATCCATGGATCATCATGTCACACTTCAAATGCATATGAAGCATGAGCCAGATCAATCCCAAATCAACAAAACATCCCCACAAAGAATAACATCCTCACAATTCCTAGTTAACATCTGTTATTACACTACCAACTAAAATAAACCATGGTTCCAGTACGTCGTACTACCCCAACTCTCAATACTCATGTTATCTTTACTAGGGTCGTAGGTCGCTCGTAGGTCTTACCCGCACGTTATCTTTTCTTAGGGTCGTAGGTCGCTCGTAGGTCTTACCCTCTTGTTATCTTTCATAGGGTCGTAGGTCGCTCGTAGGTCTTACCCTCACGTTATCTTTCATAGGGTCGTAGGTCGCTCGTAGGTCTTACCCTCATTTTATCTTTCATAGGGTCATAGGCCGCTCGTAGGTCTTACCCTCACGTTATCTTTCATAGGGTCGTAGGTCGCTCGTAGGTCTTACCCTCATTTTATCTTCCATAGGGTCGTAGGTCGCTCATAGGTCTTACCCTTATTTTATCTTTCATAGGATCGTAGGTCGCGCGTAGGTCTTACCCTCACTTTATCTTTCATAGGGTCGTAGATCGCTCGTAGGTCTTACCTACACGTTATCTTTTCATAGGGTTGTAGGTCGCTCGTAGATCTTACCCGCACGTTATCTTTCATAGGGTCGTAGGTCGCTCGTAGATCTTACTCGCACATTATCTTTTCATAGGGTCGTAGGTCGCTCGTAGGTCTTACCCTCCCGTTATCTTTCATAGGGTCGTAGGTCGCTCGTAGGTCTTACCCTCACGTTATCTTTCATAGGGTCGTAGGTTGCTCGTAGGTCTTACCCTCACGTTATCTTTTTAGGGTCGTAGGTCGCCCGTAGGTCTTACCCTTACTTTACCTTTTTTCTTGGGTCGTAGATCGTACGTCTATCTTTACCCGTTGTCTTTACCTTTCTTTGTGGGTCGTGAAATACCGTTTGATAGGTTCTCTGTCATCATCAAGTTCTACTCATTGCATTTAAGTTATCATTTTGTCAAGTAATTCTACTTTCAATCATCACGACATCGTCAACCATATCCTTTCAGTCGCTTTACTACTCATTCCCTAAAAAAAATTAAAATTAAAAAAAACCTTGTATTGGCACCGTTACCCCAGTACAAGCTACCCTTTTTCAACCATCATGACCAGTCCACCAGAAGACCAGTTTGTCTTTCCCCAAGCAGACATTCACACAAGTGAATAACACTCACACCATATCTCCAGGGAAAATTTTGGGTCCTGGTATTTAATCATCTTGCACCTTGAACTTCTGAAAGGCTGACGCCAATCTCACATTCAGGTTTAAGACGATTAAATAGGGGCAGTTGTCGTACCCTAAATTTTACCTATCTCTTTTATTCTTGTTTGGCTTTGAACTCTACATTCCATTTGCATCATTTCATCATTCAGTTATTTGCATATCCCGCATCTCAGGGAATCAGGCACTTTGGTTTGAAGTATTAGGGCTACGCCCTCTTTTGGTCTAATCTTGTTTTGAGGTTTTTTCTTATCAGGTAAAAAGGAAGCACATCTGGTTCTTGATTAGCGGGTTGTGGAATGAATTTTGTCATCACGTTACAAGGTTGGTTCTTGCTCAATTCTATCAGAGCCTGGATTAGGGTTTATTCCCATATGTGTGCTGGTCAGGATTCTCATGGTTTAAGTCTGCCCAAGTACAATTGGATCATATTGGATTTTCAAGCATCAAGTCAAAGAGGAAACTATTGAAAGAGCAAAACAGATAAAATATGATTTTGACAAGTTTGGAAGAAAACAGGTCTCCTTCGATTCAGTACCCTTTGACTGACTCTTGGCCTCTTTCGAATCTGGACATTTTTCCACCTGTATGCCTACTTTCGATTGGACAAGTGTTGCCTGCAAGCCTGATTTCGATTGGACAAAGTTTACTGTCTGGAAGCCTGTTTCGATTGGACAAATTTGTTGCATGCAAGCCTGCTTTCGATTGGACAAGTTTGCTGCCTGCAAGCATGTTTCGATTGGGCAATAGCCTCCCTTCGATCCACAAGCTTCGATGGGCAATGCAGTCTCCCTTCGATCCACCAGCTTCGATGGGCAATGCAGTCTCCCTTTGATCCACCAGCTTCGATGGGCAATACAGTCTCCTTCGATTCACAAGCTTCGATGGGAAATACAGTCTCCTTCGATTCACAAGTTGGACCACTGTACTGCCATGCAACAAACACTACTGAGCCTGGTACAACAGTCCTGCACCAACCTGCCACTACGCTCCAAAGCACTGCTGAGCCTGCTACAACAGTCATGTACTTGCCCAAAATGGAAAAACACAAAAGCAACATAAGAAAGGATCGAAACAGCATTCCCAAACTGTTCAAATTATTTTGTTTTCCCCCCAAATGCTTCAGCCAATTTGCCTATAAATAAGACTCCGATGCATGTTTGAAAGAGGACTTGAGGGCCAGACGAATCTCTGCAAGAAAATTTCTCAAACCATAAAACTCTCAAGTTCATTCAAAACACATCCAGAAATTCAAACACATCCAGAAATTCAAACACTTGAGAAATTCAAACACATCTAGAAATTCAAACACATCCAGAATCAAACACTTATCCAGAATCCAAACCCAGAATCACATTCATCCCCTTCGAACCAAAAGCAAACCCCTTGTACCTTGTTACCATTCGAATCCAGCAGGAAAGACTTCACGCTTGTCATCCCCTTTCGAATCCAGCATCAAAGGCCAACCCCTGGTCCCTCCCTTCGAATCCAGAAGCGCTCCAGGAAAACCACTTAAAGGCCCAGCACACGCTCCAGCCCCCTAGCAAGGTAAGCCATCCTTAACCTCGAACCCCTTTCATTTCTAGCATAACATGTACATAACACTTTGGCTCTTTTCATTTTCACCTATTTAATATGTTTTCAGAGCTAACCCCTTTCGTTTTGCTGTTTGTTTATTTAAATATGCATTAAGTGTTAACTGATTGTAAGGAAATATTAGCATGGCCTTATGCCATGTTACTGTTCAAAAAGTTCAAACGAAAGAAACAGGGAACAGGCAATAGGACGAAGCTTCTGGCCTCTACCTTTTTTCCCCGGGTCGAACGAAAGAGAACCAGAAGGCTTCGCCATGTTGACTTCTGGACTCAGTCGAAAGGTATTCCCTCACTGTTTTCAGTCCCCAGTCGAAGGAGGCAGAGAGGCAGATGGCACGCTTGCACTAAGTCCAGACTCAGACGAAGGACACTCTCATGCTGGTGTCAGCCCCCAATCGAAGTACAGGACTTCGCCTCTACCAGGGCCCAATCGAAGTGCAGGACCTTGCTGTTGCCTTTGCCCAATCGAAGGATAGAACTTCGCCTCTACCAGGGCCCAATCGAAGTACAGGACCTTGCTGCTGCCTTTGCTCAATCGAAGTACAGGACCTTGCTGCTGCCTTTTCCCAATCAAAGGACAGGACTTCGCCTCTGCCAGGGCCCAATCGAAAGACGTGACTTTGTTGTTGCCAGCCCCAATCGAAGGAGGCCAACAGAATGCCAATCGAAGGTTGCATCCCCCCAATCGAAAGACACTCACTTTTCTTACTTTTACCTTATTCTTTCCTTTATTTTTTATGCCTTTTGATATGTTTGTAATAGCGTAGGTTTTTATCTTTCTGCATTTTATTTACTTTGTACAAATGCTAGTAATTAGGCAAGATAAAATCAACAACCAAACAAACCAAAAAAAATCCAAAAACACTCTTTAATCATTACTTAAATACATCTTAAAACCCCCAAAACATTCACAAATCAAAAAATCCAAAAACATTTTTAATCATTACTTGAATATATCTTAAAACCCACAAAAACACTCAACAAATCAAAACTTCCCCAAAGGGCATGTTATCTCCGTTCTACCGCGATACTGGCCGTGCCTATTGCTAGAACGCGTGCGTTAACATCGCCCACTAAAAAACACAAACAAACCAACCATTTTCTAGGAGGAACTACGGTGTTCTGATTCCTTCATTGGATATGTAGGCAAAGGGTCACGAAACCCTCACGAACGCAATAATTAAAAACCTTTCATTTCCCCTTAAGCAATCATAGTTGTAGATAAATACCCCCTTTAAGACAAACAAACAAAATGGATCCCGTTAAGTACAACGGATGCGAGGGGTGCTAATACCTTCCCCTCGCATAACCGAATACCTTACCTTTTCTCTTGGTCGCAAGACCATCTTATCCATTCCCCTGTGGTTTTATCGATATTTCCCCTTCCTTCGGGATAAATAAAGTTCCGTGGCGGCTCTGTGTTTTCTGCCGGTTGTTTCAGATGGGTACCTGCATTTTGTGAGTGTGGGTGTGTGTAAGGGATAGCCACCTTTAAACAAATAAAATGTAAAAAGAAAGATAATGAACACAAAATTTTATATATGAAAACATCCATGATTCATTAAAATGGCATATGAAGATGAAAAATCAAACCCTTACAAATGGACCTATGCACCTCGAGTAAGGCACAAGGTTAAAAGTGTACGAATTGTTTAGGAATTATTAAAAACCAATAGAAATGTTCGAAAGATAAATTACTGATTGATGAAAGTAATGGGAACAAAATCCTTTTCCTCCCAATTGCATAGTCCTCCTTCATCGGTAGGGAAAATCCAGTCTTCAAAGTTGCTTTATTCTTCACCATCCTCCAAAGCATTGACTCCATGATCGGTGATCTTCAATGGCGGCCCTCTATCCCGGGAGCGGCGCACAGCGTTTTGAGTAGAAGCAGTGAAACCCAAGCCGAATTTATCTGTCTTGTAAGGAAAATCGGGCAACTGACCCCACACTGTACTTCCTCCTTCTTCAATCACAGCCTTCGCATCTTTAAGGGATGACATTCGTGACACAGGTTTTGTAATGATGGGCACAACAGTCATTGTCTTGGTTGTCGCAACTTCAGGGGAAACCTCTTCAAAGTGCTGAAAGGGGGTCTCGATGAATTCACCATCTAATTCAACATAGCGGAATGAATTAAGATGGCTTATCATATACTCCTCCTCGCCATGAACTGTTATAATTTTCCCCTGGACTGGGTATTTGAGCATTTGGTGTAGAGAAGAAGTGACGGCCCCAGTGTTGTGGATCTAGGGTCTTCCCAACAAGCAAGAGTAGGAGGGACGGATGTCCATCACATAAAACGTGGAGTTGAAAGTTTTTGTTCCTACTTTAATCGGGATGTCCACCTCCCCGTGGACCATCCTTTTAGAACCGTCAAAGGCTCTGACAATGATATTGCTGGGCTTCAGGGTCAAACCTTCACAGTTCAATATGTCCAATGCTTTCTTCGGCAAGACATTTAAAGACGACCCAGTATCAACCAGAACGTGAGCAAGAGTAGTCCCTATGCATTCCACCGAGACATGCAGCGTGTCATTGTGCTTTCTCCCCTTAGATGTTAGATCGGCATTGGAGAAGCTAAGACCATTGTCGGCTGTTAGGCTAGCTACACACTCCTGGAACTGGTCTGCGGAGGTTTCCTGAGGAACGTGGGCCGTCTTCAAGAATCTGATCAAGGCTTTGGCATGAGCTTCGGAACAAAGCAACAGGGCCAGCATAGAGATTTTTGAGGGGGTTTGCCCCAATTGCTCCACAACATTATAATCGCTTTTCTTAATTATTTTCAAAATCTCCTCCATTTCCTTTTGGGTGGTCTCAGGGATGACCAAAGTCTGAGCCCTCGTCCTGACGGGCGCTTCTTGGATCCCCTTACCTTTATCAGCAGCAACACCAAAGGGTAAAACCACGGGAGTAACAATTTCTTCAATAACTAGAGTTCACACAGATATGTTGATCGACACAGGAGTAACCTTAAGAGCATTTGAGGGTCCGAAGATTTCCCTTGGAGGAGAAATCTCCAGAGAGAAAATTCTTCCGCTGCGGGTGATTTTACTCATCCCAACAATGTTCCCAATGTCAGGAGTCTCTTCATGAGAACTTTCTTCAATTGATTCAATCTGCTTAATACCGTGGTAGAAGATCTATCCTTCATAGTTCCACGATATTGATTTGTTGGACATGTATGGGATAGGACCCGGCATAGATATCTTCAGAGGTACAATCTTTGGATCGGATGTAATCTTAACAGGTCTTTTGGAGACCTTGGAAAGATTGGCGGAAATGGTAATTATAGCAACATCGTTGATAGGAGTAGGAGTAACAGGAGTTTTCTCAAAGAGGATTTCTTGATTATCCATTAGGCGTTGGATGCCTAACTTCAACAACGGGCAGTCAGATGGTAAGGATGAACAGAGGTAACAATCTTTTTCACAACCTGGGGAAATCCCGGCTTTCAACAGATTCATCTTGATTATTGGTAACGGAGTCATCAAATCGTCAATAGTAACAACATAACGATCTTCTTCAATAGCATGGACATTGTGACCATGTTTTGGCATTGGAGCAGAGATCACGTTAGGCTTTTCAGGGGCGTCGAATTCCATCTCTTTAGCATCTATCAAGTCCTGGATCTTATTTTTGAGGGCCCAACAATTGTTGGTGTCATGCCCCAGGCTATCTGAATGATAAGCACACTTCGCATTTGAATGGTAGTAGGGAGAAGATGTATTCGGATTCTTTGGCACCTCTTTCAAACTTGCAAGGTTTAACTTCAACATATGAGGGAGAACCTGAGCAGGTGTCATATTGATTCGGGTGAATTGTCGTGCAGGCCTTTCCACCCTTGCTTGGTTGGTTCTGGGTTGACTGTTTCGAGGTTGATCAGCTGTAGACTTCTGAATCATTACAGCCCCCACCGCTGGCTGGCGCTCAACTCTTCCTTGACTTCTCTGGGAGTAAACAGCTGAGACTTCTTTCTTGGCCGGAAAGGTCTTCTTGATAGCAGCGGAAGCAGATGCATCCTTTTGAATTTTACCTCTCTTGATTCCGGCTTCAACTCTTTCACCAGTCAGAATTAACTCGGTGAATCCCGCAGACGAACTCCCGATCAAGTGATTAAAGAATGGACCTGACAGGGTCCCCAAAAACATATCCACAAGCTCTCTCTCAGACAATGGTGGTTGCACCTTTCCAGCCAAGTCCCTCAATTTCTGGGCATACTCCTTAAAGCCTTCATTAGAGACCATACCCATACTCTGTAATTGAGTACGAGTAGGTGCTAAGTCCGTATTATATTGATATTGTCTATAGAAGGCAGCCGCCAAATCCTCCCAATTGTGCACATCATATCTCTCAAGCTGGTAGAACCAATCTAATTGCGTACCCGACAAACTATCTTGAAAAAAGTGGACCCATAGATTCTTATCAGAAGAATGAGGTTGGATCTTTCTGACGTAAGACCGTAGGCGCATCTTTGGACAAGACAAACCATCGTATTTATCAAATGTAGGCACCTTGAATTTAGGGGGAATCACAATCCCAGCCACCAAACCTAGCTCCTCGAAATCCATCCCAGACACTCTTTGTACCTCCATAGCTGCCAGACGCTCTTCCAAATTCTTGTACTTGTCGTCTGCAGGAGGGTACTGCTGCTCAGAGTAGTCTTCATCCTCTTCTTCTTCTTCTTCTTCCTCAGACTCGGAGGGCACTGCAGCTCCCTTTCCTTTTCCTACCCCTTCATCAGATATTGAGGGGAAACCCAGGACCCTTCTAGCTTGGTTCTCAAATCTTCTTCCCATGGTAGCCACACCAACTCTTTTCTTTTTCTTCTTCTCTTTTTCCTTCTCCAACAGTGCTTTAAGATCCTCCTGACCCTTTGCCAAGGTCATGAGGAGTTGTTGGAACTGTGAATTCTGCGCTTGCAAATCTTTGACCGTCTGCTCTATATCCATCTTGCTGAAATAAACAGCAGAGAGATAAGGAAACCTAGTGTGAAGACTTGTTTATGCATATGATGAATTATGTGTATTCATGTAATGCAATCAAGGATTCAGAAATTCAAATTTGTTGCAAACAAAAAGAACACACGTCATATTAATAATAAGAATTTGTTAGTACATAAGTGCCCCATGGGCAAAATGATACAAAATTCTAAGGTAAAAAGATGTTGCACATCCTCTTTGGTGCGATGTAGGTGTTGAGAGTCTGCTCTTCGTGGAGTCGGTGAGTAAGTTCTAAAACTTTCTTCTCACTGGCGTAGAATTGGGCTTCAAAAGTATTACAGTCTCCCTTGAGTTGTATCCAACTACTTTGTAAATCTTCAAGTGATGTTGGCATGTCAGGATGTAGGAGGGTGTATAGAACCTCTCCTTCCATAACAGGCTCTTTGATCACAGGGAGAATGTAGGGGTAAGGCATCATAAGACTTTGGGCGCGGGTTCGTACCCACTTGAGGTGAGGCTCAAGGGGGGTGGAATTCTTGTGTCCCATTGTCTTACTGTCTATCTTGTTAGGCATTCTCCAAGCTCGGATAAACCTTTGTCGAAGTCATTGAGCGTCGGTGTCGAAGTCAAAAACCAAGTCTGGAATCAGCATGTCATGTGGTCCATCCCTTCGGGCATACCCAAATTGTCTCAAAGCCAAACAGGGGTTGTAGGTAATGCCTCCCCTAATGCCAAGTAGAGGGACATTAGGGAATTCCCCACAACGATCAATGATGATGACATTTTCTCTGGAACAAGAACACCAATGAACATCTGAATGTGTGAGAGTCATCAATCGTTGTGACCACCTCAAGCCTTGCTCATTCTTCAAGACTGACTGGGGAAGGTGAGAAATAAACCACCTTTCTAGAAGAGGAGTACAGCACATGAGAACACCTCTTTTTCTCATTGTTCGTGTGTGAAATGAGTGTAGGATGTCCCCAAGCAATGTAGGCACATGATTCCGAGATATGAAAATCTTGACAGCATTCACATCTATAAGCTGATTAGGGTTTGGGAACAAGACCAAACCATAAATGAGAAGTGCTACAATCTCCTCAAAAGCTTGCAGATCTAGAGAATTCCATCAATCTTGTGCCTTCTCAAACAGAAACTTTGCCAAGAAACCCTTGACACCACTTATGGTTTCCCAATGACCTTTGATATCAGATGGTTGCAAGTGTAAGGCTTGAGCAGCATCTTCAGCCTTTGGCTCTCTCTCTGTACCGTTGTAGGGTAGTTGATGGAGAATAGGAATCCTCAGGAGTTGAGAAAATTCCTCCAAAGTAGGCACTAACTAGTAATCAGGAAATGTGAAGTTGTGGTGTAGGGGGTCAAAGAACTGGAAGAGAACTTTCACCATGTCTTCCTCTATGTTGGAGTTGACCAAGTTGAGAAGTCTACCATGTCTTTCAGTGAAGGGAGAATTCTTTGGAATCTTGGAAGCAAGCTCCTCAAGTTGAGGAGGGATTCTCACAAGGTTGACCTGAATAGTTTTTCTGCGGAGTGAATCCATTACCTACAAAACAGGAACAAAGATGAAGATCGAAACCCTTGAAATAGTTAGTGGATGCAAATTATGCTTCATGATGTTCATGATGTATGCACAAGTATATGTACAAGCAAATCACACAAGTTCCTAGTTTCAGGCTTGCATGGGGTTTCATAGGTAAGTACCCTCTTGAAGTTAGTTGGCTCAACCTGTCCTATAAATAGTAACAGGGTTCTAAGGAGCTCAATATTACTGGATTATTTTCTGTGTTCATTGTTTCAATTTAGCCACTTTACTGGCGACCGAAATATTCCAAGAAAACAACCCTCAATGAGCGTAGTATCGAGTATCTACCAACTTCGAACTGCATCAAAGTCGGTCATCTCACTACCCCTAAAAAGGCCAAGATGGTCAAGTAAAGGTTCTAAAAGTCCATTAGTGCTTCATGACATCATTCAACGGCCCTGTATTCTCTTTGATTAACTCAAAGGCTACCGGTAACCACAAATATGTCACACCAATATAGTTATTGCTTCAACCATGTCGGTATACCCCGCACAGTTTCCACAACGTATTGCTATTTACCTATGAATGTTTCCCAAATCCGGGTAGAGGATTTCAAACCCAAACAATAAAACCAAATATAAAGCAATCAAAGCAAACAAGATAAGCATATAAAGGTGATCTAAACCCTAAGGTAACCCCACTTTTAGAAGATTCCCCAGCAGAGTCGCCAGTTCTGTAATACGGTGGGAGAACTGACTTGAGGTTTTGCGTTTGTGTTCGCAAATGTTTCGGTTTAACAAGAGTCGCCGCCGACTTTTTATTTTATCCAAAGGAAAGGTCAAAAAGCACAGGAAATACCTTTGAGATGTTTTCTTGGGTTTGGGGGGTAGATTATGAAAAGGGAAGGTGCAAGCACCCTTTTCATCCATGGTTATCCATGGGCTCTTAGTTACTTGTTTAGATCACTTGCTTTTAGCTTTTCCATTGTTTGAAATGGTGCTTTGTGTGTGGTTTTGAAAATGTTTTGAAAAGAGGCCTTTGTTTAGGCAACCTTTGTAATGATTCTTGTTTGAATGTATACAAAGGTGTTTGTCTTTTGAAAAATGTTTCAATTGTTTGAAAGTTTGTCTTGGGAAATATTTTGAAATTGTGTTGTGATGTGTTTTTGAAAATAGCAAGGATGTTTGCAAGTTTGATCAAGTAACTAGGAGCATCTACCATATCTACTCAAAGATCTTTCCTACATATTTTTAACCCTTTTACATTGTTGTTTTACCATTGTATTTGGTAAACAACCTTGTATTTGAATGTTAAACGGGACAGACGCGGGTCATCGTATTGACCATGATAGCAATAGTGCTAAGTATATTTAGCAAATTTTTTGAGGGACTGGATCATTTTGTTTAGACAACCAAGATAGCGTCATCGAGGGACTATGATCTTTTGTTTTGATTTTATTTTGCCAAGACACCTAACAAGCATACCATGGCCATTTTAAAGGCAACAAGTGGATGAAACCCTAGGGGTGCTTGTGTGCATTGTGTTGTCAATTTCATGCATCTTTATCTTGTATTAGGTCAAGATACTTGTTGATTTTGGATTTTTGCATACAAACCCTAATCTCTATCATGCATATTTGAAAGCAATAAAGTGCGTAAAAATAAATCTACAACTATTACAACATTGATATGGGGAGGGGGATAAAATTTTGAATGGGGAATTATTTGCAAGAAAATATAAAACCCTAAATCAACTATTACAACCAAATTAAATTTTTTGCAAATAAATAAATAGACAATTAAATAAATATGCAAAAGTTTTTTTTTGTATTATTTTTATGTATGTAAAAATAAACTATTTAATATACAAAAAATAAGAAAATAAAAGATTATTTTTATTAAAAAAATATTTTTAACCCTTTTACATTGTTGTTTTACCATTGTATTTGGTAAACAACCTTGTATTTGAATGTTAAACGGGACAGACGCGGGTCATCGTATTGACCATGATAGCAATAGTGCTAAGTATCTTTAGCAAATTTTTTGAGGGACTAGATCATTTTGTTTAGACAACCAAGATAGCGTCATCGAGGGACTATGATCTTTTGTTTTGATTTTATTTTACCAAGACACCTAGCAAGCATACCATGGCCATTTTAAAGGCAACAAGTGGATGAAACCCTAGGGGTGCTTGTGTGCATTGTGTTGTCAATTTCATGCATCTTTATCTTGTATTAGGTCAAGATACTTGTTGATTTTGGATTTTTGCATACAAACCCTAATCTCTATCATGCATATTTGAAAGCAATAAAGTGCGTAAAAATAAATCTACAACTATTACAACATTGATATGGAGAGGGGGATAAAATTTTGAATGGGGAATTATTTGCAAGAAAATATAAAACCCTAAATCAACTATTACAACCAAATTAAATTTTTTGCAAATAAATAAATAGACAATTAAATAAATATGCAAAAGTTTTTTTTTGTATTATTTTTATGTATGTAAAAATAAACTATTTAATATACAAAAAATAAGAAAATAAAAGATTATTTTTATTAAAGGGGTAAACCCTAATAGGTTTTAAGAAAACATATATATCAATAATTATTTATTTATGTACAATAAAATAAAAATATATATAAATGTCAAAAAATAAAAATATGTTAGAAAAATATTATTTAAGTATATAAATAATAAAAATAAAAATATAATATTTTTTGTACTACTTGCAAGTTTTTTATTAAGAAAATAAATGTATATATTATTTAATAATTATTTCTATATCCAAAAAATAATAAAAATAATAAAATAAAATGTGAAAAATGTTTTTGGTATTTTTAATGTTTAGGAAAAATAAAATAAGGTCAGAAATGAAAAAGAAATAGAAAAATATGCAAAAAAATAAACAAATGGGCTGACGGGTGCAAATAACAAGTCAGAGGGTGTCAAAAGTAAGGAGAAACCAAGCCCAGCCCACTTTCTTCATCTTCAACCTCAGATCAAACAAAAAACGCGCGTTCCTTGTTCAAATATGGAAATCATGCATACGTGCTCTAAAGCAAAAACTTGCAACATGAAAGTTATAGAGCATAATCACACGATTCTAACCATGTAAAAAACTTAATCTAACTCTCAAAGACCAGAGAGAATTTCTCTGGCCCTAATTTCTAACGTAGCTTTTTCAGAAAGTTCATCATTCAAATTCTCCCAACACAGTTAACTTAAATGAAATTTATGCATATGTACAGCTTAAGGGCAATGAGTACTACATTTTTTATTCACAAACCTAAGCCTAATGATTCCTAGATAGAGAGATAGAAAGTTGGAAAATACCTGCTTCAGTTGAACTCGAGTATGGTAATGTAGGGTTTTTAGTGAGGCCTGAGATGGTTGTGAGCTTGCTTGAACTTCCTCTGACCTTCCCCAATGCTTAGTTTGCTTTGAACTTGCTTGAATAAGCTTGTAGAAGTCAACCTGCACAATCAGAATTCAGAAATGGTGAAGTCCAAAATTCCTTGTGCAAACTCGAACCCTAATTTAGGTCATCAGTGCAAGGAGATGTCTTGAGCAGAGCAAACCCTAATCCTGTCTGGAGTCCAAAGAGTCTTGTGAGGGAAAATATTGATAAAATGAGAGAGAAAATTTTGGGATACAACAAAGTGGCATAGACTTTCGAAACATTAAGGACTTCACGTATATGGAGGTATCTAATTAACTAAGACACTTTAATATATAAGTGTATCAAAATAAATAATTTCCCAATTCCCAATTATAAAGCTAACTGCAAGCCTAATGCTACTCTAAATAGATCCTTATGAAAGGGTGCTATTGGAAGATTTGAAATGGCAAATATACGAAATTTTGGGATGATCATTGACTATAATATCAAGGTTGGTTTAAAGTTCTAACTTGAGAACCATTAGATTTTAATGTGTTTTGGATTAGGGACTTAATTAGTTAAAGTAGTAATAAGTGGAAATCAAATCTTATGAATGAGATTTTCAATTTTTAGGATGTTATCAAGATAAAACAAATACCTATAGGCAACCATAGCGAAGAGGGTTCTCTCATATGGATGAGAGCTAAAGATGACTTATATAGTGTTAAAACTAGATACCACTTTATCCATGAAAGAAAATTTAATACAAATTAAAAATCATCCAATAAAAATATTAATGATAAGACGCAAAACAAGTTTTAGAAGATCAAGGTGCAACTGAGAATTAAGCATCTGATTTGGGGAATCCTAAATAAGGCAGTTCTTATCAGAACTGAACTAAATAAAAGGGGTATTAATTGCCCTATATTGTAAATGCTGAAATATTGGATCCCATTTTCAAAAATTGCATTTAGTTAGTTTTGATCTTGTTTGGCTCGTGCCTATCCATCAATTTCTCTCATGATCTCGATGTGAATATAAAAAATTGGTTGTGGGATATTATTACTAAAGAAAAATATATCACTATAAACCATATTTTTGTTATTATTTCTAGTATATGATGGGCTTGAAATAAAGAAATATATTGATTGATACATTGTCCCTATTGACATGTCCATAATACATGTCATAGACAATCACACTCATATTTTCAACCAACATAAAGATGGGTCGAATGAAGGAAACAAATATCCTAAAAGTAATCACAACAACTAGAAAGCCCACAAAAATAACACTTTCAGTCACAAGAAGCACAAAAATTAGGGATCTAGAGTATCCCAACAACATAACTCAAATAACTAGTTGTCATGTAATTCATCGTAGCATTTTATCTTAAGAAGGAATGGATACCTTCATTAAATATCTATATGTACCAAGAGGCTGTCTACTGAAGAAAATGGTAAAACCGATCACAATAATCAAGAAGGCTTATGTAATGAGGATCCTAGTAGCATGATAGCTATGAATAAAAATGATAGGTTGAACACATGGAGTGAGAGGGGGAAAATAAATACATACAAAAATTTATCCAAGTCTGACCATATTCTTACACTTATATAAATAATATATTTTATAATAAAATTTTCAGATCATCTAACAAATAATCGAGGTATAAATTATAGACGCGTCACATTCTAATTTTTTTAATGAAAAAAAATACATATTTCTTCGGTTAAATTGGGAATCGAGAGGAAAATTATTAAGCAGACACACCTTTGAATCCTAATAACTATATTTTAGCGACCTTTAATTTTTTTTATATTTTTATTTATATCTATTACCTCAATTAAGTTGGAAACCGAGGTGACAAATATTTAGGGGACACGCTTTCGAATCCTAACAACTGCATTTTAGCATATTTTATTTTATTTTTATTTATGTTTGTGACATATTACCTCGGTTGAGCTGGCATTCGAGGGGAAAAATATTGATCAAATCCTTTCAAATTCTAACATTTGCATTTTAGCGCTTTTTATTTTTTTTATTAATGATATATTCCCTCGATCGAGCTAGCAACTTGATTGACCTATTATTTTATTAATGACCTATTAACGAATCATTGTTGTCCATTTATAGAGTAACAATGGTCAAGATATTGTCAACTCATCAATCTACATGAAATACCAATGATTTGCATGAAACCCTGACCATCAAATTAGAATGTGAAGGTCACAATGACCCATCATGGATACAAAATGTTGAAATACAAACTTAACAAAATGAAAATAGTGATAATGAAAACAGTTGCATGAATTGCAACATCATTCTCTGGGATACATCGCAAAAGTAGAAAAATGTTTCAATGTTAGTTCTTTAATGTGATCTATTCTCTTGTAATTGCTTGTTAAAAATGTTTAATACTTGTTAGGAAAGTTTGGATGTAACTTAACCATGTTATTTGTTGTTATTGTTGTGTCAAGTAAAATGTTTAATGTTGTTGTTGTTGAGATTTAATGTTTAATGATTCTATTGATTTTGTTTATTTTTTGTTGTTGTTGTTGTTGAAATTTAATATTTAACGATTCCATTGATTTTGTTGATGTCGAGATTTAATATTTAACGATTATATTAGTTTTATTTTTTTGTTGTTGTTGATGATGGTGGTGATGATGAGAAAGATTCAAAATTTGTAAAAAAAATTGATGCTTTGTAGATTGTAATGAGAAAAAAATAGGTTAAAGCAAAAATTATGTAAACAAGGTATTTTATTCCGAGTATTACTTTCAATTGAGGGGAAGCGCACTTCTCAATTTTGAAAATCTAAAAAATGTTGCGGAAAATCGAATGACTAGTTCTGCTTTTTCTCTGGGTCGACGGTTAACTGGAGGGGAAAAATAGCGTATTTTTTGTGACCCAATTCTTTACCTCACCCTGAATACTGAGGTAAAATCTATTTTTCAACCGAGGTAAAATAATTTATTCATAGTAGTTTTAATACTCTCTCTGCCAAGTCATTACCTCAAAAAAAGATTATCCAAAACAACACTAATGCAAATCAAAGCAAGAAAAAAGAAAAGGTGTTAGTAAAAGGATTAATCAGACTGACAACCATCAAAATAATTATATAAGAACCATAATCAAGCGAGTAAATCTATGTGCAACGAGCATACCAACAATAATGAAGTTATTGAATTCCCTTGTGATCAAGTCTCCCACAAGATTAGTAGTGGTTACTGTTAAATTGTAATTCATAGTGTCGAAAAGATTAGATTTGTTTAGATTTAAATAGATTTGATTTAAATCTAGAATAGATTAGATTTGATTTAGTAACAAAATAGATATTTTTGGCTTTGGGCTTAGGCTGAAAGCTCAGTTATAAATAGAGGGAGTAACCCCTATTTTTTGTAAGCAAGTCATTCACAGTATTTTGCAGTTGCAAAGTGAATAAGAAAGTTTTCACAGCTTGTGAGCAGAGAGAAACTCTGCAGAAATTATTTGTCTTGTCTTCTTCCTTTGTTTGTCTCATAATTAAATTGTCATTGTGGTAGAAATTCATCATAGACTGTGGTGGATTTTCAACATCTGGTATCAGAGCTTTGTTTCGATTAGAGGAAAGTGTCAATCAAGAACGATTGAAGAATTCACGATGGAAAATTATGGGAATGAAAATTATCCAGCAACTCTACCAATTCTAAAAATAGACAATTATGAGAATTGGTGTAAACAGATGAAAGTCTTATTCAGGTGTCAAGGTCTTTGGGACCTTGTAAAAGATGGAGTCGAAGTTCTTGAAGAAAACGCTTCAGAAGAAGAAAAGAAGAAACACGTAGAAATTTAGAAGCTAAGTTATAAAGCGCTCTTTATAATTCATCAATGTCTGAGTCCAGAAAACTTTGAAAAAGTGAGTGATTCAGAATCTGCAAAAGAAGCTTGGGATGTTCTTGAGAAGTCCTTTGGAGGTGCAGGAAAGGTAAAAGAAGTGAGGTTACAAACTCACTAGAACCTATGAATTGCTTCAGATGGAAGATAATGAGAGCATATCTGATTTCTTCACTAGAGTTATAAAACTAGTGAATCAAATCAAGGCATGTGGAGAAACATTAACAACAAGAGCTGTTGTTTTGAAGATTTTGATATCTTTAGCTCCTGAGTTCGACCACATAGTGGTGGCGATAGAAGAGGGGAAAGACTTATCGAAATTGACAAAGGAAGAGCTTCAAGGGACGCTTGAATCTCACGAACAAAGAATGATCGAAAGAGCTGCATACAAATCAAAGAGTGATGTGGCCTTGTAAGAACATTCAGCAAAAGAGACCAAAGGCAAAGGAAAGTGTTTCGACGGAGGTAGAGGTGGCTACAACAAATTGAATGGTAGAGGAAAACAAATCAAAGGAAACGTGTCAAATCAAATAAGACCATACCAAGGCAACCAAAGAGGTGGTGTTATAAATAAAGGAAGAATTGGTGGTCGAAAATCTGATAAGAGTCACATTCAATGTTACAATTGTCAGAAGTATGGTCACTATTCGAGTGATTATCCATAAAAACGAAAGAATCAAGAAAGTGATGCAAAGCTTGCAAAACATGAAGAAGAAGAAGAAGAAGAAGAAGAGATGATGTTGATAGTCACAACAAAAGGTGAAGATAGATTCAAGGACCAATGGTACTTGGATTCAGGATGTTCGTCACATATGTCTGGAAGGAAAGACTGGTTTGTCAACATAAAGCCCTCAACAAAAAATATGGTAAAATTTGCAAATGACAATACCCTAGCAGCTGAAGGTATTGGTGATGTTATGATTATGAGGAAATATGGTAAAAGGTCAGTAATCTCCAATGTGTTGTACATACCAGGTATGAAGAGCAATTTTCTCAGTATAGGGCAGTTTGTCAAAAAGAATTATAAAGTTTCAATCAAAGATAAGGTGATGAGATTCGTTTATGCAAATGGGAGATTAATCTTGAAGGCTCCTATGTCTCAAAATAGAACCTTCAAGATTGAACTAAATGTGATGGAGCACAAGTTCCTTTCAGCTGTAGCTAATAGAGATGAATGGATATGGGATTATAGACTAGGCCATCTCAACTTCAGAGACATCAGATATTTGAAGAGAAGAAATATGGTTTCAGGATTGTCAGAAATCGACATACTAAACTAGGTATATGAGGAATGTGTGCAGGCGAAGCAATACAAGAATAGCTTCAACAAGGTTGGAAGAAGCAGGTCGAAGGCTAGTCTTGAAGTCATATACTCTGATGTATGTGGACCAATCCAGGTGGATTCGATGGGAGGTAACAAATACTTTGTTACATTCATAGATGATTTCAGTCGAAAGTTGTGGACTTATCGTATCAAGAAGAAAAGTGAAGTGATCAAAGTATTTTCCAAGTTTAAGTCTATGGTCGAAAGGACAAAGTGGTCGAAAACTCAATGTTTTGAGAACTGGTGGTGGTGGAGAATATGTGTCGAAAGACTTCGACAGACTATGTGAAAAGGAAGGGATTATGCATAAGGTGGTGTCAGCCTATACTCCACAACAAAATGGAATTGCAGAAAGGAAGAATCGAACCATCATGAATATGGTGAGAAGTATGTTGAAAGGCAAGAATTTACCTAAAGAGTTTTGGGGTGAAGCTGTTTCGACTGCAACATACATTTTGAACAGATGCCCTACAAAGAAGCTAGAAGGAATTACTCCAGAAGAATGTTGGTCTGGTGTGAAGCCTAGCTTGAGTCATCTGAAGGTATTTGGATCTATTTCACATAGACATGTGCCAGATCAGTTGAGAAGAAAACTTGATGACAAGTCGAGTCAAATGATTCTAGTTGGATATCACTCGACAGGAGGCTACAATCTGTTCGATCCAGTGAAAAAGTAGATTGTGATCAGCAGGGACGTGATCATAGATTAGTTTAAAGAATGGGATTGGACTGAAAATGTCAAGAAAGATTCAGTGGGAATCATATTTGAAGAACCAGAAACTCAAGTCAAAAGAGAAGTTCGACAAGAGGAACCAACATATATACCAAGTACAAGCAGGCCTCAAAGAACAAGACACGTGCCTGCAAGATTGCAAGATTATGTGATTACATCAGATGATGTGATAGATGATGAAGGTGAGCTGGTACATTATGCTTTCTATGTAGATGTCGAACCTGTTAATACAGCTGAAGCATTGAAGGATTCGAAGTGGGTAAAAGCAATGAACGAAGAAGTGATGTCTATCAAAGACAACAACACTTGGTCACTTGTCGAATTGCCTCAAGGCAAGAAGAAAATTGATGTCAAGTGGGTATACAAAGTGAAAACAAATTCGAAAGGTGAAGTAACTCGACACAAAGCAAGGCTTGTGGCGAAAGGATTTCTACAGAAAGAAGGAATAGACTTTAATGAAGTTTTTGCACCTGTTGCTAGGACCGAAACAATCAGGTTGGTTGTTGGTCTAGCAGAAATAAACAGTTGGCACATATGTCAGATGGACGTGAAGTGTGCATTCCTAAATGGACCCTTAGACGAAGAAGTCTATGTTAAACAACCAGTTGGGTTTGTGAAACATGACAAAGAAAGAAAGGTGTACAAGCTGCATAAAGCCCTGTATGGATTGAAACAAGCTCCAAGAGCTTGGAATAATAAAATTGATAGTTTCTTAAGGGAGAAGGAATTTGTAAAGTTCACAACTAAACATGGAGTATATGTAAGAAGAAGCATGAGTGAATTGCTTATAATATGTCTCTATATAGATGATTTGTTGATAACAGGTAGCTGTAAAAGTGAGATCGAAGACTTCAAAGGTGATCTCAGCAAGGAATTCGAAATGTCTGATTTGGGTGAGATTTCATATTTCCTTGGCATCGAATTCTACAAGAGCAGTAGGGTTTAATGATGCATCAATGAAGATATGCAGGAGAAATTCTCAAGAGGTTTGAGATGGAAGAATGCAACTCAACTTTGACACCTGCACAACCAAGACTGCAATTGTCGAAAGATGCAGATGAAGATGATGTCGACCCAACCCAATATAGAAGACTTATTGGATCATTGAGATACCTTTGTCATATAAGGCCTGACTTAGCATATAGTGTAGGTATGGTAAGTAGATTCATGCAGAAGCCAAAGGTATCACATCTAGCAGCAGTGAAGAGGATACTAAGGTATCTCAAAGGAACTTTCGATTATGGAATTTTTTTCTTGCAGCTAATAAAGGAAAAGAATGCAAGTTAGTGGGATACACTGATTCAAGTTGGTGTAGTGATGCTCAAGATCGAAAGTCAATAGTAGGATATGTGTTTATGCTAGGTGGTGCACCAGTTGCTTGGAATTCAAGAAAGGAACCATTAGTGGCATTATCATCATGCGAAGTAGAATACATAATTGCTTCTCTTTGTGCATGTAAAGCAACTTAGATGGTGAACTTGGTCGAAGAAATAACATGGAAAGATCATGGAGAAATTACCATGAAAATAGATAGCATGTCAGCTATCAATCTGGCGAAGAACCCAATAACACATGGTCGAAGTAAGAACATCGAAATGAGGTTCCATTATCTTCGAGAGCATGTAGAAGATGGGAAGATGAATTTGGAACACTGCAAAACTGAGAATTAGATTGTAGACATCATGACGAAGGGAGTGCAAGTCGAAGTATTCAGAAGGCTAAGAGTCATGATGAATATAGATAGTTTAGACACAATGAATTAGGTGGTGTGTTAAATTATAATTCATAGTTTCGTAAATATTAGATTTGTTTAGATTTGAATAGATTTGATTTAAATCTAGAATAGATTAGATTTGATTTAGTAAAAAAATAGATATTTTGAGCTTTAGGATTAGGGTGAAAGCTCGATTATAAATAGAGGGAGTAACCCCTATTTTTTGTAAGCAAGTCAAGTAAGTCATTCACAGTATTTTACAGTTACAAAGTGAATAAGAAAGTTTTCACAGTTTGTGAGCAGAGAGAAACTCTGCAGAAATTATTTGTCTTGTCTTCTTTCTTTATTTGTATCATAATTAAATTATCATTATGGTAGAAATTCATCATAGACTGTGGTGGATTTCCAACAGTTACTACTACAATTCAACAAAATGGAAGTATGAAGGAGTGGAAAATAATGGTAATCAGGAAAGTGAGATTATTGAAAAAGGAAACACCATACCTTATATGTGGAAGGGCAAAGTTTAAATAAATATAATGTCTAATAACCCAAACAACCATCTAAAAAACAATAACGACAAAGATGATGAGAAGCTGGACACTCAATTTTGGAACAAAAGGCATTAAAAAGGAAAAATGGACAATACTTGTACTAAGATAATCCACAAGAATTTGTTTCTTACTAATCAATTTCCCTATGAAAGCTCAAGGAAGGAAAACTTCAAGTGGAGGTACCCAGGTGAGAGCTTTAGGAGTTATAATGTTGTAATAGGAATATTGATGATATGGACATGCCGAAAGGACCCGTGAAGCTCAACAATAGTGAAAGTGCAAAGGAAAAAAGGAAAAGAAAATGTTCATTCGTAGGAAAATTAAGAAGACCTTAATATTACAAAGTCACTTGAATTTATTGATAATAATCGTAACCTTCTGATAAAATATAATGGAGAAAATGATAATATGGGTGTAAAGAAATGCATGCAAAACCTAAATGAGATCTTTAATCTTCAGAGATGAAACAAAAATCTATTGTGGGAAAAATTAACTATGATACATCAAAATTAACACCAATGCTAGCATGACAATCAAAGGTTTTTGGAATATGGGAGATGTGTATTAAAATGAAATAGGAGAGATCACCTCTAGGGGTCTAAAAGGCTATATCAATCTATTTGCAGAAGATTTTCATTCTATTGCAAGAGCATTGGAGAGAGCAAAGACAGTGAAGTGTCATGCTCTCAAGTTTCATTCATTGGCGCTCAATAGAACTCACATAGAAAATATGATTGTTACAATTGGTAAAACCCTAATGGGCTTTGAAAATGAAAAAAAGTTAACTTTACTAATAGATATAATAAGGCAATTTCTTTTCCCACATTGTTGTTTGAACCACACCTCTTAAAACCCAAAAATACCCTCAAAAAATTTCGGAGATGCATCTTTGAATGCACTATGGATCATTTTTTTCAAAATTTGGTTTGGAGATGTATCTGAAAATATATTTGGGGTTTATTCGGAGATGCATCTTCAAAAATCCTTATTTTGGAGTCTCATATATGAAAACTTCCCTGCATGCAATATGGGCAGAAACAATTTCAATGTTCGTATTTTTTTAGTCCGAAGTTATTTTAATCTGACTAACAGTGCCATAATCCTTAATTTAATTCAAAAATTAACATCTCAAAATAAGGTAATGCATTAATTAAAAAAAACATGTCATAATATTACAAACATAGTTCTCAAAGTATGGAAAATACTAGTGAAACATCTGAAAATACATAAAAAAAAGTATAACCTACTGCATATGCCTAATCCTAAACTCATGGCTTCTCCTCTGCCTCCGGTAACCCAAGGCATTTTGTTGCTCGGTAAGAATGGAACATTTTAGGGCAACCACATCATCGCCGCCTCTCTCAAACATCCCAGACTCTATGCCCTCTCTCGTAATCTGCATAATATTCTGACAGACCGACAATACATCAGCTACATGGTCATCCATGGTCCTACTCATTCTCTATGATCTCCTCATGAGCAAGCCTGGATAGACATCTACAAGCGTCTGGTGTCATGATAGGGTGTAACATAAAATATAACCAAGTAATGTAACCCTTAGCATAATGCCACTGATTTGCGGCTGGAATACTTCGATACTCCTCTAGTACCAGATGACTCTCATAATCTGCTAGTATGTCATCAAGATGTCTGCCAACAATGCTGATAGGAACAACCACCAAGGGGGTCTCGAAATGATCTGCACAAATCCAAACTGACTCATGCATCGCTCTGGTAGATATATATACATCAAATTACTCCCACATGCCATCCATCCAGAGTAATATGAAATGGGGTCGAAAGGAATAGTGTCCTGTTGAGTAGTGTATGGTGTCTAGTCGATGTCATCATGTTGAATCCTATCAATATACACACAATATGGCCGCACAACATCAATCTCTCTAAACGGGCAATACAGACAAGCACACATGCAATCCTCAATATACCCTAGCACACTATCAAACCCATGTATGCCGTGGAAGTGGGATAAGATCCATCCCTGAAAATGAATAATAAAAAATACATTAGTAACAAGTGTAAACAAATTTGTTTTTAAATTAATAGTGGCTATGAAAATTATTCTCAGCATGGTACAGAAGCCTGTCATTTGCTTTTTCGTCTAAAGAGAACATTCACTCAGCTCGACGTACATGTATACCAAGCATGCAGCCCCCAGTTCCACTCGTGAATGCCCCCCAAGTCGATGAAATACTTAAGGTATACCACATCTACATAGGGTTTACTTTTGTCTACAAACATGGACGTGCCAACCAAGAGTAGGAAGAAACACCTCAAAGCATACTCTCGCTGCCATGTAACCTGCAGATCATCATCATCCGCTTCCTTGTCCAACTCTGGGTTTTCTATATATAGCTTCTACAAGCATGAAAATTTAGCATTAGCACCTATGGTGCTCTCATACTACATTAGGGCTTCCATTGGGTTAGCTCCTAAATAAATCATTTTCATCTCCTGGGCCTCATCGCGTTTGATCCTAAAACGATCAAGTAACTTCCCTCTGATGGGAGAGTGTAGAAAGAAAGCAATGTCATCAAGTGTAATCGTCATCTCGCCAATGGGAAGTGGGAAAATGACATTTTTATGCCACATCTCAATAAACGCCTCCTGCATGCCATGGATGATGGTCTTGTACCCAGAAAAATACAAATCGTTAAGGCTGGAGTATCTTAGCATACTTTGGAACCATTCATCCTTAGTTTGATGAAGCTAGTGGGTCTTTATGGTGGTTAACAGATTTTAAAAAATCGTGTTCCTGTTATAAAGAAAAATATAACAATATCAGTCGAATTGAATTTGGTTAAAACAAAAAAAATAACAACCATTAACAAATATACCTCTCAGGCCCAGACATGCAAAGAAACATGATCTCCAAAGTATATCAGTAATTATGTGTCAATGGGGATTCATGTATAAGGGCATGCAAGTGGATGGACACATCATGTGCAACTTCTTGTGTAAATGATATTGGGATGAGGGCCCATGTGATAGGAGGCTCCTAGAAGTGGACACTTCCCCATCGTGAGACCTAGGGACAGTTCCCTGCATAGCTCTGGCATGCTCATGGTTAAGGGTCCTCTGACAGCGAGCAAATATGGTTAAGGTCTCACGGCCGAGTCTCATTCTATTGTTTTTTGCATCCATTTTCCTGGAAAATAAATCAAACAAAGACATTAGACTGAAATTTTGTAAATTCTGTAGTAGGAAGGACCAAATTCTGATATGCATCTCCGAAAACCAGAAAAGACTCATTTGGGAGATGTATCTCCGAAAAAGCTTTGTGTTTTGATTCAATGGCAGAAGAAATTCCCAATCTTTCCTTAACCACCCTAAAATTATCCAAATCATAGTACATCTCTATAACATTACCTATTTCAAATTCTATATTACTACCTAATGTATTAAAAGTAAACTATTTTACCTAATACATTAATCAAAAGCAAAAAAGTTAAATGAGAAACTTACTCAAAAAAGTGTTGATAAGGATGAATACTTTTCAATGTAGTATGTGGAGTGATTTGGGATTGATAAGATTAAAGTAGAGATTCTTCTGTTGCTTGAAAATTTGACTAGAACAATGTTGCTCACGAGCTCAAATGAAAGAAGAAAAAGATTCAGCAAAATGAAGAAGTATCGGGGAGGGTCTGCATATATATATATATATATATATATATATATATATATATATATATATATATATATATATATATATATATATATATATATATATATATATATATATATATATATATATATATATATATATATATATATATATATATATATATATATATATATATATATACACACACACACGCACACATTAAAAACTTTCGGAGATGCATCTCCAAAAATTTTCCTTAATTTGAAAACAATGGTTAATTCAGAGATGCATCTGCGAACAAACTCTAAAACACATTCGGAGATGCATCTCCAAATTAAATTTGACATATTGAGAGAAGCTCGACAATTTGCGCTTATTTTATGTGAAAATGATGCGTCCGGAGATGCATCTTCTAAAATAGGGGACAATTTTTACTTTTCGCTAGAGGCTTGAGAGAACATGCAAGATGGGAAAATAAATTGCCAATAATAATCAAACGGCCCACTGAAGGGTCCAATTAGCTATCAAAGAGCCTAAGAGAGTGTGGTTTATTAATTTCTCCTTTGTAATTACCAACTAGATAGAGACACGCACGATGCGCGTGGTTGAGATGAATTTTCTAATTAATATTATAAAATGTAGATTTTGATTTTATTTATTATAAAAAAATTGTAATTGAGACGATAAGATAAAAGTGATAAAAAAAAGAGAGTGAAAATTTAAGTGAAAAGAAATATGTTTGAATCATAGATATGCAAATAAGATATCACAATTTAATTTTAAAACATGAAATAAGTTAAAAAAATTCAATAATTTTTTAAAATATTTCCTTTCCCTTTTTTTCAATATTTCATAGAAGAAAAACATTCCACATTCAAACTAATCATACTCTATGTAATCATATACGAATACTTTAAAATATTAGATAGATAAAGTTCTCTATTTTATATTGAATTTGAAAATATTGATTTGTAGTCTAGAAAAGAAGTGACTATGATTGTTGAATGAATCTCTATCGGTTGGATGATGATTTTGGTATTTAAATAGGCCAAATGTTGTTGTTTTTTAATATACAATTCATTTACAACAATTACCGTTGATTTAGTTCAATTGAATTAACTCGTTAATTTCAATTATGTACAATTTAACAATAAATTATTGGATAGTTTAATGCAATAAATTATTAATGATGGCTGAAAATTTATGTTTTAATTTTGTAATATATATCTGCAATTATAATTCAAAATAATATTTTAGAAACAATTTAAGGGCATTAATTTTTTTATTTGAAAATTAAAAATATGTTTGATAATTTTTTTGACATTGATATGAGATTTAGCATTTGAAGATAAAAATTTTGGAACATATAACCGCATTTATAATTAAAAAGAATATTATTTTTAATAAATACTAATCGGAAAAAAAAATAGATATAAAAAAATAATAATGATTAATATAAAAAATATATAATAAATTGTATTTTTATATTGTTTATACATAATTAATTGTCTCTTTTTTTGTGAGCGATGTGAGTAGTGATAATGTTATTATTTTTATTAAGAGATTAAAAAATGTTTTTATTTTTATGAAATTAAATTAGTACTTATAATTTTCTATCGAATTATTTAATAATTTATTTTTTTATTTTTTTAAGAATTGAATAAGTTTTCATAGTTTTTTTATCGAATTATTTAAAAAATGATTAATTTAAAGAAAAAAAATTGATCAATTTTAATATATTATAATAGTTTTTATGATTTTAAAGAAATCTTTTTTCAATTTTAGTATTTTGATTCACATAAATTTTTGTCTTTCATAAGAGTTGTACTTCTGTCTCTAGAATAAATATTTTATTTTTTTGTCTTTTCAAAGAATTGAACTCGAGTTCTCTGATAAAAAATAATTACTTCATTTGATTTTTTGAAAATGAATTAAAAAAAATGACACATAGAACAACGAGATGATGTGGCATAAATAAATTAAAAAAATTAACATGTGTCGTGATATAAATTACTACTTCAAATTTAATATACTAATTAATTAATACAGGACATGTTGTTGTTTTTTACTGTACCATTCATTTACAACAATTACCATTGATTTAATTCAATAGAACTCATCAATTTCAATCATGTAAAATTTAACCATATATTATTGGGCATAGCTGAAAATTTATGTTTTAGTTTTGTAATAGCTATATGCAATTAAAATTCAAAATAATATTTTAGAAATAATTTGAGGTATTTATTTTTCTATTTGAAAAATTATAAGTTAATTTTGAAAGAATTATTTTGATAAAATTTTTAATATTTGAAGATAAAATTTGGAACATATAACCACATTTATAATTAAGAAGAATATTTTAAAAAGAATATTTTTTTTAAAAAAAATATTTATAGGAAAATATATATATATATATATATATATATATATATATATATATATATATATATATATATATATATATATATATATATATATATATATATATATATATATATATATATATATATATATATATATATATATATATATATATATATATATATATATATATATATATATATATATATATATATATATATATATATATATATATATATATATGAAAAAAATAAAAATAAAAAATTAATATAAGAAAAATATAATAAGTTGTTTTTTATAATTGTTTCTACATAGTTGATTGTTTCTTTGTTTGTGAACAATTTAAGTAGAATGCGCCTAACGGGGGGGTGAATTAGGTGGTGGTCGATTTTTGACTTATTTTATACTTTCTGGTTTTGATTTAGTACTTTGAAAACTGTAAAGTGCAGAAAGTAAAGAGACACGGAGATTTATCCTGGTTCCTTCCACACCCCAGAAGTACGTCCAGTACCCTTGCTAACACGCAAGAGATTTCACTATTTTGTTAGAACTTTTACAAGACTCTTCCTAGTCTTATCAACTAAAGAACCTAATAAATACCAAGAACACCCTCTTGGATTTCCAATAAGTCTCTTGAGAACAATCCTCTCAAAAGATACCTCTTGTTTCCAACAATGGACAACAAGGAACAAAAGTAATCTAATACTTAATTCCAACAATCCTGGAAATAAGTTACACTTTGTATAATTTTATGAAGTATGATTTCTTGAAAGATGTTGATCACATAGAGTGACTTCTTTGAAGTTTCTTCTTTCTTATCTTGTAAGCAATTCAAATTGTAACACAATGGTTAGATAATGCTCAAAGATTTATGTTCTTTATATGTGTGAAAGTGCAGAAAATCTTTGTTCTTAAAAGTTAAGAAATATGAAGTTTGAATATTTTACAAAGTTCAGAATTATTGCATAAGAGAAGAGTTGTTTATGATTTGAAAGATTTTGTATTTAAAGTAATCAAGATACCTTTCCAAATGGACACTTTTCTGTTTGAAAAACTTGAGAGGATGCAATGTATGACCATGCATCTATTGGAGAAAAGGTGTGAAGGATATCTTGAAACCAGTTCAGTTTTTTCAAAATTTACAATGTGTAAATCGATTAACATAAGATGTAAATCGATTGCACGGGTTTGTAACGTTCAAGTTTTCAAAAAATTTGAAGTGTAAATCGATTAGCATGTTGTGTAAATCGATTTACAAGAGTTAAAAATTCACATTGTTCTGTGATCAATCGATTTACACTTCATGTAAATCGATTGCTGGCAGAGACAATTAGTTTTTGAAAAAGCATGTGTAAATCGATTTACACAAGATGTTAATCGATTTACAGCAGAGAAAAACTTAGAATTTGTTTTGAAATTTAAGTGAAGTGTTGTGGCAAGTGTGTATATCATTTTTGAGCATTTCTAATCAATGTAGTTCAAATGAGAATTGATATACTTGATTGCTTGCCATGATCCTTGAAGCTTTGAGTGAATGATGCTTTAAGCTAATTTCCACTTCTTTTCCTTCTTGCCATAGAGCTTGTTTATCTTTCATCAAACTAGCTTGTTTGTCTTTCATCAAAACTAAAGTTGAGTTGAGGCTTGAGATTACATTCTCCCCCTTTTTGATGATGACAAACCATCTTTCTTTATGAGTTGTTCAGAATTGGAGCAAAAAGTGTTTTCTCCCCCTGAGAAGATTTCTCCCCCTATGGAGAAAAAGATTTGAAAGCTTGCCCTGTAAAGACAATGAAAACAAACAACCATAAAGTGCTATCACATCCTTCTCCCCCTTTCACATTATCAAAAAGAAGGGAAAGATGCAACAAGAAATGATAACAGAATGACACATATATGAACATGAACAAAAACAAAAAAAAAACTTCTAAAATTATCGAACAAAGTTCAAGTACACAATACAAAAACTAACACTTGAAATACAACAAGACAAAAACATAATGATACTTATAACAAGAATTTAATAATATTGATCAGGAACATATTAGAAAGGTCCTTGATATGGAAATTGTTGTTGTAGAGGTGGTTCAGTGTATTGAGGAGGAGGAGGTGCTGGATTGTTTGGATCGTATGGAGGGATATGAAGATGTGAATAGAGGTATGAAAATTGTTGGTTCACATCATTCTGAAAAGCATTTATACGAGAGGAGGTAGAGTCATTTATCTCAGTCCATCGAGCATTGATGTTAGAATTGAGAGAAGCAAACAGTTGCATCATGTAATCCATAACATCTTGATTGGTTGGACCAGAAGAGGCAGCAGGAGGAGGAACTTCATTTTCTTCTTCATCTGCATTATTGCCTTCATCACCTACAACATCCTCTCCAATGTATGTGATGGTCTTTGCTTCAACATTGAAATGAACACCCATCCAAGAATCAACATTTTTGATGGAGATCTTATTTGTGATTGGATCCATTTCAATCCGCTCAAACCCAGTAAAATCTATATCAAATGCTGCCAGGATCCTTGTAATGAAGTATGCATATGGTAGAAAGGTGGCCCTTGCGGCAACTTTTAGCATATGCACCACAATCAATTTTGCCCAGTTTACCAGAATTCCATTTTTCCTCGCATAGATAATTTGCAGTTCTAGGTCGGTCACAGTACAATGATTCCCTGCTCTAGGAAACAGAATATACACCAGAAAATAGTGAAACAAACTATCATCAATATGAAAATTACCAGCACTCCATGTGTCCCGAGCTGGAATAACCCCGCCAAGACTTCGAATCCGCTTTGCACGGTATTCAGATTCTGATAACCTTCCAATGCTGTAGAAGAATTCTCGCTTCTGATAATTTTCCCAAGCAGCATCCTCTGAATCATAGAGGGTACTTCCAGAATATTGAATGTTCAAAATTCTGCCGATAGTTTTGGAATGCAGAGGAATTCTTTTCCTGAGCACATAGGTATAATATTTGTTGTTATCATAGCACATATTGCTGTAGAAGACTCTAACTAGATCCGGGTAATAGAAACCATGTGATGATATTAATGGTTCTAAACCATAAGCAATTAAATCCCTTTGAAACGAGAAGCATTCATCTGGAAAGGTAGATAACATACCGAATTTTGGAGCTGAGATAATTTTCTTTTGAAAATGCTTGATAAATCTTTCACGCTGTGGATCCGAGAGGTATGCGAATAAAGAGTTTTCAAATGTTGAAGCAGTTTGCTTCTTTCCTTTCTCTGAGGTAGATGCTTTTCTTTTGGGAGCCATGAATATGGTTAGGGTTTTGAGAAGAAAGATATAGAGTTTTTTGTGTTGTTATGAGAGAGAGAGAGAGTGTTGGAGTTATGAGATAGTTTTGGTGAGTTTAAATAATAGAGAGAGTAAGTGATGTCTTTATGAGGTTTTAATTTGGTGATTTGGTCAAGGTTTCATGATTGGTCAATAATAAGGTGGGAGGTTGAGAGAAAATGAAAGTTTGACCAATATATTAAAAGCTCATACAAGTATCACATGCTAAAAATTAATTTGCATAGAAAAAGTACACATAAGATGCTTCAGATTATGTGGTAAATCGATTTTCCCCTTGGTTAAATCGATTTACACAGAAAATTTTGATGAAAATTAATTTTCGTTCTGTGGTAAATCGATTTACATATTGTGTAAATCGATTTACACAAAAGATTTTATTAAAAAAAATGTTTTGCTTCAGTGGTAAATCGATTTATATACCAAGTAAATCGATTTACTTAAAGGAAAAATTTTAAAAACAGTAATTTTAACATTTGAAACATTGTCTAAATCCATATATATATACACATTAAAGTATAGTTAAGGATTGAGTGCACCTTATATATCTTGTTCATCTAGGATTCTGAGTTCACGACGAATTTTGAAAAATGCATCTTTTGCAAGTGGTTTTGTGAAGATGTCCGCGAGTTGATTTTGAGTGTCCACGAAAGTAATCTCGACATCTCCTTTGAGTACATGATCCCGGATGAAATGATGTCTGATGTCAATGTGTTTTGTCCGGGAATGCATAACTGGATTTTTCGTAATATTGATCGCGCTTGTGTTATCACATCAAAGCGGAATGCATCCAAGGTTTACTCCATAGTCAAGTAATTGTTGTTTTAGCCAAAGAATTTGAGCGCATCCACTTCCAGCCGCAATGTATTCTGCTTCAGCAGTGCTGAGAGCGACGCTTGCTTGCTTTTTGCATGACCATGAAACCAAGGCATTTCCAAGAATATGACATGTTCCACTTGTACTTTTGTGATCAGTCTTACAACCTGCATAGTCAGCATCAGAATAACCAACTAGATTGCACATACTACCTTTTGGATACCATAATCCGACGTTGGTTGTTCCTTTGAGATATTTTATTATGCGCTTGACTGCTGCAAGGTGAGACTCTTTAGGATTGGCTTGATATCTTGCACATAGGAAAACGCTGAACATGATGTCAGGTCTACTTGCTGTTAAATAGAGGAGTGAGCCAATCATTCCACGATACTTAGTTATGTCAATAGAGTTCCCTGATTCATCTGGATCAAGATAGGTGCCGGATCCCATAGGAATTGCACTTTCTTTGCTGCTTTCCATCTCAAACTTCTTTATAAGGTCTTTGCAATATTTTGATTGGTTTATGAAGATATCGTGTTTGAGTTGCTTAATTTGAAGACCGAGAAAGAAATTTAATCTTCCCATCATAGACATCTCAAACTCTCCTTGCATCATAGATGAAAATTCCTTGCACATATTTTGGTTAGTTGAACCAAAAACAATATCATCTACATAGATTTGTACAAGTAGAGTATGATGATTAACATTTTTTTATGAAGAGAGTGGTATCAACTTTACCCTTTACAAACCCTTTTTTCACATAGGAATGCGCTTAGTCTATCATACCAAGCCCTTGGTGCTTGCTTCAGCCCATAGAGAGCTTTCTTCAGTTTGAAGACATGATTAGGATGTTTGAAGTCTTCAAATCCGGGAGGTTGCTTTACATAGACTTCTTCATTTATGAATCCGTTGAGAAATGCACTTTTTACATCCATTTGAAAAAGTTCAAAGTCCAATGAGCATGCATATGCAAGTAATAGTCTTATTGCTTCCAAACGTGCTACCGGAGCAAAAGTTTCTTCAAAATCAATTCCTTCCTCTTGGTTGTATCCTTGAGCAACTAGTCTTGCCTTGTTTCGAGTGATTATACCATTTTCATCCATCTTGTTTTTGAAAACCCATTTGGTTCCAATGATACGTTTATTTCCTGGATTAGGAACAAGTTCCCAAACTTCGTTCTGCTCGAATTGGTTTAACTCCTCTTGCATGGCAAGGATCCATTGATCATCTTCTAGTGCTTGAGCCACTTTAGTAGGTTCAACTTGAGATACAAACGCCATATTCAAGCATGCATCCTTAAGATTTAGCCGTGTAGATACCCCTTTGCTAATATCTCCAATTATGTTGTCAATTGGATGATCACAATGAGTTCTCCATTCTTGAGGAAGATCATCATCATTTTCATTTTGATGTGAAAGTTCATGTGTTTGTTCCGGATTGACAATTTTGCCATCTCCGCAAGAATTTTCATGAGATAGATCTATAGAATCATCATCATCACAAATAACAACTTCCTCCTTGGAGGTGTTAGATTCATCAAAAGAAACATGCATTGATTCTTCTATAGTTAAAGTTCTTTTATTGTAAATTCTAAAGGCTTTGCTAGAAAGGGAGTAACCAAGAAAAATACCTTCATCCGATTTTTCATCGAACTTACCGAGATTGTCTTTGTCGTTGTTAAGGACAAAACATTTGCACCCGAAAATATGAAAGTGAGAGATATTTGGTTTTCTTCCTTTGTAAATCTCATATGGAGTTTTCTTTAGTATAGGTCTTATGATCACGCGATTTCTTACGTAACATGTTGTGCTTACCGCATCCGCCCAAAAATATTTAGGCAAAATTGAGTCACTTAGCATGGTTATTGCAAGCTCCACCAAAGACCTATTTTTCCTTTCAACTACTCCATTTTGTTGCGGAGTTCTTGGTGCTGAAAAATTGTGGAAGATCCCATTTTCTTCACAAAATTCTTCAAATAGACTGTTTTGGAACTCTCCACCATGATCACTTCGAATTGATGTTATCTTTAATGACTTCTCATTTTGAACTTGTTTTGCATATCTCTTGAATGCTTCATTTTTGTGCACTAAAAACAAAGTCCAAGTGAAACGGGAAAAGTCATCTACAATAACTAAAGCATAAATGTTACCTCTGAAGCTTCTTGTTCTAGATGGACCAAAAAGATCCATGTGCAACAATTGAAGTGGTCTTGTTGTTGAAACCACATTCTTTGGTTTGAAAGTTGATTTGGTCTGTTTGCCCTTTTGGCATGCACTACATAATTTGTCTTTAATGAACTTCATCTTTGGTAGACCAATAACTAAGTCATGCTTAACCAATTTGTTCAAGTGCTCCATGTGTATGTGAGCAATCCTCTTGTGCCATAACCAAGCGTCATTGTTGTTTACCATAAGAAATTGTACCTTCATAGACAAATCATCTAGAGTAATCATAAAAATATTGTTAAATCTTATACCTTTGAGTTTTACCTCATTGGTTGCCTCATCCATAATAAGGCATTCTTCTTTGTTGAATTTGATCTTGAACCCTCTATCGCAAAGTTGACTTATGCTAAGAAGGTTGTGTTTTAATCCTTCAACATAGAGAACATCCTCAATTTGAATGGATGGAGGTGTGTCAACTATACCAACACCAAGAATCTTTCCTTTGGTGTTGTCTCCATAGGTGACATACCCTTTGGCTTTATGTACTAGATATGAAAATTGGTGTACATCTCCTGTCATATGCTTTGAACATCCACTGTCAAGATACCAACGATTTGATGTGGATTTCAAGCATACCTACAAAAACAAATTATTTCTTGTTAGGTACCCAAGTTGCCTTGGGTCCTTCATAGTTAGTTCCCTTTTTCACCCATGCATAATGTCCACTAGCCATACTGAAATTTCTAATATAGCATGCATTGGGTGTGTGTCCAATAATACCACAGTAAAAACAGTTTGGAACAAATTTGCTCTTGTATCTAGGAATTTGTTTTCTTTTAGATACATTAGCCTTTTCTTTTGATGATTATGAACAACTTGCTTCTTACTTGGTTTCTTAGTATTCACATAACCAATACCTCTTTTATCATTTGGATAACGTTGTTGGCTTAGTAATCCTTCCAATCCTATTTGTCCTTTTTCATATCGTTCAATGACTTTTTTCAATTGAACAATTTGAAAGACATTTGATTCACACTTGGAGCATGCAAAGTTTTCCTTTTCTTTTATAAAATTCTGTTTTTGAAGATCAAAATCTTTAGTCATGGTGTCAATTTTTTCTAGACAAATTAGAAGTTCTTTTTCTTGGTTTGACACCTTTTTGTATAAACTTTTGCATTCTTTCAAGAGTTCAGCAATTGCACCTTGAACATCATCATCAAAAAGATTAAATTCATTACTAACCTCTTCTTCGTCGTCGGAGTGATGCGATGCCATTAAGGCTAAATTTGCAAATTCGTCGCTTTCCGATTCCGATGTACTGCTCATATCATTATCTTCCCATGCTATGTAGGCTTTCTTTTGTTTTGAGTCCTTTCCTTTGAATTCGTTTTTCTTTGGGAGATTTGGACAGTTTGGCTTGATATGTCCTTGCTTTCCACATTCATAGCATGAAACATCTTGTGTTGATGTTGAGGCTTCTCTTTTCTTGAAGTGCTTTCTCTTATGTGCATGAGATCCGCCTTTGTCATTTCCGCCAAAAAACTTCCCAAGTCTTTTCACAAGAAGCATGAAATTTTCATCTTCTTTCGGATTGTCTTCTTTTACAACTTCCTTTGAATCAATTTTTAAAGCAATGTTTTTGGACTTCTTTTCTAGATTCTCATGTTTTTCAAGTCTACCGAGTTCCATTTCGTATTCTTGAAGTTTGCCAAATAATGTAGCGGAAGTCATTGCGGAGAGACTCTTCTTTTCCGAGATTGCTGTTACCTTTGGTTGCCATTCCCTAGTCAATGATCTAAGGACTTTCAAGTTGAGTTCATCATTTGTCAAGGTTTTACCAAGAGCACTTAAGTGATTCGTCAAATGCACAAATCTCTTTTGTAAGTCAAGAATGGATTCTCCGGGCTGCATTCGAAATAGTTCATATTCTTGACTTAAGGTATTTAGCCTTGATCTTTTTACTTCAGTCGTTCCTTCATGAGTTTGAACCAAGGTATCCCAAATTTCCTTTGATGTTCTGCATGTCGAGACACGGAAAAATTCGTCCATACTGAGTGCACCTTGAAGAAGGTTTATTGCCTTTTTGTCATAGAGAACTTTCTTTTTATCATCGTCGTCCCATGTAGTTTTAGGCTTTGAAGAGCCAACACCATTGATTACCGTTACCGGGATAAATGGACCATTTTCAACAGCATCCCATACTTCCTCTCCTTGTGCTTCTAAATGCGCCTTCATGCATATTTTCCAGAAGTCAAAATATTCACCACAGAATAGAGGAGGCTTGTTGTTACTACCACCATCTCTGAAAACGGGTTGATGATTTGCGGAAGCCATTATGGATCTCTAGGAGCAGGTTACCTATAACCTACTCTGATACCAATTGTAAGTTTAAGAATGCGCCTAAGAGGGGGGGTGAATTAGGTGGTGGTCGATTTTTGACTTATTTTATACTTTCTGGTTTTGATTTAGTGCTTTAAAAACTGTAAAGTGCAGAAAGTAAAGAGACAGGGAGATTTATCCTGGTTCCTTCCACACCCCGGAAGTACGTCCAGTCCCCTTGCTAACACGCAAGAGATTTCACTATTTTGTTAGAACTTTTACAAGACTCTTCCTAGTCTTATCAACTAAAGAACCTAACAAATACCAAGAACACCCTCTTGGATTTCCAATAAGTCTCTTGAGAACAATCCTCTCAAAATATACCTCTTGTTTCCAACAATGGACAACAAGGAACAAAAGTAATCTAATACTTAATTCCAACAATCCTGGAAATAAGTTACACTTTGTATAATTTTATGAAGTATGATTTCTTGAAAGATGTTGATCACATAGAGTAACTTCTTTGAAGTTTCTTCTTTCTTCTCTTGTAAGCAATTCAAACTGTAACACAATGGTTAGATAATGCTCAAAGATTTCTGTTCTTTATATGTGTGAAAGTGCAGAAAATCTTTGTTCTTAAAAGTTAAGAAATATGAAGTTTGAATATTTTACAAAGTTCAGAATTATTGCATAAGAGAAGAGTTGTTTATGATTTGAAAGATTTTGTATTTAAAGTAATCAAGATACCTTTCCAAATGGACACTTTTCTGTTTGAAAAACTTGAGAGGATGCAATGTATGACCATGCATCTATTGGAGAAAAGGTGTGAAGGATATCTTGAAACCAGTTCAGTTTTTTCAAAATTTACAATGTGTAAATCGATTAACATAAGATGTAAATCGATTGCACGGGTTTGTAACGTTCAAGTTTTTCAAAAAATTTGAAGTGTAAATCGATTAGCATGTTGTGTAAATCGATTTACAAGAGTTAAAAATTCACATTGTTCTATGATCAATCGATTTACACTTCATGTAAATCGATTGCTGGCAGAGACAATCAGTTTTTGAAAAAGCATGTGTAAATCGATTTACACAAGATGTTAATCGATTTATAGCAGAGAAAAACTTAGAATTTGTTTTGAAATTTAAGTGAAGTGTTTGTGGCAAGTGTGTATATCATTTTTGAGCATTTCTAATCAATGTAGTTCAAATGAGAATTGATATACTTGATTGCTTGCCATGATCCTTGAAGCTTTGAGTGAATGATGCTTTAAGCTAATTTCCACTTCTTTTCCTTCTTGCCATAGAGCTTGTTTGTCTTTCATCAAACTAGCTTGTTTGTCTTTCATCAAAACTAAAGTTGAGTTGAGGCTTGAGATTACAAATGTTATCAATTTTATTAAAAGACTAAAAAATATTTTACTTTTATAGGAATTAAATTAATTCTTATATTTTTTTATCAAATTATTTAATAATTGATTAATTTTATTATTTTAGATATTGAATAAGCTCTCATAGTTATTTTAGCGAATTATTTGAAAATTGATTAATTAAAAAAAAAAACAAGATTGATCAATTTTAATTTATTATAATAGTGTAATTATGATTTTAAAGAAAACGAAATTTCAATTTTGGTGTTTTGATTCACATATATTTTTTTGTCTTTGTGAGAAGTTCAACTTGTGACTTTCTATAGAGAATAAATATTATAGTGAATTATAAATAATTGTTGAAAATTTATATTTTAATTTTGTAATATATATTTGCAATTATAATTCAAAATAATATTTTAAAAATAAATTGAGACATTTGTTTTTCCATTTGAAAATTATAAGTTAAATTTAAAAGAATTGTTAGATAACATTTAAGATATTGATATGAGGTTTAATATTTGAAGATAAAATTGGAACATATATTCGCACTTATAACTAAGAATAATATTTTAAAAAGAATATATATTTTTTAAATATTGATAGGCAATATATATATATATATATATATATATATATATATAAAAATAATGATTAATATAAGAAAAATATAATAAGTTATATTCTTATCATTTTTTCTACGTAATCGATTGTCTCTTTTGTTGTGAGCGATAATGCTATCACTTTTATTAAGAGATTAAAAATATTTTCATTTTTATAGAAATTAAATTAATTCTTATAATTTTTTATTGAATTATTTAATAATTTGTATTTAAAGAAAATAAAATTGATCAATTTTAATTTATTATAATAGTTTTTATAATTTTAAAGAAAATAAAATTTCAATTTTAGTGTTTTGATTCACATATATTTTTGTTTTTGTGAGGAGTTGAACTTGTGACTTCTAAAAAATTAAATTTTTTTTTTGTCTTTTCAAAGAGTTGAACTCGTGACCTCTAATAAAGAATAATTATTATATTTAATCTTTTAAAAATAAGTTAAGAGACTTCATATTTTTATATAACTGTTTCAAATTTAATATATTATATAGAAGGTCGGACAACTGTAGTAGTAATAATAATAATAATAATAATAATAACAATAATAATAATAATAATAATAATAATAATAATAATAATAATAATAATAATAATAATAATAACAACAACAACAACAACAACAACAACAACAACAACAACAACAACAACAACAACAACAACAACAACAACAACAACAACAACAACAACAACAACAACAACAACAACAACAACAACAACAACAACAACAACAACAACAACAACAACAACAACAACAACAACAACAACAACAACAACAACAACAACAACAACAACAACAACAACAACAACAACAACAACAACAACAACAACAACAACAACAACAACAACAACAACAACAACAACAACAACAACAACAACAACAACAACAACAACAACAACAACAACAACAACAACAACAACAACAACAACAACAACAACAACAACAACAACAACAACAACAACAACAACAACAACAACAACAACAACAACAACAACAACAACAACAACAACAACAACAACAACAACAACAACAACAACAACAACAACAACAACAACAACAACAACAACAACAACAACAACAACAACAACAACAACAACAACAACAACAACAACAACAACAACAACAACAACAACAACAACAACAACAACAACAACAACAACAACAACAACAACAACAACAACAACAACAACAACAACAACAACAACAACAACAACAACAACAACAACAACAACAACAACAACAACAACAACAACAACAACAACAACAACAACAACAACAACAACAACAACAACAACAACAACAACAACAACAACAACAACAACAACAACAACAACAACAACAACAACAACAACAACAACAACAACAACAACAACAACAACAACAACAACAACAACAACAACAACAACAACAACAACAACAACAACAACAACAACAACAACAACAACAACAACAACAACAACAACAACAACAACAACAACAACAACAACAACAACAACAACAACAACAACAACAACAACAACAACAACAACAACAACAACAACAACAACAACAACAACAACAACAACAACAACAACAACAACAACAACAACAACAACAACAACAACAACAACAACAACAACAACAACAACAACAACAACAACAACAACAACAACAACAACAACAACAACAACAACAACAACAACAACAACAACAACAACAACAACAACAACAACAACAACAACAACAACAACAACAACAACAACAACAACAACAACAACAACAACAACAACAACAACAACAACAACAACAACAACAACAACAACAACAACAACAACAACAACAACAACAACAACAACAACAACAACAACAACAACAACAACAACAACAACAACAACAACAACAACAACAACAACAACAACAACAACAACAACAACAACAACAACAACAACAACAACAACAACAACAACAACAACAACAACAACAACAACAACAACAACAACAACAACAACAACAACAACAACAACAACAACAACAACAACAACAACAACAACAACAACAACAACAACAACAACAACAACAACAACAACAACAACAACAACAACAACAACAACAACAACAACAACAACAACAACAACAACAACAACAACAACAACAACAACAACAACAACAACAACAACAACAACAACAACAACAACAACAACAACAACAACAACAACAACAACAACAACAACAACAACAACAACAACAACAACAACAACAACAACAACAACAACAACAACAACAACAACAACAACAACAACAACAACAACAACAACAACAACAACAACAACAACAACAACAACAACAACAACAACAACAACAACAACAACAACAACAACAACAACAACAACAACAACAACAACAACAACAACAACAACAACAACAACAACAACAACAACAACAACAACAACAACAACAACAACAACAACAACAACAACAACAACAACAACAACAACAACAACAACAACAACAACAACAACAACAACAACAACAACAACAACAACAACAACAACAACAACAACAACAACAACAACAACAACAACAACAACAACAACAACAACAACAACAACAACAACAACAACAACAACAACAACAACAACAACAACAACAACAACAACAACAACAACAACAACAACAACAACAACAACAACAACAACAACAACAACAACAACAACAACAACAACAACAACAACAACAACAACAACAACAACAACAACAACAACAACAACAACAACAACAACAACAACAACAACAACAACAACAACAACAACAACAACAACAACAACAACAACAACAACAACAACAACAACAACAACAACAACAAACAATAACAATAATAATAATAATAATAATAATAATAATAATAATAATAATAATAATAATAATAATAATAATAATAATAATAATAATAATAATAATAATAATAATAATAATAATAATAATAATAATAATAATAATAATAATAATAATAATAATAATAATAATAATAATAATAATAATAATAATAATAATAATAATAATAATAATAATAATAATAATAATAATAATAATAATAATAATAATAATAATAATAATAATAATAATAATAATAATAATAATAATAATAATAATAATAATAATAATAATAATAATAATAATAATAATAATAATAATAATAATAATAATAATAATAATAATAATAATAATAATAATAATAATAATAATAATAATAATAATAATAATAATAATAATAATAATAATAATAATAATAATAATAATAATAATAATAATAATAATAATAATAATAATAATAATAATAATAATAATAATAATAATAATAATAATAATAATAATAATAATAATAATAATAATAATAATAATAATAATAATAATAATAATAATAATAATAATAATAATAATAATAATAATAATAATAATAATAATAATAATAATAATAATAATAATAATAATAATAATAATAATAATAATAATAATAATAATAATAATAATAATAATAATAATAATAATAATAATAATAATAATAATAATAATAATAATAATAATAATAATAATAATAATAATAATAATAATAATAATAATAATAATAATAATAATAATAATAATAATAATAATAATAATAATAATAATAATAATAATAATAATAATAATAATAATAATAATAATAATAATAATAATAATAATAATAATAATAATGGTATTTTATTTTTTTTAAAAATACTATCAATTTGATTCTCTTTATATTCGGTTACCCTTTAATCATATTCAACTTACACTTCAAATATTTATAAGTGTAAACACGTGCTATGCTATGATCACTTTAGTTACAAAATGCATGAGGTATGGTAAACCAACTCATTCATGTGATACTTATCATGCCAACAGAGCCTTGCATCAACCTAACATTAACACTCCAAATATATATATTAATTATCTCTTCTTCGACTGTTAAATATACAATATTATTTTCCCCAATAACAACATATATTAATAAAAGTTCATTAGAGAATGGAGAGTCCAAAACAGAATAATGTCAGCTTCTTTCAGATGCCACTTCACTATCCAAGATACACAGAGAAAGACTACCAAGACATGCCTGAATGGAAGCTTGATAGTCTCCTTAAGGAGTATGGTTTGCCTACAAATGGTGATTTGGCTTTCAAAAGAGACTTTGCTATGGGTGCTTTTCTTTGGCCTAAGTTCTCTCTTAACTCAAAGTCTTGATTCAGCCCAACTACTTTACTACCTATATATATATATATATAATGCAATAAGATGTTTTGATTCAATACTTATGTAGTTTATATAAATGTAACTTACTTTGAACTAATGTATAATGTTACTTATGAGTTCTATATATACACTTTAGTTTCTTTCAACCCTCACTCAACTATGTAAGTTTTTCAAATATGAAGAGTTGATATAGCGTTGAAGGCTTGGATACAATGAGTAGACGGTGGAATCGGTTGCAAGATCAGATATCAAGATTCTTACATAGAGATATGTAGCTTTTTCACCCTATCAAAAATAATGTTACTATCGCATTTAGTGTTTGTGTTTTAGAATATCTTATTAAAAAAGTATTGTTTGATAAATCTAACTCAAGGGGTTCAACTTTTTCCACGATCAACGTCACTCTAGAAATATACATTAAAAGTTACAATGTTTTTATGATAATGAAAGAGACTCATTTTTTGTTTGTATACTTCTAAAATCATATAGAAACATGGGACAGGTAAAGTTAGGCTCAAAAATACCATCATTAAAACATGATCCAACAACTCTCAAAGGGAACATAATGTAGGAAAATATGTAACTAAACTACTATAAGAGTTTACGCTTCAAAGACTATTGGAAATGATTGAATTCGAGGGGTTTGTTAACAAATTAGAATTGGTGGACGTTATTGGAAATAAGTCTGTATGGTTTGTTATTATATATGATTGGCAATATTTTGTAATTAATATTTGAAACAAGATATAACATCAAGTTGTGAGACATTTTGTCGTAAAGTGTGTGTGGAACAAACAACATATTAAGCAAAATATCACACTATATGTGAGACATCTTGTCTCGTTTTGTTTGCTTGGCGCGCCAAATTGGGTGTAGTATTTTTTGCGATTTTGGATATTTATTTTCTTTTATGTCCAATCACATATTTGATTGTTTATGCGCATTTTGGTTTTAGAAAGATTTAATCTAAATCTGTTTTAGCAAGATTTAATTTCATATTTTCAAGAGATTCAAATTTATTTAAGAATTGTTTTAATCAAGATTTACAATCAACATTATGAAGATTGATCATATGTGTATTTTGAGGTTTAGCGGCATTCAAACTAAAATTTTTATTGGTTCTTCTAACTGGACTTTTGTTGCTATTTAAGGAATTGGTATCATTTGTGAAGGCTCAGACCTTGTTTTGTTTTGTAATACTCTATTCTTAAATCATATTTCTAAGTTAGATGAATAGAGTATTTCAGTTGTAGTATTTTTTTCATCATTCATATTCTTTTGTAATTGTCTAAACACTTGGGATAATGTTTGAGTAAAAAGTGAGAAGGATCTTAGATTCAAGAGGAACCTAGATCGAAGTTCTCTGGTAGTATTAGGAAAAGAGACATTGAATTGGGAGAGTTCAAATAAGACTAATTTGTACTTCTGACTATTAAGAGTGAATTTCCTTTCTTTGGGTTAATGCCCCCACAATGTAGGTAACTTTGCATCGAACTGAGTTAACAATTCATGTGTTATTTAATTTATGTATTTGTCCTTCCTATTACACATACTCATTGCCATTCACATTATTCCAACATTGTATCTGGCATCTTGTCATCAGTAGAATAAAATTTCAATTGGTATCATCGAATGAACTATGTTCTAGTTGGGCGAGCTCCAAGGTTATTCTACATTTTATTCAAAATGGACACTGCTAAAGAAGAAGGATATGTGAATCAATCACTTATTCTTGATGGTATAATCTATGAGTACTGGAAGGCTCATATGGTTGTCTTTCTCAAGTATATGGATAGTAAGACTTGGAAAGCAATAATAAATGGATAAAATCCTCTAAAGGTTACAACTGAAGACGACACTGAAACCTTGAAGCATGAAAAGTAATGGTCAAAGGAGGAAGAGAAGAAAAACTTGGTAATTATCGTGCCCATAATTCCATTTATAATGGAGTTGACAAGAATATCTTTAGAATTAATAACACTTATAGCAATGCCAAATATTTTTCAAAAACTCTATAATTTTCTCATGAAGGCACCTCCAAGGTTCGTATGTCAAGACTTCAACTCTTCACAATAAAATTTTAAAATCTAAATAGGAAAAATGATAAAACCATTGGTGAATTTAATGTTCTTCTTCATGATAATGCAAATAACTCTTTTGCACTTTGTGAAAAATATCAGAATAAAAGCTGGCTAGAAAGATTCTCATATCTCTTTCAAAGAGGTTTGATTTGAAAGCCACAACCATTGAGAAAGAATAAGATGTGAGTACTATCAAAGTTGATATTTGATAAGTACTCTTATAACCTTTGAAATGCCTATTAATGACAAATATGAGAAAAAGAACAAGAGTGTGGCATTCAAAGATGATGTTGAAGAAGATGAGGATCATGTAGAAGGTGATATTGATGATAACCTAACTGAATATATGGATTTTCTAGCCAAAATGTTTGGCAAGATCATGAGGATACTTGATAGGAGATCATGGAATAAACAAAATAACGGTAAGGGAATCCATTGTCATGAAAGTGAAAGTGAAAGTGAATGGATCTGAATCATCAGACAACTGCTATATATGGTGTCTGCGAGAAAAGATTTAACATCAATGTTGCATGGTTTCAAAGTCGAATGCAACTAAATTATGTAATTGGAAACTTGTTCATTTAAATCTCATAAGTATGAGGAAGATTTTCTCAAAAAAGGCCATCATTGGTCTTCATAATCTCAAGATTTAATAAGGGAAGATTTTGGAAGAATTTTAGATAGGAAAGTAGACCAAGATATCACACAAGAAGGTTCTACATCTTACCACCTCCAAAATTCTTGAGTTACTTCACATGGATCTCATGAGGCTCAAGAAATTTGAAAGTATTGGAGGAAAGAGATATGTCTTTGTGTATGTTGATGACTTCTAAAGGTACACATGGGTTGATTTTCTTCGGAAAAAATATGATACCTTTAATGTCTTTGAAAGTTTATGTCAAAGTTTTCAACATGATAAGGGAAAAGATATTGGTAATATTGTAAGAGTTCATAGTGATCATGGAAGAAAATTTAAGAACTCAAGATTCTCGTAATTATGTACATTTGAATGTATATCTCATGAGTTTTATTCCCCCATCACCTCTCAACAAAATGGGGTTTTTGAGTATAAGAATCAAACTCTTCAAGAAATCGCTAGGGTCGTGATTCATTCCAAAAATATACCCTATCACTTTTGGGCAGAAACAATGAACATTGCTTGTCATATTAACAATCGTGTAACCATTCGACCAAGCATCAAAGCAATTCATTATGAGTTGTGGAGAGGAAAAAATCCAAGTGTGAGATATTTTCATGTCTTTCGTAGCAAATGTCATATTCTTGCTGATAGAGAGCAAAGACACAAGTTGGATCCTAAAGGTGGTGAAATAATATTATTGGATATTCTACAAATATTAGGGCATGTCGAGTGTTAAATAATCGTACAAGATCTATGGTGGAGTCCATAAATGTTATTGCTAATAACATCTAATACGAAGTTATCAATCATGAAGAGGAGGAGTATAATATTCCTGAGCAGCATGTCACACACGGTGTACCAGACAAAGACAATGACATCCATGTGCCAATTAAAGATGAGAACTATAAAGTTGGAGAAGATAATGCTCCTATAAACAAAGGACCATCTACAAGAGTTCATAAGAATCATCCCATTCAAAACATAATTGGGGATCTAAATGAAAGGGTCATTACCAGGTTCAAAGAGCCTAACAATTACAAATAAGTAATAGATAATATGGGCTTTATATTAAAAAGTGAGCCCAAGAACGTCAAGGAAGCTCTCAAGGATGAATACTGAATAAATGACATGCAATAAGAACTTGGTCAATTCAAAAGGAATAGAGTTTAGGAGTTGGTCCCTAGACCCAACTTTCCCAACATTACAAGTACCAAGTGGATCTATAAAAACAAATTTGGCGGGAATGGAAATGTCACTAGAAACAAGGCGTGTCTAGTGGCTCAAGGTACACCTAAATAGATAATGTATACTTTGATGAAATTTTTCCCCCTGTCACTCTTTTAGAATCTTAAGGTTGTTATTAGGAATATCATGTCTTTTAAAGCTCAGATTGTATCAAATAGATGTGAAAAATTCCTTCCTGAATGGATATATGAATGAAGAAGTTTATGTTGAACAACCTAAATGATTTGTTGATCCTATTCACCACATCATATTTACAAGCTTGAGAATGTTCTCTATGGATTGAAACAAGCTCCCAAACTTTGGTATGAAAGGCTCATAGAGTCTTTTATTAGTAATGGTGATGTTAGAGGTTTAATTGACAAAACTCTGTTTTTTAAGAAGGAATAAGGAAATCTCATAATAGCCCAAATCTATGTGGATCGCATTGTGTTTAGAGGGATATCAAGCAAGATGGTAGGACATTTTGTTAAACAAGTGCAATCTGAATTTGAAATGAGTTTGGTTAGGGAACTTGCATAATTTCTTGGTTTTAAAGTTAAGCAAATTAAATATGACACATTTGTGTCACAAAGCAAGTATGCTAAGAATATTGTAAAGAAGTCTAACCTTGAAAATTCTAGGCATAAACGTACCCATGCAGCCACCCATGTCAACCTTACTAAAGATGATAAATGAGTGGATGTTGATTAAATTTTCTATATAAGTATGTTTAGAAGTCTATTGTATCTCATTATTTGCATCCTGACACCACCTTATATGTCGGTGTTGAAGAAGTGAAAAACACAAGAAGGGAGGTTGAATTGAAAACTTAAAATCAAATGTAATCAAATCCGCAAAGACACAATATTTTTATCCTGGTTTGTTTGATCTCAAACTACTCCAGTCCACCCATGTCAACCTTACTAAAGATGATAAATGAGTGGATGTTGATTAAATTTTCTATATAAGTATGTTTAGAAGTCTATTGTATCTCATTATTTGCATCCTGACACCACCTTATATGTCGGTGTTGAAGAAGTGAAAAACACAAGAAGGGAGGTTGAATTGAAAACTTAAAATCAAATGTAATTAAATCCGCAAAGACACAATATTTTTATCCTGGTTTGTTTAATCTCAAACTACTCCAGTCCACCCGTATAGGTGATTTCTCTTCTCTCCAACGAGGACTTAATTCACTAATCAAAAACTGATTACAATCACTACTTTGACAATTATCAAAGTCCTCTTAAGTACAACCACAATCTGGTCAATCTCAAGGAAAAACTTACTTAATCAAGATAAAAGAATTATGTGTATCGTTGTTTTTCTTTACAAAAACAGTTATCACAACTATGATATTTTACACAATTTTGAGCATGGAAAAGAGTATGTAAGCTTGCAGCGTTTAGAGATGTATTACAGTCGTGTTCCAAAATCGTAAACGATTTGTCCTTTTAGCTTGATTAAATAGGCAATGGAATCTTGTCCAACATAAAGCGTGATAATGAACATTTAAAATGTTTCCATATTGAGAAGATTCTTGTTTGAATGAAGTCGTTGCATGTGATTCTGTCTTGATTGAATAGTAACACTTCAGAATCTTACAATCTTGTATGTTGCAGTTGCTTCAGAACATTGATGACTTAGAGTTGTGAGGATCTGGTTTTATATGAACCTTCTATTCAAAATCAGAGTATTCATCATTTCAGCGCAGGTTCTGATCATCATTCTTCAGCGCAGATTCTGATTACCTCAACGTGAAAGCTTCTATAGCTTAACTTTTGATGCTGCTTTGGTCAGAACTTCTCAGCGTGAAAGCTTCTATAGCTTAACTTCTGATGCTGCTTTGGTCAGAACTTCTGCATACACAGTAACACAAATTTAGAGTGCATATTTGTTCTTTGTGTTTGTTATCATCAAAACTCTAATTAAGGGTTGTAGAATCAAACTATGTTCTAACAATCTCCCCCTTTTTTATGATGACAAAAACTAGGATTTTCAATGAAAAATATGGAACAAAAAGCTTAAGAGAGACTCCCCTTGAGTTGATTACTTCCCTGAAGTTCCTTGTCGTCAGAGCTTTTGATACATCTCCTTCCGTTCTTATCAGAATGTGTTCCTGTACAAGCTTTTCCGAAAGTAGAAATTAAAATATTCAGAATGTTTGAGACTTTGTCCTGGTATACAGTTGTTGAAAATATCTTACTTTCTCCCCCTTTTTGTCAGGTATCAAAAAGCAATATAATCAGAGTCAAAAAGATGAATTATATTGAAAACATAATGCAATGACAAGTTTCATAAACAAGGAGGTAAAGATAAAAAATTATAGATAAACAGTTTTAAAGAAAATCTAAGAAGGAGGGGGAGACGTGTGAACAACGCTTCCAACAAGCTCTTGATCTGAGTGCTTGATTCTTCCTGCTTTCCCAGAATGTCTTTGATTTCTTTTGTAGTATCTTCTTGTTTATCCAGAATACCCTTGATCTCTTTGTTTGTATCCTCTTGCTTATCCAGTCTAACATGGATTAATGCATTCTCTTTCTTCAACTCTTCAAAAGTTTGCATGACTAGAGGAGAAGCTGGTGTATCTTCAGGGGTTGCATGTTGTTCAGAACATTCTGCAGCCTCTTCTGATTGAACCACTTCTTCTGCTGCAATCATGTTTTCTGGAACAGTAGTCAGAGAGATACTATCAGAATCTGGTTCAGCGACTTCTGAAGGATGGTGCTCTTTCCAGGGAGCATTATACAGCGAAAGAATTTCTTTCTTACACCATTGGCTCAGAACTTGATCTTGGAAGGCTTTCAGCTGATCACTGAAGTTCTGCTGAGCCTTTTCATAGCCCAATTCTTTCAGCTTCAGAGTTTCAGAATTGAGCCATTTTCTGAATCCTTCCTACAGAGAATCAGAAGCAGCAAGATTAGAAATCTCTTGGCTTGCTTGCTTCAAAGAATTGATCTATTCATGCATTCTGTTTCAAAAATCAACAGATTCTTACCAACATCTGATTTTGTTGCGGTTGGTTTAGGTTAGGGAATGGCAATTTTGTTTAAGGTGGAAGCTAGTCGATCTAGCACTAGTGGATTAATGACAAGTATAAGGTTGTCAGATGGATGGTTGATGTGTGAAGGAGTGGAAGAGTCAGAAATTAGAATTAGTGTGTTAGGGGTGTTTGGTGGTGTAGATTCATATGGTGAAGGGATTTCTGGAATATCATGAATAGTGAGAGGTAAGCGAACTGTAAGGGGTTCTGTTATTCCAGGGATTGGGATAGTGGTATTAGAATCTGAAGGAGAGTCTTCAGATTGGTTTGTGGTAGCGTGTTGGGTTTATGGTTCAGGAATTTCAGAAGATGGGTTTTCAGAAGGTGGAGAGAGAGAGTTCCTATTTTTTGGTTATGGTGAGTTGAGGTTCATGTGTTCTGGTTGAGGAGAGTGTGGTTGTGGATTTTCTGGTTATTGTTGAGAGTTTGGATTTTATGGTATTGGAGAGGAAAAGTCTTGATCAAACAGTTCAATGTCAGATAGAACTTTGGCAAGTTCTAGTTGATGATGTTCTGGATTTGGATTTTGATTGGGGAAGTGAGGTTCATTCAAAAAGTTTCCAAGAGTTACAGATGGGTCAAACTCTATGTCAAAATCCTCAAATGTTTGGGGTGAAGGATTTTCTGTTGGTTGAGCGGGAATGGTTTCAGATATTGGAACAACTATTGATTATATAACAGAAACAGAAGATGGGTTACCTTTCTTTTTCGCAGCTTTAGGTATCTTCTAAGAGGATCCTTCTCCTGCTGCTTTCCTATTTTTGGATTTCTTTAGCACAACCTCTGGAGCTGGCTTGTGCAGATCTTGGATGTTGATATCTGGAATAGTCTCATCAGCCTTGCAAGCTTCAAGGTATCTGACTATGATTTCTGGGGAGGCATTTATCTCAAAAAATAGTGGAAAATCCTTCAGATGGATTCTCCTAGAAGTGGCGGCCTCATGAGAAGCAATAGTCGGTTCCCACTTAATGTTCTCAATAATCTTCATTTTCTTCAGATTCTTGGCATTCAAAGGTTTTCCAGCGGTTGCTTCCAGAGTACTTATTTCTTGAGCCTCTGTCAGATGTTCTATCAGCCTGTTTTCTATTAGAATATCTGAAATCAGTCTTCCTAGGGGAATCCAATCCTTCTTAGTTCTTTCGTCTTCTCTAGTTTCCTTCACACTTGTTCTGAGATGATTGAAGAGCAAGTGTGGATGGTTTATCTTGGTCTTCTTTGCAATGAAGTAAATCAGAAACTGCTGATCAATATTGATGTAATCAGGAGAGCTTGTAGGCTTCCTGTGATTGATACATCCCAGAATTATTCTAGCCCAGATTCTGTGATGATCCTTCAAGTCTCTGATCTTGCTGGATGGCTGTCCAGAAGTGAAGATTTCCTTGGCAATAGATTTTAGATCAGAACACCTATCATCCATATCAGTGCATCTGACTCCACCACCATTTATCCAATGAGTTTCCCAATTGTTATCACTATCTTCTTTCCCATAACATATGATGCAACCTGGTAGTTGGATGAGATAGCATGAATCCAGAACTCTTTGACGAGAATGGGAAACGGACCCAACAGGCGATCAAAATATATGTTCCATCCCTGTGCAGTTACGTCTTCATAGAGATTAAACCCATTTTCTTATAAACTTTCAAAATCAATGATCAACTCAGAGAGAACTTCCATGTTGTCAAAAGCAGTGAGAAGCGTTCTAATGGGTTCTTCATATTATTCCGTTGATGAAGACTCGGGAGCACTGAGATTCTTGAGACTTGATGATGATGCCATTATTTACACGGTTTCTTTGAGGAAAATGGAAAGGGTTTTTGAAAACGAAACTTGGAACAAGATAGAATATAGAAGAGAGTAAAATGTGAATGAATGAAATAGTAAATTGAGTTTATATAGGTTTTTTTTTGGAAAACTTAAACAGTAAGCAGGAAAATAAGTGATGATTATATGCATTAATGAGACCTGAAATTAGGGGATTTAGAAAGATATTGAACAGTTACCACTGACAAGTGTCTCAATGCATCCAATTAGAGCCTTGGACCCTTCAGAATTTGAACGCGTGTTCAGCCTCAGAAGGTAGCTTGTGAGAGGATGACATATGTTTGATGATGTGAACTGCATGCCTCTATCCTTGAAATGAAACGTTCAGATTTTTATAGATAGATTCTAAGGCAATTGTACTTATAACTTCTAAAGACAAGTTGATCAGATGTTCACAGAATTCAATAAATTTCCGAGGGTTAAGATATGAAAATAAAACATTTTATTCTGGGCATAACTTCATGCTGAGATGTTTCAGAATGAAATTGAATCTATCTTCAAAAAGGGGTTTTGTAAATACATTAGCCCATTGATGGTCTGTGTCAATAAATTTTAAGGTAAGAATTCCTTTCTGAATATAGTCCCTAATAAAGTGATGTTTTATTTCTATATGCTTAGCCCTAGAATGCAAAATGGGATTTTTACTGAGACATATGGAATAAGTGTTATCACAGAAGATAGGAATGTTACTCTTAAATATGTTGAAGTCTTCAAGTTAACTTTTCATTCAGAGCATTTGAGTGCTACATCCAGCAGTTGCTATGTATTCAGCTTCTGTTGTTGACAATACTATTGTGGACTGTCTCTTGTTGGTCCATGAGATAAGATTGTCTCCCAGAAACTGGCAGCTTCCAAAAGTTCTTTTATGCTCTACTCTATCTCCAGCAAAATCAGCATCACAGTATCCTACTAAGTTGTATTCATTGGATTTTCTATAAAATAAACCCAGATTAGTAGTACCTTTCAGATACTTGAAAATTTTCTTAACTGTTGTTAAGTGATATTCTCTAGGATCTGATTGGAATCTAGCACATAAGCAAACACTGAATAAAATATCAGGCCTTGAAGCCGTCAGATAAAGGAGAGAGCCAATTATACCTCTGTAGATTTTCTGTTCTACCGTTTTACTTACCTCTTCCTTTTCCAGAATGCATGTGGGTTGCATTGGAGTCTTTGAGGGATTACATTCTGAGAGATCAAATTTCTTCAGAAGTTCTCTGATATATTTGCTCTGATGAATGTAAGTTCCTTATGAGGTTTGGTTTATCTGAATACCCAGAAAGAATTTGAGTTCCCCCATTAAGCTCATCTCAAACTCTGCCTGCATGCACTTAGCAAACTCTCTTCCCATAGAAGGTTTAGTGGATCCAAAGATGATGTCATTTACATAAATCTGACACACTAAAATGTCATTCTTAAATGTCTTATAGAACAAGGTTGTGTCCACTTTCCCTCTGGTGAATTCCTTTTCTAACAGGAAGTTACTTAGTCTTTCATACCAAGCTCTGGGAGCTTGTTTCAGACCATAAAGTGACTTCTTTAGTTTGAAAACATATTTTGGGTGTTTGGAATTCTCAAACCCAGGGGGTTGGTGCATATATACCTCTTCATCTATATAGCCATTTAGGAATGCACTTTTTACATCCATCTGATACAGAGTGGTGCCATTGTTTACAACAAATGAGATTAAGAGTCTGATAGATTCTAACCTGGCGACTGGAGCAAAGGTTTCTATATAGTCTATCCCCTCTTGCTGACTATAACCTTGTGCCACCAGCCGTGCTTTGTTTCTGATGACTTCTCCTTGCTCGTTCAGTTTGTTTCTGAACACCCACTTTGTTCCAATGACGTTGAATCCTTTTGGTTTGGGAACCAGATCCCATACGTCATTTCTGGTGAACTGATTTAATTCCTCCTGTATTTCCAGAATCCAGTCATTGTCCAGAAGAGCTTCATCAATTGTTGTTGGTTCAATCAAAGAGACCAGTCCCATGAGGGATTTTTCAGAGTTTCTGAATGTTGATCTTGTTCTGATTGGATCATCCTTCTTTCCCAGGATCTTATCTGTTGGGTGAGTTATGCTACTTCTGGAAAACCTTTTCTGGAGTTGATCAACAGAAGGTGCTGGATTACTTGTAACATTTCTTTCTGAAGTTGTTGGAGCGTTTCTGTTGAGAACTTATGATGAGTTGTCTTCAGTACCTGTGAATTCAACTTCTATATCTACAAAGAATTCATTCTTCTTTGACTTTTAAGGGTCAAGCTTATCATCAAATCTAACATTGATTGACTCTTTAACAATCTATGTTTCTGTATTGTATACTATGTACCCTCTTGAGCGTTCAGAGTATCCTAACATAATACACTTTTGTTCTTAAGAGTCAAAATTGTTCAGATAATCTTTAGTATTCAGAATGAAACAAGTGCATCCAAAAGGATGAAAATAAGAAATGTTGGGCTTTCTGTTCTTCCATAGTTCATATGGAGTCTTTTCCAAAATAGGTCTTATAGAGATTCTATTCTGAATGTAACATGTTGTGTTAATTGCTTCTGCCCAAAAGATCTTAGCAATGTTAGTCTCATTGATCATGGTTTTGGCCATTTCTTGCAGTGTTCTGTTCTTTCGTTCTGCAACTCCATTTTGTTGGGGAGTTCTAGGACAAGAGAAGTCATGCAAGATGCCTTTTTCATTAAAGAATGATTCAAAAAATTTATTTTTAAATTCTCCACCATGATCACTTCCGACTTTGACAATTCTAAGATCTTTTTCATTCTGAACTTGGTTACAAAATGCAATGAACACAGAGTGTGACTCGTCCTTGTGTCTTAAGAACTTTACCCATGTCCATCTGCTATAGTCATCTACGATCACTAACCCATACTTCTTGCCACTAACAGACACAATTTTTACTGGTCCAAATAAGTCTATGTGCAGAAGTTCTAATGGCTTAGAGGTGGAAACAACATTTTTAGATTTAAAAGCAGGTTTTGCAAATTTTCCTTTTTGACATGCTTCACATAGAGCATCTAAGATGAAATTCAAATTAGGAAATCCTCTGACAAGATTGAGTTTGTTAATTTGAGATATTCTTCTCATACTAACATGCCCCAATCTTTTGTGCCAGACCCATTGCTCGTTGTTAACAGAGAGAAGACATTTTACATTCTGACTCTTTAGTTCAGAAAGTTTTATCTTATAGATGTTGTCTTTCCTCTTTCCATTAAAAAGGATAGTTCCATCTTTCTGACTAACAGCTTTGTATGAATTTTTATTAAAGATTATATCATAACTGTTATCACTTAATTGGCTTATGGATAACAGGTTATGCATTAATCCATCAACTACGAGCACATTATTTATAGAGGGAAGATTTCCATTACCTATTGTTCCAGAGCCAGTGATCTTTCCTCTTTGGTTGCCTCTAAAGCCCATGTAGCATCCAGGTTTAAGTTCCAGGCTTTGGAACATATGCTTTCTTCTCGTCATGTGTCGAGAGCATCCAGAGTCCAGGTACCATGACTGGTGTTTTAGCCTTGCTGCTAAAGATATCTCTTCAGTGTCTGATTCTGAGTCTGAACCAGAAGATTCATTGTCTTCTGACACGTTTTCCATGAGAGCTATGTTTTCTCTTTCATCATCTGACTCTGAGTCAGCATCAGAAGTGTCTAAATTGTCCAATGTTTCCATGAGGCTTTTCTTCTTCTCCTTGAAGAACTTCTTTTTGGGCTTCTCCTTCTGAAGCCTTGGACAATCACTTTTGTAGTGCCCTTGCTCATTGCACTCATAGCATATAATGTCCTTGTTATTTGACTTTCTGTGTCCTTAAGAACCTTCAGATATTCTATGTCCAGAGGAAGACTCAGACTTTCTGTATCTGGAGGAGGATTCATTTTGATTCTCTGATCTTCTAGGATTTATGAATTTCTTTGTCTCTGCTTCCACGGTTGATTCACCCTTCTGGAGAGGAGAGACAATTCATCTTCTTCTGATGAGGATCCATCAGAGGTTTCTTCCATAGCCTACAAAACCTTAGAATCAGATTTTTTGTTAGATTTTAATGCTAGTGGCTTACCTTGCTTTTGAGGCCCATCTTCTTCTAGCTCTATCTCGTGACTTCTGAGGGAGCTGACAAGTTCCTCTAGAGATATCTTGTTGAGATCTTTAGCTAGCTTAAGTGCTGTGACCATTGGCCTCCATTGCTTGGGTAGACTTCTGATGATCTTCTTTGTCAAGAATATCCTTTGTCAAGAACCTTCAGCCCTGCAACAAGGATCTGGAATCTTGAGAACATTGCTTCTACGGATTCACTATCTTCCATCTTGAATGCTTCATAATTCTGAATGAGCACAAGGGCCTTGGTTTCTTTGACTTGTATGTTGCCTTCATGCGTCATTCTCAGAGAGTCAAACATGTTTTTGGTTGTCTCTCTGTTTGAGATTTTCTCATATTCTGAGTATGAGATAGCACTGAGAAGTATTGTTCTGGCTTTATGATGGTTTCTGAAATCACATTTTGCTGGTCAGACATCCTTTTTATGTCTATCTTCTGACCACTTTCATCCACTGGATGTGTGTATCCATCAATTACCATGTCCCATAGATCAGCATCATGGGCCAGAAAGAAGCTCTCAATTCTGTCTTTCTAGTAGTCAAAATATTCTTCATCAAAGACTGGAGGTTTGCCACTGATTCTGTCCTTGTCTTCATGATAGTCATTGTTGTTGTTTTGGCTTGGTCCCACCATAGTGTTTTTTTCTGAAGCTTGGATCTTGTACTGACACGATTAAGTGTATGAACTCAGAACCAGGCGCTCTGATGCCAATTGAAGAAGTGAAAAACACAAGAAGGGGGGGTTGAATTGAAAACTTAAAATCAAATGCAATCAAATGCGCAAAGACACAATATTTTTATCCTGGTTCATTTGATCTCAAACTACTCCAGTCCATCCATCAAGGTGATTTCGCTTCTCTCCAACGAGGACTTAATTCACTAATCAAAAACTGATTACAATCACTACTTTGACAATTGTCAAATTCCTCTTAAGTACAACCACAATCCGGTCAATCTAAAGGAAAAACTTGCTTAATCAAGATAAAAGAATTTTGTGTACATTGTTTTTCTTTACAAAAACAGTTATCACAACTGTGATATTTTACATAATTTTGAGCATGGAAAAGAGTATGTAAGCTTGCAGCGTTTAGAGATGTATTGCAGTCGTGTTCCAAAATCATAAACGATTTGTCCTTTTAGCTTGATTATATAGGCAATAGAATCCTGTCCAACATAAAGCGTGATAATGGACATTTAAATTGTTTCCATATTGAGAAGATTCTTGTCTGAATGAAGCTGTTGCATGTGATGATGTCTTGATTGAATAGTAACGCTTCAGAATCTTACAATCTTGTATGTTGCAGTTGCTTCAGAACATTGATGACTTAGAGTTGTGAGGATCTAATTGTATATGAACCTTCTGTTCAGAATCAGAGTATTCATCATTTCAGCGCAGGTTCTGATCATCATTCTTCAGCGCAGATTCTGATTACCTCAGTGTGAAAGCTTCTATATCTTAATTTCTGATGCTGCTTTGGTCAGAACTTTTCAGCGTGAAAGCTTCTATAGCTTAACTTCTGATGTTGCTTTGGTCAGAACTTCTGCTTACACAGTAACAAAAATTTAGAGTGCTTATTTGTTCTTTGTGTTTGTTATCATTAAAACTCTAATAAAGGGTTGTAGAATCAAACTATGTTCTGACAGGTGTATGTGCTCGTTATCAAGCAAATCCTAAAATGGTTCATCTTACACTAGTCAAAATAATCATCAAGTATATAAGTGGAACTTGTGACTATGGACTTCTATAATCCTTTGATACAAACTCCATTCTAGTTAGGCATTATGGTGCTGGTTAGGCATGAAATGTTGAGGATAGGAAGATTGTCATAACTCTCTGGAGAATATGGATATGCAAGATGTGATACGATGGGAATAACTGACTGTTTTTTGGAATGCTGGTTTGTGTTTTGCATTTTTTGTTCGCAAAATGTCGTGGTAAGCAAGAGTCGCCACCGACTTTTATTTTATCCAACAAGGAAAGGAAAAAAGCACAGGAAAATTCCTTTTTTGAGATATTTCTGAGTACGGGGGTAGATTATAGAAAGGGAAGGTATTAGCACCCTTTCTATCTGTAGTTATCTACGGGCTCTTAGGTACTTGCTCATTGTTTTTAAAACTGTTTTCTTTGTGCTTGTGGGTTTGAAAAAGTTTTTGTTTTTAACTTTTATTTAACTCTTGCTTCTGTCCTCAAGAGCATAATGAAGTGTTTTTGAAAACTTTGTTTGAAAAGGAGTGTAAGTGTGAAAAGTTTTGTTTTGAAAGAGCAAGTATCTAAGAGCTAATCTACCTACTCGAAAAAGGAATCGTTCTATGCTAATTTCCTTTAGACAATGCTATCCCACTATTAGTGAGTAGGTAGCACCGTCGTTGGAGTTTGAGGGTCAATTCGAATAAGGGACAGACGGTCACTAAAGCAATGATAGGACGTCTTAGCGGTAACCCTAATGTCTTAGATCATTTGTTTGAGGCAACAATATCTGAGGCAACCATTTCGAGATGACTATGATCTTTTAGACAAGAGGACGACCTCTAAAACGACTTATACTCAATGACCGTGTACGAAGGCAACCAAGTGGGGTGTACCCTAAGAGTGCGCATGTGCGAGTGTGTTGTTTTCAGTTTATTTTTATCTTTACACATGTTTAGTGTGATCTAATTTGATTTTAGATTGAGCATTAATTCTTGTCATGCAAACCCTATTATCAAACATCTAACAGTTGTAATTTACAGAATTAAAATGCGGAAATTTAATTACAAGGCGTCGGGTATTTACATCGCCAAAAGCAACCCTTTGAAATAAAATAAAGCGGTAAAAATAATTAAATGTCATATTTAACTATTACATACCGGAAGCAGATACATCAATATGGATAAAGAAAAATAAAGCGCGACGCGAAATTAAATCGAATGCGATTTAGGGTTTTGACCCTTTTTAAAAGAAAATGCTTTTTTTTTTAAGAAAAGAAACTAATCCTAAAATTAAATACTAAATTAATTAATTAAATGAAAAATAATAAATGACATGTTTTTTTTGTTGGAGTTTTTAATATTTTAAGAAAGAAATTAAAATAATTAAATTATGGTTAAAACTTAATTAATTCTAATTAATTTTATTTATTTACAAAAATAAGTTAAAGTTTCCTATTATTAAAAACCTAAATTAATTAATTAAAATTTATTAAAGAAAATAAAATTCTGAATTAAAAAAAAGTATTTTTGTGATTTTTTGGATAAAAAATTAAATTAATCTATTGGTTAGAAAATTAATTAAATAAGATAAAACAATTAAATAAAATAAATAAAAGTGTGAGGGAAAGAGAGTTTGGGCCTGGTTTGGGTGGTGTTAATAGAAATTTGTTGGCCCAATAGCAGCTGATCCATGTGGACTTTTGTGACCCACTACGCATGCGTTGACCTGGCTTTTGGTGCTCCTCTGATGCTGACCACCAGATCTGGCCATCTGGCCATCTAGCGTGTTGAAGAGTGAGGCGCATGGTGGATGATGGACTTGAACGCACACCAGATTACCTGAAAAATAAGAAGAAAATGCAAGTTGCTGGAGGCAGGGATCGAACCCCTGACCTCTAGCCTTTTGGTCTTTGAACGCTTAAGTGGCCACCACTAGGCCAAGTTTTTGTTTTGTTAATAATAATACAAACAATATATTATATATAAAAAAACAAATCAATTGCCAGATAAAACAAAAAAAAAGTGCGCTTCATTTGTACCAGCCAATGGATAAATGCCACATATTATCCCTGACCTCCCAACCGTGGCTAAAAATCAGAACACTTATACCAATGGACAAAGGTCTGTCGCTATAAGCTTTCCCACCTTCAAAATCTCACACAGGCCATAACAATGGACTCTAAGACCATGGTTGGACTCGTCATAACCTCCTGATCACAACCATGTCCTTCATGTGGACCAATTGTACCTGAAACGAAAATCCCTAAAAACAAAAGCAAAACCCTAGCAATGGCGTTTCACGATACAGAGCATATAAATCAAATTGGTTATTACAAACAATTTGCAAATGATGTGAGGGTCAAGAATATGCAGTTATTTCATTCAATGGATGCAAGAATAGTGAGTTTTGATTTCAAGAACATGGCGGATTCGTGGACTACTTACAGTGCTTTAGAATGCTTGAAAACATGTGGTTTGGATTGGGTTAGCTTCTGGAGATGGCCAGCAATCGATTGAGACAAGTCTCAAGCCCTGAAAATGTCTCTAACCTTGATTTCGATCTCCCACTTTTTTTGTGATTTTTGCAACTTTTGTTCTGCCTCCACAAGTGATCTCTAACCCTGATTCTTGTGTGTTGCGCTTGCTTATGTATTGTGCAATACATTAGGTCTCAATTTGCTGTCCAAATCTCTCTCCATTAAGGCTTTGATATTTGATTTGATTGGCCTTTACAAACTTTCCAAATTGGATTAATTTCAATCTTTTTGTGCATACAAGCCTTTATTCGAGTTTGATGAGTTACTAGCTGTCCATTGGAACCTGAAATCATTAAAAAATCTTTGGTTATCAATATCTTTGATTTTATGTGATTTTATTTGATTTAAAATGAATTAATTCAAATAAAAATCAAATTAAATAATAAAAATAAGATATGGACACATGGCCAAGGCTAGGGCACGTGGGCAATAAGGCAAACTAAAAACAAGTGAAAAAGAATGGGCCCATTTGGCAAAATTTGAAGTTTTGGGGATAGTTGACTTTTGGCAATTTTGCAAAAAAGTCCAACTTCAACAATGCATAACTTCTTCAATTTTGAACTTTTGGAGATGTTCTTGGACTTTTTAGAAATCTTGAGATGTTATATAATAAAACCTTTTGGTCTCATATCATTTTGATATTCCATGCTTAAGTTAGAAGCTTTGACAAAAAAGGTGTTTTTGTTGACTTTTCAAAATGACCTATAATGTCAAAATTCATAACTTCTTGTGAGTGCATTTTTATAACTTGGGGTATAAATATGGATTGTAGGGAATTTCATACTCTTCAAAATGAGCTTTTAATGGGTCATTTATGATAAAGTATGAGAAAGTTATGCTTGGTCAGAGTTGGGTTGACTTTTTCTACAAAACCCTAATTTAGCAACTTTTGAGTTTTGATGAATTTTGAGCAATCCTTGATGAATCATGATCAAACCTTGATCAAATGATGAAATATACTTCAAAATGAGAATGTTGACAAAAACTCTTGAAGTTTGACTGTATATAGGTCACAATTGACTTTTGCCCTAGCATAGTCGATTTTTGGACCTTTGAGCAATTGACTGAGCAAACCTCCTCTGCAAGGCTTGAAATTTGACATGGATGATATTGAGAAATATTAGGACATTGGTGAGCACTTGGGGTCACTTGGACTCAAGGATCTTGATGCAACACAAAACCCTAATTTGGGGTAGACTGCCTTAGGAGATAGCTTGTTTGGTCAATCCTTGAGCAACCTTGAGCAACTTGGAGATTTTTCTTGCAATGTTTTGAGAACTATGGGAGGGAAAATTTTGGGGTACAACAGTTTCCCCTGTTCAATATTCTTAAACCTGAGGATGTAGATTGTCTCTCGTGCCTTTCGTGATCCGAAGGTGGAAGATGGTTGAACACTAGAGTGCCCAGAAATTTGCACTCGCATGAAGCGGTATCAGCCTTGTGATGTCGGGAATGGGCTTACAGATGACATTTGGGGATTTGTGACGAGAGGATGGGCTTAAAGATGCCATCTGAAGGAGTGTCGATCGCATAAGAGATTCCTTAGCGAGAGCTTGTATACCTGTTGTTTGAGGAAGATTTCGCTGGGGAAATCTGATCTTTGTTGAGATTTAGGAACTTATCCGTAATTCAACTGAGGTGTCGAGATTTAGGAACTTGCCCGTAATTCAACTGAGGTGTCGAGATTTAGGAACTTTCCCGTAATTCAACTGGGGGGAAACATCTTCATCGAGATTTAAGAACTCGCCCGTAATTCAACTGAGAAAACTTCTCTGCTGAGATTTAGGAACTTGTCTGTAATTCAACGGAGGAACTTTGTCGAGATTTAGGACATTGTCTGTAATTGAACTGAGAAAACATCTCTGTTGAGATTTAAGAACTTGTCAGTAATTCAACTTGGGGGAAACATCTTCATCGAGATTTAAGAACTCGCTCGTAATTCAACTGAGAAAGCTTCTCTGTTGAGATTTAGGAACTTGTCTGTACTTCAACGGAGGAACTTTGTCGAGATTTAGGACCTTGTCTGTAATTCAACTGAGAAAAACTCTGTTGAGATTTAAGAACTTGTCAGTAATTCGACTGGAGGGAAACATCTTCATCGAGATTTAAGAACTCGCCCATAATTCAACTGAGAAAACTTCTCTGCTGAGATTTAGGAACTTGTCTGTAATTCAACGGAGGAACTTTGTCGAGATTTAGGACCTTGTCTCTAATTCGACTAGGAGGAAAACATCTTCATCGAGATTTAAGAACTCGCCTGTAATTCAACTGAGAAAACTTTGTCGAGATTTAGGACCTTGTCTGTAATTCAACAGAGAAATTTTGCCGAGATTTAGGACCTTGTCTGTAATTCAACTGAGAAAAACTCTATTGAGATTTAAGAACTTGTCAGTAATTCGACTGGAGGGAAACGTCTTCATCGAGATTTAAGAACTCGCCCGTAATTCAACTGATAAAACTATCTGCTGAGATTTAGGAACTTGTCTGTACTTCGACGGAGGAATTTTTCCGAGATTTAGGACCTTGTCTGTAATTCAACTGAGAAAAACTCTGTTGAGATTTAAGAACTTGTCAGTAATTCGACTTGGGGAAACATCTTCGTCGAGATTTAAGAACTCGCCCGTAATTCAACTGAGAAAACTTCTCTGCTGAGATTTAGGAACTTGTCTGTAATTCGACGGAGGAACTTTGTCGAGATTTAGGACCTTGTCTGTAATTCAACTGAGAAAAACTATGTTGAGATTTAAGAACTTGTCAGTAATTCGACTGGAGGGAAACATCTTCATCGAGATTTAAGAACTCTCCCATAATTCAACTGAGAAAACTCTCTGCTGAGATTTAGGAACTTGTCTGTAATTCAACGGAGGTAAAAGCTTCAAAACTTTGAATTTTGTGAGAATTTAACTGCATCCTTCCTGAAAGGTAAAGGTCAGTTGTATGTAATGCATGATATGTATCAGGCAATGATGTTCTCAAAATAAATGAGATTGTGTTGTATGATGCGTATATGCATGTGTCATGATGTATGGAAATGTAATGTTTAGCTGGGGAAAATAAATCCTGGATAGCTGTTGGAGAAAAGAGTTGAATTCTTTGTTTTCGCTGGGGATAGCGAATGAAGATGACTGTGAGAATAAACCTGCAGGAGAGGATAACTCCATTGGTGAATAATCTGATGAGGAGATTACTCTGTGGAGAAGAGATGCTCTGCTGAGGACTCCGCTGGGGATGAATTACCGTTGCTGGTGATACGGGACGATGTTGGGGATTGAATTCGTGTTTGTGAAAGGAAAGAACTTCGTTGGGGATCATCTTTCAGTTGCGGCTTCGCTGGGGATAACCTTTTAGACTCTACTGGGGACAAGCTTCCAGAGTCTACTGGGGATGATTCTCCAAACTCCATTGGGGAAGCTTTTTCAGACTGCGCTGGGAAAAAATTTCAAACTCCACTGGGGATATTTTGTACTCCGCCGGGGATATTAAGACCTTTTAGTGCTGATGGTATATAAACTCTGCTTGGGGGAGAATATTACTGATTCATTCATAATCGCGAGTCTCAGCTGGGGCGAGCTATCATTACTGTCTTTTTCTTACTTTGCGGGGAGTGAATGCACCTTAGCCTTATTCTTCAGCTGAATCTACCTTCGTACCTGGTGGATAGAGCAACTGTAAAGCTTGGACAAATCTATTTGCCCCTGTTTCTGATATTACAAGTAATCGTCTTTTGTTTCGCATGTAAATATTTATGAGCAGCGATTAATGTTAAATGCATATATCAAAAATGAACATTGGATGTTCTTTGAAAAATAAAACAGAAAAAGGAAAAACAGTTTGAAACTTCTCTGAAAATGAATTGTATTGATTTTGAAGTTTGGCCTGTAAATAGGCGTTTTTGTACAAGAGGCTGACGTCCTAATAAGAGAACACCGCCGAACAAATAGAATTTATAAAATTTGTGAAAAACAAACAGCTATGTGAACAATCCCACTGGGTTCCAACTCTGTTATTTCCCTTATGTCCTCGAGCATCTCATCACTTTGCTACTTGGTTGAAGGTAAATCAGATTGATTAGTGTCGTTCGAGCTTGATAGTCGATACCGAGGTCTGGTTGTAGGTGATCCAATGAGAAATAGTGTTACGCTTTGATCCCTAATTTTTGCCTGGACCGCCTTTTCGGGTTTTCAGTCCACCGGGATACCCTTTTTTGCCCAAGCCTCCTTTTCAGGTTTTCGACTTGCCGGGTGTACAGTTTTTTTCATTTTCATCCCTTATTTTTGCCCGAACCCTTTTGGTTCGCCGGGAAGCCCTTATTTTTTCCTAGGCCAGTCGACCTAGCGGGTCTTTGATCATGCCTAGTATTTTTTCACTATGTCTGCATTGACGGGGTGAGGAAGGTCGTCACTATCCATGGTGGTTAGAATCATAGCTCCTCCTGAGAAAATGTTCTTAACCACAAATGGCCCTTCGTAAGTAGGGGTCCATTTGCCCCTAGGATTACCTTGTGGCAGTATGATGAGCTTGATAACCAGGTCTCCAACTTGATACTCTTGTCGTCTGACCTTCTTGTTAAATGCCTTGATCATCCGTTTTTGATACGTCTGACCATGACAAATAGCAGTAAGTCTCTTTTCATCGATTAAGTTCAACTGATCAAGCCGGGTCTGAATCCAATCATCTTCTTTCAAACCTGCATCCTTCATAATCCGAAGAGAGGGTATCTGAACTTCAATGGGCAAGACGACCTCCATGCCATATACCAAGGAATATGGTGTTGCCCCTGTTGACGTTCGCGCTGAGGTGCGGTACCCATGGAAAGCAAATGGTAACATGTTGTGCCAATATTTGTATGTCACCGTCATTTTCTGCACAATCTTCTTAATGTTCTTATTAGCTGCTTCAACAGCCCCATTCATCTTCGGCCAGTAAGGAGAAGAGTTGTGATGCTGTATCTTGAACTGCTTGCAGAGTTTGGTGATCATATTATTATTGAGATTTATACCATTGTCCGTAATGATCCTCTCTGGTATGCCATATCGATAGATCAGATTGTGTCGAATAAACCGTGCCACGATGTTCTTGGTCACAGTAGCAAAGGAAGCCGCTTCAACCCACTTCGTAAAGTAATCAATAGCTACCAGGATGAAACGATGCCCGTTGGATGCCGTAGGTCTGATCTCGCCGATCATATCGAATCCCCACATTGCGAAAGGCCACGGAGCTGTCAAGACGTTCAGAGGAACTGGAGGTATGTGCACTTTATCAGCATAGACTTGGCACTTGTGACGGGTCCGAGAATACTGATAACAGTCGGCTTCCATTGTGGACCAATAATATCCTGTCCGTAGGATCTTCTTTGCCATGGTGTGTCCACTGGAATGAGTTCCGAAAGTACCTTCATGTAAATCTACCATGATCCTTTCTGCCTCGTTCTTATCCATACATCGCAGTAAGGTCGAATCATGATTACGCTTGTAAAGAATGCCATTGCTGATGAAGAATTTCGCTGCGAACCTCCTCAGAAACTTCTTATCATTAACAGATGCACCCTCGGGGTATTCCTGAGCCTCAAGATATCTCTTCACCTCATGAAACCAGGGTTTATCTGTTGCCTCTTCAGTCTCAATGTCACAGCAATATGCAGGTTCATCCAACCCCTCAATGATGATCCGGGGAGCTTCATTGTCCCATCTGAATTTGAACATAGAAGACATCATAGCTAGCGCGTCCGCCAACTGATTCTCCTCTCTAGGGAAGTGCTCAAAGGTTATCTTCTCGAAATGCGGAAGCAACATCAATACATACTCCTTGTAGGGAATGAGATTTGGGTGTTTCGTATCCCACTCGCCTTTGATATGACTGATCATGAGAGCGGAATCTCCGAAAACACTCAGAAACTCAATCCTTAGGTCAATTGCTGCTCGAAGACCCATGATGCACGCTTCATACTCCGCCATATTGTTGGTGCAGTTGAAACATAGTCGGGCGGTAAACGAAGTATGAGAGCCTTTAAGAGATATGATCACGGCGCCAATGCCATTACCTAAAGTGTTTGAAGCTCCATCAAAGTACATAGACCATCAGGATCCTTCCTCAGATCCTTCATCAGTTCCAGGTGTCTCACAGTCGGTTACTATCATGATATTCTCATCCGGGAATTCAAACTTCATAGACTGGTAATCATCCACTGCTTGATGTGCCAAATGATCCGCTAATACACGTCCCTTGATTGCCTTTTGGGTCGTATATTGGATGTCATACTCAGTCAAGATCATCTGCCATCTTGCTATTCTTCCGGACAAGGCAGGCTTCTCGAAGATATACTTGATTGGATTCATCTTTGATATCAATAGAGTAGTGTGAGTCAGCATATACTGTCTCAGCCGGCGAGCAGCCCATGCCAAAGCGTAGCAAGTTTTCTCAAGCAACGAGTATCGGGTCTCGCAGTCGGTAAACTTTTTCCTAAGGTAATAAATAGCATGCTCTTTTCGACCAGACTCGTCATGCTAACCCAACACGCACCCCATTGAATTGTCGAGTACTGTCAAGTATAAGATTAAAGGTCTCCCTTCAACTGGAGGCATCAGAATAGGTGGCTCTTGGAGATATTCCTTGATCCTTTCGAAAGCGTCCTGACATTCATCGTTCCATCTTACCACTTGATCTTTCTTCAGTAGCTCGAAGATTGGCTCATAAGTAGCAGTCAAGTGTGAGACGAATCGGGCAATGTAGTTCAGACGTCCCAGAAAGCCTATGACTTCTTTTTATGTTCGGGGAGATGGCATTTCTTGTATAGCCTTCACCTTCGCAGGATCCACTTGAATACCTTTATCGCTTACGACGAAACCCAGTAGTTTAACAGATCTCACCCCGAAGGTGCACTTGTTCGGGTTTAACCTCAGTTTGTACAACTTCAACCTGTCGAATAACTTCTGAAGGTGGTCAAGATGTTCCTATTTAGTCTGGGATCTTGCAATCATGTCGTCAACGTATACCTCAATCTCATGATGGATCATGTCATGGAACAAAGTGTCTATGGCGCGCTGATACGTTACCCCAGCACTTTTCAATCCGAAAGGCATGACCTTGTAGCAAAAGGTACCCCATTAAGTAACAAAGGTTGTCTTCTCCATGTCTTCGGGATCCATTTTAATCTGATTATAACCAGAGAAACCATCCATAAAGGAGAAGACCTTATGCTGAGCGGTGTTGTCAACCAGAACGTCGATATGAGGTAGAGGGAAATCATCCTTGGGGCTCGCCCTGTTCAGATCCCTATGGTCAACACACATTCGAACTTTAGCATCCTTCTTAGGCACAAGAACCACGTTGGCCACCCACTGTGGGTAAGAAGTAACTGCAAGAAAACCGGCATCAAACTGTTTCATAACTTCAGCCTTGATTTTCTCAGACATCTCCGGGCGCATTCAGTGGACCTTCTATTTTACTGGAGGACAGTCTTCCTTGGTAGGTAGGCGGTGAACCACAATATCAGTATCCAACCCAAGCATATCTTCATAAGACCAGGCAAAGATCTCAACATAGTCACGCAGCATCTAAATCAACTGTTGTTTGACACTAGGTTCCAGATTTGCACCGATCTTGACTTCTTTCTTGTCTACCTCTGTACCCAGATTTACTGTTTCCACCGGCTCTTCATGCGGCTGTATGGCCCTCTCTTCCTGAAGTAACAGTCTAGCAAGTTCACCAAGCACTTCGCAATCATCTTCACCTTCGTCTTCGGCTAAGTTGATCAGACTTTCGAAGTCATAACCGGCAGTAGCAGAGTCGTTAACAGTAGGATCCAAAGTGGATGTAGACCTGTATATGTGAGTGTATGTAAAATAGTTGTTTTGCAATATATAATAAAAGAAAAACAAGGAGCGCAAAATTTGAAATGCAAGAAACGTCCAATGCTTTTATTAATGATATATGGAGATGACAAATATCAAGCCCTCACAAACAAAGCCACGGTGCCTCGGGTAAGACACCGGGCCGTACAGTTTAAAAAATTGTTTGTTACAAACTTAAAACAAACGTCTCATTACTGGGTAATAAAAGAAATTGGGACGAAGTCCTTTGCCGTCCAATTGCTTAAACCACCATCGGCAGTTAGGTAAATCCAACTGTCAAACTCAAACTCTTCAACATCGTCTTCAATGGCATTCACTCCTGCGTCATGTTTGGGCATAGGTGTCGTTATGACATTAGGCTTCCCTGGCGCTTCAAACTGAATTTCCTTAGCATCAATCAGATCCTGCACTTTATTCTTCAAAACCCATCACTCATTCGTATCATGCCCCGGGCTATCAGAGTGAAAGGCACAGTGGGCGTTAGGATTGTACATGGGTGATGTTGTATTGGGATTCTTCGAGGCCTCCTTCGGAATCACCAAGTTGGTCTTTAATAACTGCGGCAGAATTTGGGATAAAGTCATGTTGAGCTGAGTGAATTGTCTTCGGGGTCTCTCGGCCCTTGGCTGATTGTTACGCTGAGGAACAACAACAGGTCTAGATATAACCACCGCATTAACTGCTTGGTGGCGTTCAGGTTTGTTATGGCTCTTTGAGCTGTAAACAGCACTGGATTCCTTCTTAAAAGGCTTATTTTCTTTGCTTGACGAAGCACCCTTCTGTATTTTACCGCTCTTGATACCAGCCTCAATTCTTTCCCCGGTCATAATCAACTCAGTAAACCCGGACGATGAACTTCCAATCAGATGGTTGAAATACGGACCAGACAAGGTCCCTAGAAACATATCCACTAGCTCCCTATCAGCCAACGGGGGTTGTACTCTTCCAGCAAGGTCCCTCAATTTCTGAGCGTAGTCTTTGAAACCTTCGCCCGCATCTATAGACATACCCTGAAGTTGGGTACGCGTGGGAGTGAGGTCGGCATTGTATTGGTACTGCTTGTAGAAAGCAGCATCAAGGTCTTCCCAATTACGGATACTAGCTCCTTCCAGTTGGTAAAACCATTCAAGTTGAGTCCCTGAAAGACTATCTTGAAAGAAGTGGATCCAGAGGTTCTTATCAGCAGTGTATGGCTAGATCTTTCTAACATACGAACGGAGGTGCAGCTTTGGGCAAGAAACCCCGTCGTATTTAGCAAAGACTGGTGCTTTAAACTTGTGGGGAATCGCCACCCAGATGACAAACCCAAATCTCCGAAGTCCAGACCAGGCACTTTCTGGACCTCCATTGCGCTCAGCCGGTCTTCGAGTTGTTTATACTTATCCTCAGTCGGAGGATACTGGTCTTCATCAAAGTCAGTCTCGTTGTTAGAAACCACATGGCTAGGAGCCCTCCTTTCTTCTTGGTTTTCTCCCCCTCCAGATGAGTGAGTCAAATCAACCTCTTCCCGCAAATTGTTTCCAAATCTGCGACCCATATTCAGTAGGACCGTCTTCTTCTTCTTCTTCTTCTTCTTCTTATCTTTCAAGATAAGGGTCTTCAGATCTTGCTGACCCGTGGCCAAGTTCATGAACATTTCCTGGAACTGGGCGTTTTGAGCTTGCAGAGCCTTGATGGCTTGTTCAGTTGATGTTTCAGAAGACATGATATGCTGAAATAAATAGCGAAGAAGATGAGAAACCTGTAAGGGTACCTGTAATGAGGTGCATGTGAATGATATGTGTATGATATGATTTCAAATACTTTAGAGATTCAAATTCGTAAACCAAAATGAAACACACTTTTATTAGATAAAATTTGAATTCAAATGTTCAACAGATGCCTTTAAGGCATTACAAAAAAAGGAAATACTGAAAAGTAAATCAAAACTATAAATAATCCAAAGACATCAGCGCTCCCATGGTCGTTTCCCGTTGGTGCTGACATAGTCGTTGAGGATCTGCTCATTCTCCATTTATCTTGTCAACTTCAGGATCTTCCGCTCTTGCTCGTGATACTTTTCTCTGTAAGTATCCCGCTCTTCCCTTAGTTGGATCCAAGACCTCTTTAATTCCCCAATGTCGGTAGGCATGTAAGGGTAGAGGATGGTAGGAGGAACCCCTTCTTCATCAACAAGTTCAACTATCACAGGCAAGACAGCTTCATAGGGCATCCCTAGCTTCTGAGCACATGTACGAACTAATCAGAGATATGGTTCCATTGGAAGAGAAGTCTTCACACCTAACTCGTGCGGATCAGACCTGTGCACCCTATCCCAGGCTCGTATGAACCTGCGGCGATGTTCATCACTATCCCCTTGGAAGTCAAAGACAATGCTTGGCATCAGCAACTCATGAGGTCCTTCCCTCCTAGCTCTCCCAAACCGTCGTAAGGCCAGACAAGGGTTATAGGTTATCCCTCCATTGATTCCTAGCAGTGGAACATTGGGGTATTCCCCACAGCAATCAATAATAGCCACATCTTCCATGCCTTTAGTAGTCCATATGATGTCAGTGTGAGCAAGGGACATAATCATGTAGGCCCAAACCACGCCTTCCTTGTTCTTCAAAACTGATTTGGGGAGGTGAGAAATAAACAACCTCGCTAGCAATGGTGCACAACACATAAGGGTTCCCCATTTCCGAGCAGTACGGGCATAGAGAGTGTTTAGGATGTCACCCAAGAGAGTGGGCACGGGATTACCGGACATGAAGATCTTCACTGCATTCACGTTGACGAAAGAATTTGATTTAGGAAACAACACCAAACCATAAATGAGAAGAGCCAGGGTATCCTCGAATGCTTGAAAATCCAAACTGTCCCAAAACTGATTAGCCCGATTAACCAAGAATTTAGCCAAGAAGCCTTTTGTCCCACTCTGAGTTTCCCAATTAGACATTACCTCAGCTTTTGTCAGATGGAGGGCTGAAGCAATCTCTTCCGGCCTAAGAACTTTCTCCCAACCTGTAAACAGGGTCTGCTCTAGAATAGAGATACCAAGTAGATCAGAGAACTCTTCTAAGGTGGGGACCAACTGGTAGTCCGGAAAAGTGAAGCAGTGGTATAGTGGATCAAAGAACTGGACTAAGACATTCATCAATTGTTCATCCATCTTGGAGGTGACCAACCCAAGGAGGTGCCCATGTCTTCTGATAAAGGAAGAAGTATCTAGAACCTTTGCAACCAAATCCTTAAGCTGAGTAGGAATCTGTACAAAGTTGATTCGAATAGTGTTTCTACGCATAGATGCCATGACCTACACAACAGAACAAAGATGAATCCCATTGTCCTTTGAAATGGTTAGTCCAATGCAATATGCATGTAATGTCATGATGCATGATGTCACGATAGAAACACATCACAGGTATTCACAGATAGCAAACATGGTAAGGGCAAACAAGTCACATAGATAGCCCTTAGATTTCAGGCTGGCAAGGAGCTTAGGTACTACCCTCTTTCAGTTCAGTTGGTTTAAGCCTGTCCTAGAAATAGTAATCGGGTTCTAGAGGATCTCAATATCACTGACCACCCTCGATCGGTCATAATTCTAGTTTAGCAACCTTTTCTTGCAGCCGGAATCATCGCAAGAGTTTGGTCTCAATGAGTGTAGCATACTGCTACTGTTCTATAGCCAAGTTGGTCAATTATAGGTTCTAAGGTCAGTTGGTGCTTAATGACCCCTTAGAAGAGCCATATTCTCCTCGTTGCGCCACAAGGGATATCGGTACAAACTAAAGTGCCACACCAACGTAGCTACTGCTTCAACCATATCGGTCTACGCCGTACAGTTCCCTCACAGTTTATTACTACTTACCTAAAGGGTATCCCCCAGATCCGGGTTAGGATCTATAGTAACTCCGATTCAAGCCCACAAAGATAAAGCATACAAGTCAAGCAATTGAAAACAATATGAACTATTCCTAAAATACACCCCACTTATAACATCTTCCCCAACAGAGTCGCCAGTTCTGTGATACGGTGGGAAGAACTGACTATTTTTTAGAACGCTGGTTTGCGTTTTGCATTTTTTGTTTGCAAAATGTCGCGGTAAGCAAGAGTCGCCACCGACTTTTATTTTATCCAACAAGGAAAGGAAAAAAGCACAGGAAAATTCCTTTTTCGAGATATTTCTGAGTACGGGGGATAGATTATAGAAAGGGAAGGTATTAGCACCCTTTCTATCCGGAGTTATCTACGGGCTCTTAGGTACTTTCTCATTGTTTTCAAAATTGTTTTCTTTGTGCTTGTGGGTTTGAAAAAGTTTTTGTTTTTAACTTTGATTTAACTCTTGCTTCTGTCCTCAAGAGCGTAATGAAGTGTTTTTGAAAACTTTGTTCGAAAAGGAGTGTAAGTGTGAAAAGTTTTGTTTTTAAAGAGCAAGTATCTAAGAGCTAATCTACCTGCTCGAAAAAGGAATCGTTCTATGCTAATTTCCTTTAAACAATGTTATCCCACTATTAGTGAGTAGGTAGCACCGTCGTTGGAGTTTGAGGGTCAATTTGAATAAGGGACAGACGGTCACTAAAGCAATCTTAGGATGTCTTAGCGGTAACCCTAATATCTTAGATCATTTGTTTGAGGCAACAATATCCGAGGCAACCATTTCGAGGCGACTATGATCTTTTAGACAAGAGGACGACCTCTAAAACGACCTATACTCAATGACCGTGTACGAAGGCAACCAAGTGGGGTGTACCCTAAGAGTGCGCATGTGCGAGTGTGTTGTTTTCAGTTTATTTTTATCTTTACACATGTTTAGTGTGATCTAATTTTATTTTAGATTGAGCATTAATTCTTGTCATGCAAACCCTATTATCAAACATCTAACAGTTGTAATTTGCAGAATTAAAATGCAGAAATTAAATTACAAGGCGTCGGGTATTTACATCGTCAAAAGCAACCCTTTGAAATAAAATAAAGCGGTAAAAATAATTAAATGTCCTATTTAACTATTACATACTGGAAGCAGATACATCAATATGGATAAAGAAAAATAAAGCGCGACGCGAAATTAAATCGAATGCGATTTAGGGTTTTGACCCTTTTTAAAAGAAAATGCTTTTTTTTTGTTTTGTTGTTTTTTATTTTAAGAAAAGAAACTAATCCTAAAATTAAATACTAAATTAATTAATTAAATGAAAAATAATAAATGGCATGTTTTTTTTGGAGTTTTTAATATTTTAAGAAAGAAATTAAAATAATTAAATTATGGTTAAAACCTAATCAATTCTAATTGATTTTATTTATTTACAAAAATAAGTTAAAGTTTCCTAGAATTAAAAACTTAAATTAATTAATTAAAATTTATTAAAGAAAATAAAATTCTGAATTAAAAAAAAAGTATTTTTGTGATTTTTCGGATAAAAAATTAAATTAATCTATTGGTTAGAAAATTAATTAAATAAGATAAAACAATTAAATAAAATAAATAAGAGTGTGAGGGAAAGAGAGTTTGGTCCTGGTTTGGGTGGTGTTAATAGCAATTTGTTGGCCCAATAGCAGCTGGTCCATATGGACTTTTGTGATCCACTACGCATACGTTGACCTGGCTTTTGGTGCTCCTCTGATGCTGACCACCAGATCTGGCCATCTGGTGTGTTGAAGAGTGAGGCGCATGGTGGATGATGGACTTGAACGCACACCAGATTACCTGAAAAATAAGAAGAAAATGCAAGTTGTTGGAGGCAGGGATCGAACCCCTGACCTCCAGCCTTTTGGTCTTTGAACGCTCATGTGGCCACCACTAGGCCAAGTTGTTGTTTTGTTAATAATAATACAAACAATATATTATATATAAAAAACAAATCAATTGCCAGATAAAACAAAAAAAAAAGCGCTTCATTTGAACCAGCCAATGGATAAATGCCACTTATTATCCCTGACCTCCCAACCGTGGCTAAAAATCAGAACACTTATACCAACGGACAAAGGTCCGTCGCTATAAGCTTTCCCACCTTCAAAATCTCACACAGTCCATAACAATGGACTCTAAGACCATGGTTGGACTCGTCATAACCTCCTGATCACAACCATGTCCTTCATGTGAACCAATTGTACCTGAAACGAAAATCCCTAAAAACAAAAGCAAAACCCTAGCAATGGCGTTTCACGATATAGAGCATATAAATCAAATTGGTTATTACAAATAGTTTGCAAATGATGTGAGGGTCAAGAATATGCAGTTATTTCATTCAATGGATGCAAGAATAGTGAGTTTCGATTTCAAGAACATGGCAGATTCGTGGACTACTTACAGTGCTTTAGAATGCTTGAAAACGCGTGGTTTGGATTGGGTTAGCTTCTGGAGATGGCCAGCAATCGATTGAGACAAGTCTCAAGCCCTGAAAATGTCTCTAACCTTGATTTAGATCTCCCACTTTTTTTGTGATTTTTGCAACTTTTTTTCTGCCTCCACAAGTGATTTCTAACCCTGATTCTTGTGTGTTGCGCTTGCTTATGTATTGTGCAATACATTAGGTCTCAATTTGTTGTCCAAATCTCTCTCCATTAAGGCTTTGATATTTGATTTGATTTGCCTTTACAAACTTTCCAAATTGGCTTGATTTCAATCTTTTTGTGCATACAAGCCTTGATTCGAGTTTGATGAGGTATTAGCTGTCCATTGGAACCTGAAATCATTAAAAAAATCTTTGGTTATCAATATCTTTGATTTTATGTGATTTTATTTGATTTAAAATGAATTAATTCAAATAAAAATCAAATTAAATAATAAAAATAAGATATGGACACATGGCCAAGGCTAGGGCACGTGGGCAATAAGGAAAACTCAAAACAAGTGAAAAATAATGGGCCCATTTGGCAAAATTTGAAGTTTTGGGGATAGTTGACTTTTGGCAATTTTGCATAAAAGTCCAACTTCAACAATGCATAACTTCTTCAATTTTGAACTTTTGGAGATATTCTTGGACTTTTTAGAAAGCTTGAGATGTAATATAATAAACCCTTTTGCTCTCATCTCATTTTGATATTCCATTATCAACTTAGAAGCTTTGACAAAAAAGGTGTTTTTGTTGACTTTTCAAAATGACCTATAATGTCAAAATTCATAACTTCTTGTGAGTGCATTTTTTGAACTTGGGGTATGAAGATGGATTGTAGGTAATTTCATCCTCTGCAAAATGATCTTTGGATGGCTCATTTCTAATAAAGTATGGGAAAGTTATGCTTGTTCAAAGTTGGGTTGACTTTTTCTACAAAACCCTAATTTAGCAACTTTTGAGTTTTGATGAATTTTGAGCAATCCTTGATCAAATGATGAAATATAATTCAAAATTAGAATGTTGACAAAAAATCTTGAAGTTTGACTGTATATAGGTCACAATTGACTTTTGCCCTAACACAGTCGATTTTTGGACCTTTGAGCAATTGACTGAGCAAACCTCCTCTGCAAGGCTTGAAATTTGACATGGATGATCTTGAGAACATATTAGTAAATTGGTGAGCACTTAGGGTCACTTGGACTCAAGGATCTTGACGCAACACAAAACCCTAATTTGGGGTAGACTGCCTTAGGAGATAGCTTATCTGGTCAATCCTTGAGCAACTTTGAGCAACTTGGAGATTTTTCTTGCAATGTTTTGAGAAATATGGGAGGGAAAATTTTGGGGTACAACACAAGCTTATCTGAGTAAGTTTGATGCCTTGAAAGAAAATCTCATAACACTGATTCCTTTTATAAAAGATGCAACAATTCATGCCGAACAATGCAGTAATTTTTTCATGATCATGGCACTTATCAGATTACCCTTAGAACTTGATTCCATTCATAACCAAATTTTACCAGGATCCACTGATGTGCGATCGACCTAATATGTCTAACGGTATCTTAACTGCAAGTGCACATCCTATCGCGGTATTAATAAAGAGATGTCGAACCCACAGGGACTTTGTAATCACTCTAGTGCTATAAAGGTTTGCTAGTTTAGCTAAGGCGGATGTTGTCACGTTCGGTTGTTTAGAGGTTAAGGTAAGGGAAAAATAAACCGAATTAATGGGATAATAATAATAAAACGGTCGGTATGTAATGTAGTGAACCTAAGTGGATCTAGTCGAACCTAAGCATATGAAGATGTTTAACTTAGATGGTTATGTAGAAATTATCGGTTTAAAAACCCTCAACTCACACTCTCGTGGTCTTATCTCGGATTATACCCCTAAAGCCCTATGTCTGCTCTCGCTAGCCCATAAGTGTTTAGAAAATACTTTTTGAAAACTTAATAAAATCTAATTCGTTTTAAAGCGCTCTCGCTGTATTTAAATCAAATGCCTAACTTTAGCTATCCGGTTAAAACCTCACACTCTCGTGGTATCGATCCTAACCTATTCTACTTTTCTTACTCTCGTAACAAAAAGATTGATTTTAATTATAAAAAGTCACAGCCAGAAATTAAGTTAATTTAGATTTTAGCTTAGGCGCAATTTAATCCATTTGGTTACTATTATCACATCTCGACTCTAGGAAATTAGCTAGTCATAGTACTCGAAATAGACATACAGAAAATATAATCGGGAAAGAATAAAGCATTCATGATAAAATAAATAAATAAATAAACATAAACAAATTAAATTAAAATTTAATGCGATTAAAAACCTGAATAACAATATTATTCCTCAAGCTCCCTCTTCCACAAGTCGGCAAGATTGGAACTTCGAAATCGGAACTTGAAACAAATTGTGAGGCTAAAAATAAATTCTGACTACAATAACAATTTCCTAATGTTGGAAATAGTTATTAATTGGTAAAAGGGAAAATAAAGCAAGAACAAGAAATTGCAGTAATTAAATTTGGCAGGGCTTCCGCAAGAAAATTATGTAGCAAAAACTCTCCATCGTTCCATTAAAATGCCTCCTATTTATAGAAGAGGATTTTTTGCAGTTAAGAGAATTTAGGAACGTGGACTTGCACTGCTTGAGTGGAGGAAGGTTCGAACTATTCGTTGTTGAAGTTTGAGAAATTGTAGGAGAAGAAAACATCCATTACGTTTCCCACGTCTTCTGTTTTTCATGACACTGAATTACGCGTGTGACGGTCGTCATGAGGAGGTGACGGTCGTAATGCGCTTAAATAGCGCGTTACGTTCGTCAATGATGTGTGACGAGCGTTCTTCGGATTGTGAGCGCGTTACGCTCGTAATGGAGGTGTGACGGTCGTCATGACATCAAAGTTTGCAGATTTTTGCAGATTAGTTCTTTTTCTTCTGATTTTTTGGTTAGCTTTCTTCATGTGATCCTTTTTCACTAATTTGACTTGAAACATGTTGTACCTGTGAAAAGACATAAAAACTCGGAACAATCGGGAGTTAAATGGGTTAATGCAATATGAAAATTAATTAAAAATGTAGTAATTATATGATACGATTTCTCGTTATCAAATTCCCCCATACTTAAACCTTTGCTTGTCCTCAAGCAAATAATCATTTAGAAGGATAGGACAAGTTTTATCAGGCGCACATGCATGACATACCTTTTGTTTTTAAAGCAATTACGAGAAATCCTCGTCAGTTCGACCGATACTTAAGTGAAAGATTAACGATACGCTAATGACACAAGCAATAAGCTAAGTCGTGGGCTTCCATTTCAAATAAACTGTCCAATAGTTCCATTATAATTCTGCCCAGAGTTTCTCGCATCTATTTCACCCGATTTTGTTCTAGCGCAATCACATTAAGCCCTTTGTCTTAGCACGCACGTAGTGGAGTAACCGGTTAGTGACTTTGATCCTTTTAGCACGGGGTCTGGTACACGAATGTGGCAACCCTATACATATTATCCAAATTAGAGGTTATGGGGGATCGAGTCGTAGCACGCCCTACCAAGTTCAGAACCAGATACCTCTGAACCAACCAATAATGGACTCCTTCATTAATTGCTCATCTCTTATATGCGACCTTGTATTTTGGTGAATTTTTCTTTTCTTTTTTAGCAGTGAGATAAGAAGGATATTTCATTGATCAGGCACCAAACACTCATATTCATCGGTTCCCCACGTGGTTTGTGTCAAGACGGTGCTGACTGCTAGTATAAACTACTAGGGGTTACTTTAGAACTAAACTCAAGATATAGGTATAATGGTTATTGAAACGGATCGCGTAAGTAGGAAGTCTAAGGTGTCATAACCGTATCGATCTTGTTGAATCGTTCTCGGCTTCCTTAACTAGGATTTCGTTAAGATAGGTATGTCGGGCTAATGCGAAGATAAAGCAAAAATTTTCGGTATGGCTAAATAAAGCGGGGAAGAATTTAAACTGAGAAATATCGTAAAAAATTACTTGTTTATGGTAGATGGAAAGGCACCTCTCCCACACTAAATCCGACATTGTCCTCAATGTTGCGGTATAAAGGCGGGGACATACAAGTACAAAAACAAACAGAAAGGGAGAGAGACAGAAAAAGTAAACTACTTAGAAAATAAAAACTACTGATGACCACGTCCTCTACTCCTGGTGCATGATCTCCTGGTAGGCGTGGCTTCGGTATCAGTGTCCTGGTAGCCAAGGGTGCTGACGTCCAATCTTAAGGCGTTGAGTTCAGACAGGGCCTCGTCCAACCTCTCGTTCATGCTCCGCTGGCCAGTCAGAATCTAAGTGTTTTGTACACATAAATAGTCATATTGTTCATGTTGTCTTCTTTCAAGTGCGGCACTCATTTGATTTTGCAGATGGATGGCGCAGAGAACTTCTTCAAGAGTAATAGGAGGTGGTGCGAATGAAGGTTCTGGAATGTCGTGGACGGGGGCAGCACTGTCCAGATCTTCTTGCATCTCGTCTGCGGGGGCATTAGGCTGGTCTTCATGAGTAGGAACACGGCCCTCGGGATCTGCAGGATCGAATAACCAGTTGGCTCTGTTTTGTGGATCGATTCGGTCCCTGCAAGGCAAAGTAATGTTATGATAAACAATGTTTCGGATCACAGGATGGAATCTGCCATCCTCCCGCTCATAGATGAGGTGTGCGGCCTTGCAGTGGTCTAGAGTCAGCAATGTGGGCGCCATAGAAGGCATATCTGTGAGAGAGGCACCATAATTCAGGGCTATGGCAAGAGAAGTGACAATCCCTCCGAAATAGAAGGGTTTTTCGCCTCTAGCACAAATGGAGTGAATATGGGCCAATAAAAATGGGGCAGCGTTGATCTTCTGGCCGGTGAATGCGCAATGCATGAAGAAAAGCTCCTTGGAATTGAGCTTGTGATTGCTGTCTCGGGCGAAGATGGTGTTGCAGAGGATGCGGTGAAAGTATCGGATGGCCGGATTATGAATATGTGTGGCGTTGAAGTGGTCGTAAGATCTGGCACGAATGTTCGTCATAGTGTGCCATAAATTAAAAGCTTCCTCGCAGAAATTATCCGGCACCCGGAGGTGGACACCTTTGTCAGAACTGAATCCAAGCAGCCGTGCAATATCGGTTTAGAACAGCTGATGCTCAGTGCCAAACATACGAAATTTGGCCACGCCTGAGAGTTGGTTTGTGGCACCAGTGGGGGTAATGTATGCAAAGGAACTCAGAAACTCCAAGGTTAGAGTTTCGTAAATGGGTTGCAGTTGGCGGCACAGGTTCCATAAGTTCACATTCTGCAAAATTTGTCGGACGCTGTCTAGCAGTCCCAAATTCCTCAAACAGTCAAGGTCAACATACCGAGTAGGTTGGAGACTGCGGCGTTGGAATTTCTGGAATTTGAGTCGTTGGGTTTCACCTTGCTCGTCGGCTCTGAAAGTGAGATTGGGGATTTGCTGGTTGTTGGCCATATTGCATGCAAGAGATTGAATCGTGAAAGGGTTTGGAATATGGATTGAGTAGTGGGGTAATGGAGTTTAAGTGTTGGAGTGGTCGAATTTAAGAGAAAAGTTGAATGGGTGTTGTTACGGTTTTGGGAAAAAGGGAAGAATGAATGGGAAGTGGAACGACTTCTGTAATAGCAGAATCTGCTATTGAGCATGCGTGACGACCGTCACAGTGGGCTGACGGGCGTAACACGGTGAAACGCGTGTTACGCTCGTCATGGGGACGTTACGATCGTTACGGCTTCAAAGAATTATATTTATGAAATGAACGAAACAGTTTAATTCCAAAACCTTATAACACATTAATTCAACACAATAAACATGCAGAGTATTTCAAACACACATCTTATAACAAATTTTTTGCAAAATGATAATACGAACAGTGAATTTAATATTTGATGTAACACACAGTAAATTTAATGAAAATGAAAATAAACTGAAATTGAAATAAAATTAAAATAAACTGAAATTGAAATAAATGTATGTTTCTAACAGAACTTTAAAAACTGTAAAGAGTAAACTTGTTTAAAATGATATCATAAACTGCCTAGAAACATAAAACACAAGGAAAAAATAAATGCTGATTCCGCTGCTTCATCCCAGTCGCGTTTTCAAATCTTCGGAAGCTGCATTTATGTGATAAAACTGCTCCACAGTTATATCAGTTAAGCCTATCACGTCCATACGCATACTCTTCAACTCGTTCTTGATTCCATTAATGTCCGTCTGATAAACATCCAGTGTAGAAAAGATCTTATTCAAATTTTCAGCATATTCTCCTTTTGTTATTGCAGGGGCATCAATATCCTCAGCAATGTTGTTACCATCATGGTAACCAGGAGGGGTCTCGGGGTCACTCTCATCAGACATTGTGGTATCATAAACTTGGTAGGATTGTGGTGTCTCAGGTGTCAAAGGGTGGTCGGGAGGGTTAAGCTCATACAGCCAATTGTCGCGATTGTGGGCACTTGTTTTGGCATGGTTAGGAAGTGTAAATACCGTGACTACTTCATCCCTTATCAAGTATTCGAAGGGTTCAGGACCTAGATTACCTATTATTCGTAGGTGGAAACAAAAATCAATGTTCGTAGGGAAGATTGAACCAAATTGTGTACACCTATGCAGCTGGTATCTAAGTCCGAGGGTGTTAGCAATCATGGTGACTAGGCCTCCTATGATGATTGGTTCGCTAGGGTTCTGAGCAATGCGGGAAAAGGTCTGCATCAATAATGGCACTGCATTAACAGGTCGGCCCTGGGTCATACACTGCAGTAAAAATATCTCATCTTTAGATACTGCAGTGCAGTTCTGTTCCTTTCCGAAAATGGTATGTGCTAGAATCTTATGGAAATAGCGGATAACGGGGTTGTGTATTTCATTATTATCCATGCTATCCGGCTTAGGGTGGTAGTTTCTGGTTAAAGTCCCCCAAAAGTATTCTAGCTCAAAATCTATCAACTCTGCCTGGGTGGTAGAAAAAGCAAAAGGTCTGCTAGGGAATCCTAGAAGGTCGGCTAATTCTTTATGGGTATAAGCAAATTCAATACCAAATAACCTGAAGGCTATAAATCCCTTTCTAGTTCCGAAACCGCGCTCAGGTATATGAACTAAGGAGCTCAGAAATTCAAGGGTAAGCTCGCGGTATGTAACAAACCTAGATTTAATGTGGGCTTTTTCCCATCCCAGTTGGCTAAACAGATAATGGACACTATCCTTAATGCCTAAAGTGTCCATTGTTGGTTCATCATAATATAAGGTCATACCAATATTCCTGTGTGATAATTCCTCAAACCTCCTCATTTGGTTCCTGCCTCTAAAAGTGGTTTCCATAGTGAATAGTAAATGGGGGAAGCAAATCAGGGGAGAAGGTAGGATAGAAAAAGACTTTTTCAGAAAACCTGTAAAGTTGTTTGAAAATCAGCAGCAATTGTATAAAAATTTTTAGAATAAAATGAAAAAGAAGATAATGAAAATAAGGCTTTAAAAGAAATAAAAGCATAAACGGAAAAGAAAATCAAAAATAAAAAATAAAAACAGACGGAAATAATAACAAAAACAAATAGGTAGGTTGCCTCCCACTAAGCGTTGTTTTTAACATCGTAAGCCTGGCGTAGTGCCTAGCATTAGACCATTCAGGGGAAATCGTGGGTAATTAGAAGAGTTTTAGACTATTTGCATAATTTCTATTCTCAATATGATGATATTGTTTTAGTCGCTGCCCGTTCACTGTGAACGGGTCACTATTCCTACCCTTAATTTCTATTGCTCCGTTAGGGAATATTTTCGTTACTTCAAAAGGACTGGACCATATGGATTTCAATTTTCCAGGCAAAAGCCTAAGTCTAGAGTTAAATAATAGCACGACGTCCCCTACACTGAATTCCTTCTGGGTCAAACGCTTATCGTGCCATCTTTTGGTTCTTTCTTTATATATTTTAGCGTTCTCATAAGCATCTAATCTTAATTCTTCTAATTCATTCAAGTCGAGGATTCGCTTTTCTCCAGCAGTTGTGTAGTTTATGTTGAGCGTTTTGATTGCCCAATATGCCTTGTGTTCTAATTCTACCGGGAGATGACAGGAATTTCCGTATACAGGTTTGAAAGGTGTAGTTCCTATAGGGGTCTTGTAGGCTGTCCTATAAGCCCATAAAGCCTCGTTAAGCTTAGATGACCAATCTTTCCTAGATATGGCGACAGTCTTCTCTAGGATTTATTTAATTTCTCTGTTCGAGACTTTGACTTGTCCACTTGTTTTTGGATGATACGGTGTTGCTACTCGGTGTTTGACTCCATACTTAGATAGCAATTTGTCGAATATTTTCGAAATGAAATGGGAGCCACCGTCACTAATGACAAGTCTAGGCATACCAAATCTTGGAAAGATTGTATTTTTAAAGAGCTTAATTACTACTCGTGTGTCATTTGTAGGAGAGGTTATAGCCTCAATCCATTTTGAAACATAATCGACGGCTTTGAGTATATACTTGTTTCCGAAAGAAGATGGGAAAGGTCCCATGAAATCGATTCCCCAGACATCAAATATTTTTACTTCTAGTATTCCTCTTTGAGGCATTTCATCACGTCTTGAAATATTACCGGTGCGTTGACACCGATCGCAGTTTTTAACAACGATGTGGACATCCTTCCATAGATTAGGCCAAAATAGGCTGGCTTGTAGGATCTTTGCACAAGTTTTAGAAGTGTTGGCATGTCCTCCATATGGAGATGAATGACAGTGAGAGATAACATCTTCCATCTCTTCTTCAGGTACGCATCGGCGGAAAATTCCGTCTGGTCCTCTTTTAAATAATAAAGGTTCATCCCAATAATAATACTTGAGATCATGGAAGAATTTCTTTTTCTGTTGGTAGGTTAAGTCTGGTGGGAGCGCTCCTGCGGCTAAGTAGTTGACTATGTCGGCATACCATGGCAGTCCCATGGTTGTATGGATTGCTTCCACGGCTTCTTTGGCTTTTGGTTTATTTTGGTCCAATTGAGCTAGATCGCTTCTTATTTGTGCTATTAGTTGTTCATATGGAAAATCGTCGTTAATCGGTACTTGGTCGGGTTTTATACCTTCTAATCTTGACAAGTGGTCTGCTACGACGTTTTCCGTTCCTTTCTTATCCTTAATTTCTAGATCAAATTCTTGCAAGAGTAGGATCCATCTGAGGAGTCTTGGTTTTGCATCTTTCTTAGTTAGTAGATATCTGATAGCAGCATGGTCTGTGTAGATGATTATCTTTGCTCCTACTAGGTAAGAACGGAATTTGTCAAGCACAAGACAACTGCTAACAGTTCTTTCTTAGTTGTGGCGTAGTTCATTTGAGTTGAGTCTAGCGTTCTACTAGCATAGTAGATTGCGTGAATTTTCTTGTCCTTCCTTTGTCCAAGAACTGCGCCTATGGCGTAGTCGCTCGCATCGCACATGATTTCGAAAGGTAATATCCAATCGGGTGGTTACATGATTGGTGCGGTGATGAGGGCCGATTTTAGAGTTTCAAATGCTTTTAGACAATCTTCGTCGAATATGAACTCAGCGTCTTTCATTAATAGACCGGTAAGTGGTTTAGTAATCTTCGAGAAATCCTTGATAAATCGTTGGTAGAAACCGGCGTGTCCTAAAAAGTTTCTTATTTCTCGAACGGTATTAGGTGGTTGAAGTTCTTTTATGACTTCTATCTTGGCTTTATCAACTTCAATTCCTTTGTTAGATATAACATGTCCTAGTACGATTCCTTCTCTGACCATGAAATGGCATTTTTCCCAATTAAGCATGAGGTTTACTTTCACACATCTTTCTAAAATCTTTTCTAGGTTTGATAGGCATCCTTCAAAACTTTTCCCACACACAGAGAAGTCGTCCATGAACACTTCCATGATGTTATCGATGAAATCCGCAAAGATTGACATCATACATCGTTGAAAGGTTGTTGGGGCATTGGACAATCCGAAGGGCATTCATCTATAAGCGAATGTTCCATAGGGACATGTAAATGTAGTCTTCTCCTGGTCATCAGGGTGAATAGGAATTTGGAAAAATCTGGAATAACCATCTAGATAGCAGAAGTAGGAATGTTTTGCTAATCGCTCTAACATTTGATCTATGAAGGGTAGAGGGAAATGGTCTTTTCGAGTAGCTTTGTTTAGTTTCCTATAATCAATTCACACTCTATTCCCATTTACTACTCTTTGCGTTATCGGTTCGCCTTTTGCGTTTTTCACAACAGTGATACCTCCTTTCTTTGGTACGACGTGTACTGGGCTGACCCATTTACTGTCGGAGATCGGATATATGATTTCTTCTTCCAATAGCTTCTTGATTTCATCTCTGGATACAGTGCTAAGGATTGGGTTAATCCTTCTTTGTGGTTCTCTAGAGGTTTTGCAATCATCTTCTAGCATAATGCGATGCATGCGAATTGAAGGACATGTTCCTTTCAAGTCGGATATGTTATAACCTAATGCAGTTGGGTACTTTCTTAGGACGTCTAAAAGTTTCTCAATTTCGAGCGTTCCTAAACTGGAATTGATTATTACTGGTTGCGTACATTTGGTATCTAGGAATTCGTATCTTAGGTTCCTGGGTAAGGTTTTTAACTCTAAACCCGGTTTCTTCGAACATGGCATATGATCAGGTGTAAGTGCTAAACTTTCGCTTAGACTATCATCTTGGTATGGTTCACGCTAATTGTCGTCTTCGAATATCAGAGGGGTTTGGATTTTCATTATTTCAGAGTATGTGGTATGTTCCGCTTCCATCTCTCTTACGCACTCGTCTATAATGTCAATTAGATAGCATGTGTCATTCATGGCCGGTGCTTGTAAGAATTGAGTGAGGATGAATTCCACTTTTTTCTCTCCAACTTCGAATGTTAGTCTACCCTTCTTTACATCAATTATAGCTTCAGCTGTGGCTAGGAAGGGTCTTCCTAATATGATAGGAGTAACTGAGTCCTCAGTAATGTCCATGATTATGAAATCGGTCGGGATATAGAATTGACCTATTCTAACTGGGACGTTTTCCAGTATACCCACAGGGTATTTAACTGATCGGTCAGCTAATTGAACAGACATTTGTGTGGGTCTAAGTTCTCCCATTTCTAGCTTTTTGCAAATGGATAGGGGCATGACACTGATACTTGCTCCCAAGTCGCATAGAGCTTTGTCTATGACAAACTTTCCAATGTTACAGGGTATAGAGAAACTACCTGGATCTTTTAACTTAGGGGGAATATCATTTTGAATAATAGCGCTACACTCAGCAGTAAGTGTAACTGTTCTATTGTCTTCTATCTTTTTCTTGTTAGATAGGATTTCCTTGAGAAATTTAGCATACGAGGGCATCTGAGTGATAGCTTCTGTAAACGGTATTGTGATATTTAGTTGTTTCAGAAGTTCAACGAATTTCTTGAATTGGCCCATCGTTTTGGAATTGGCAAGTCTCTGAGGGTACAGAATCAGAGGTTTATAGGGTGGTGGAGGCACATAAGGCTTTTCTTTCTCCACTGCCTCTTTGTTCTCATTTTCCTTTTCCTTTGGTTCATTCTCAATTTCAGTTGGTTTGTTCTGCTTTTGGTACATGGCTGGATTTTCGAGTCTTGGATCAACAGGTCCGTCAAGTTCTTTTCCACTTCTCAGTATTACAGCGTTAGCTTGTCCTTTCGGGTTAGGTTGTGGTTGACCAGGGAAAAATCCAGTTGGGCCAGCAGTAGATGCTTATTGTTGAGCCACTTGTGAAATTTGAGTTTCAAGCATCTTATTATGGGTAGCTAAAGCGTCAACTTTACTAGATAATTGTTTAATCTGCTCATTAGTATGAAAATTTTGATTCATAACATCTTTATTCGTTTGAGATTGGGAAGCAATGAAATGTTCTATCATGATTTCTAGATTGGACTTCCTAGGGGCATTTGATGTATTAGGTCCGTTATTGGGGTGATTTGGGGCAGCTTTTGGATAACCAGGTGGTGTGGCAGGAGCTTGTCCAGGTGCGTATAACACGTTGTTGCTTTTATATGAAAAGTTCGGATGATTCTTCCAACCAGGGTTATAGGTATTGCTATAAGGGTTTCCCTGCATGTAATTCGCTTGTTCAGCTGGAACTCCTGTTAGAAGTGGGCATTCTGGAGCAGGATGTGATTGAAGACCACATAGATCGCAAGCTTGAACTACTGCAGCTACGGTAGCTGCGGGAGCGGTAGTAAGATTTTCTAGCTTTTGGGTAAGGGCTTCTACTTTAGCGTTGACTTGATCCAGACTATTCACTTCAATCATGCCACCTTTTGTTTGGTTTTTTTCCATATTAGCTCTTTCGCTTCCCCATTGATAATGGTTTTGAGCCATGCTTTCGATGAGTTGATTTGCCTCGGTATACGGCTTATCCATCAATGCGCCACCACCACCAGCGTCTATAGTCATTCTTGTGTTGTACAAGAGACTGTTATAGAACGTATGAATGATCAGCCATTCTTCTAAACCATGATGAGGACAGAGTCTGATCATGTCCTTATAGCGTTCCCACGCTTCGAAAAGCGATCCGTTATCTTTTTGTCTGAAACCATTGATGTTGGCTCGGAGCATAGCAGTTTTGCTTGGTGGGAAATATCTAGCTAAAAAGACCGTTTTCAACTCATCCCATGTGGTGATTGAGTTTGAAGGAAGAGATTGGAGCCATGCTCGAGCTCTGTCTCTTAAAGAAAAGGGAAATAGGCGCAATCGTATCTCCTTGGGGTTTACACCATTCTCTTTTACAGTGTCTGCATACTGCACAAACACTGACAGATGTAGGTTTGGGTCGTCAGTAGGAGATCCAAAAAATTGGTTCTGCTAAACGGCAAATAGAAGCGAAGGTTTTAGCTTGAAATCGTTTCGAGTGATAGCAGGAGCGGCAATGCTGTTGTGGGGCTCCGCTTGAGAAGGAACTGCGTAATCCTTAAGATCATGAGGTGGATTTGGTACGTCAGCCATCTTAGATTCTTCAATTAATTCAGGGATTGAGCAATCAGGAAGCTTAGTCGGAGGAAGATTGTTGAGATTACGGTATTCTTGAACTCGGCATCTTACTCTAAGATAGCGCTGGATATCGTTGATTTGTAAACGCAAAGGCTCGCTTCGGGAGCGAGTATTTGGCATACAACAGAGGGAAAAATAAATAGTTGCCTTAGTCTATACAGTACTACTTTACGAGTGCACTAGTGACTAAATCAAAATCCCCGACAACGGCGCCAAAAACTTGATGTGCGATCGACCTAATGTGTCTAACGGTATCTTAACTGCAAGTGCACATCCTATCACGGTAGTAATAAAAAGATGTCAAACCCACAGGGACTTTGTAATCACTCTAGTGCTATAAAGGTTTGCTAGTTTAGCTAAGGCGGATGTTGTCACGTTCGGTTGTTTAGAGGTTAAGGTAAGGGAAAAATAAATCGAATTAATGGGATAATAATAATAAAACGGTCGGTATGTAATGTAGTGAACCTAAGTGGATCTTGTCGAACCTAAGCATATGAAGATGTTTAACTTAGATGGTTCTGTAGAAATTATAAGTTTAAAAACCCTCAACTCACACTCTCGTGGTCTTATCTCGGATTATACCCCTAAAGCCCTATGCCTGCTCTCACTAGCCCATAAGTGTTTAGAGAATAATTTTTGAAAACTTAATAAAATCTAATTCGTTTTAAAGTGCTCTCGCTGTATTTAAATCAAATGCCTAACTTTAGCTATCCGGTTAAAACCTCACACTCTCGTGGTCTCGATCCTAACCTATTCTACTTTTCTTACTCTTGTAACAAAAAGATTGATTTTAATTATAAAAAGTCACAGCCAGAAATTAAGTTAATTTAGATTTTAGCTTAGGCGCAATTTAATCCATTTGGTTACTATTATCACATCCCGACTCTAGGAAATTAGCTAGTCATAGTACTCGAAATAGACATACAGAAAATATAATCGGGAAAGAATAAAGCATTCATGATAAAATAAATAAATAAATAAATAAATAAACATAAACAAATTATATTAAAATTTAATGCGATTAAAAACCTGAATAACAATATTATTCCTCAAGCTCCCTCTTCCACAAGTCGGCAAGATCGGAACTTCGAAATCGGAACTTGAAACAAATTCTGAGGCTAAAAATAAATTATGACTACAATAACAATTTCCTAATGTTGGAAATAGTTATTAATTGGTAAAAGGGAAAATAAAGCAAGAACAAAAAATTGCAGTAATTAAATTTGGCAGGGCTTCCGCAAGAAAATTATGTAGCAAAAACTCTCCACCGTTCCATTAAAATGCCTCCTATTTATAGAAGAAGATTTTTTGCAGTTAAGAGAATTTAGGAACATGGACTTGCATTGCTTGAGTGGAGGAAGGTTCGGATTGTTCGTTGCTGAAGTTTGAGAAATTGTAGGAGAAGAAAACATCCATTACGTTGCCCATGTCTTCTGTTTTGCATGACACTGAATTACGCGTGTGACGGTCGTCATGAGGAGGTGATGGTCGTAATGCGCTTAAATAGCGCGTTACATTCGTCAATGATGTGTGACGAGCGTTCTTCATATTATGAGCGCGATACGCTCGTAATGGAGGTGTGACGGTCGTCATGACATCAAAGTTTGCAGATTTTTACAGATTAGTTCTTTTTCTTCTGATTTTTTGGTTAGCTTTCTTCATGTGATCCTTTTTCACTAATTTGACTTGAAACATGTTGTACCTATGAAAAGTCATAAAAACTCAGAACAATCGGGAGTTAAATGGGTTAATGCAGTATGAAAATCGATTAAAAATGTAGTAATTATATGATACGATTTCTTGTTATCATCCACTATTTCTAACTATGACACAGTTAGTGAATAATTGTTGTGTTTGTCTACACCTCATGCTTTTGGACTGGTCTATACTCTATCTCCCACAGGATCATCTATTATTACCTCCCACTACCATGGTCGTGGTGGACGAAACAGAGGATGTGGTGGAAAATGCCATGATATTCGTTGTAACTATTGCAATTGTTGTGGTCACATTAAAGTTGAGTGTCATACAAAGGCAAGAGAAAAACATCGACAACCTAGGGTTGTTGTTACTGCTCAACCGACTATCATAAAAAATGTTACTATTCCATCTGATGATTATAATGAGTTCCTTCAGTACAAAGCAACTCATCAACCATTATCGTTTGTGGTTGTTGCTCAGTTTAATAACCTTGTAGCCTTTATCTCTATATCGTCTCTTGGTCCTTGGGTCCTTGACTCTAGTTCCTCTGATTATATGACTGGTAATAAATCTCTTTTATCTCACATGTCATATTCTGATTCTTTTCCTTTTTTTCATTATGGTGAATGGCTCTAAAATCAAAGTTCAAGGCCTTGGTCAGGCACACCTCCTTCCAAACTTGTTTTTAGACTCTGTCTTTTATATTCCTAGTTGCCCTTTTAATATAGTATTTGTTAAAAAACTTACTCATACTCTTGATCATTATGTCCTTTTCAATGATAAATCTTTTTCTACTCAAGATCGACGTACAAGACGAATGATTGGAGAAGGGAGTGATTTTGGAGGATTATATCATCTATCTCAACTGGTGGCATGTGCTTCCATTGCTTCCCAAACCTTACACATAAATGTTTGGGACACCCTAGTCTTAATAAAATGTGTATTTTAGTTCTTAGTTTTTCTAAGCTTTTGTCATTTGAGCCTCTGTTATGTCAATTAGGCAAACATACTCGTCACTGTTGCAACTGGTTTTTAAACCAGAGTCGCCACCCTTAATTTTTATCTTAAAGAAAGGGAGTATAAAGGAATAATCCTAAAAGAAATTCAGAGATTCTAGGTTTGGACTCAATTCTAGATGAGGGAAAGGTGTTAGGCACCCCTCCTCTACCTTGTTCACAAGGATACTCGGTTTAGAAGCTCTTTTTTAGAAAATAAGGTTTTAATTATTTATTTGGGAAAAGGGTTTGAATTTTAAATATGGGGACTCGCCATGATTTTTGATCGTATGCCTACGTATCCTCTTAGGAGGAATCAGAGTCTCATTTCGTAGTTTGCAGATTGTTTTGTATTTTTATAGATTACGAAATATATTTGAATTTCCCGCATACGTAGTCTAAGAGTGTGAATGGCGGAGTTTGTTAGACCAAACACGCAGTTAATTTAAATATATTCGTATTCCTTTTCAAATATTAATTGTTTGAATTAATTTCATTTGCGAAAAAATTTTGGTGTTTGGTTGAATACTTCTTATACGTAGACCAAGGGAGTCTGATATAGTCTCCTCATCACGTGGTCAGATATTGACTTCGTGCTGCTCATTATGGAGGATGCGGAGGGAGTCTGATATAGACTTCCTCATCACGTGGCCACGTGTCACTCGCGGATGAAATATTTTAAATTTGTGTGGGTTTTAATATCTTGATATAAAATATTAATTAATTATTATGAAAAGCTTTTTGAATTTATAAGTTTAGTAATTATTTGTAAAATTCAGAAATGTTAATTTTAAAATAACATACATCTTAACTAGCCTAATCAAATAGCTAACAAATTATATTAGTTTAACTAACATCACTTAGAAACTCATTTTATTGTTTTATCACAATAACTAATTAATTAAATTAATTAACTAAACCAAATGTAGTTAGTCTAATTAACCAAATATCAATAAATTAATTAAAATTAGATTAAGTATAAGGGGAGCAAAAATTAACTAAAGGGATGTAAGGTTATAATAACAAAAGATGGATTTAAAGCCCAAACCAATTTAAAAAAAAAAACTAATAATATCATTCTTTTATAAATAAGTAAAATAAAAATCCAAAAAAAAAAAGAACAATAATAATGATCAACAAGGGAGGTTCCTCCGCCGCATCCAGCCAGAACTAAATCTCCGTCTCCGCCGCTTGTTTTGCAAGTTCCGCGTGAAGTTGAGTTGCCTCTTACAGAAATTGCTAGTGATAACAAGGATGGTGAAACGTTGTTGCAGAGTGTTGTACCCCAAAATTTTCCCTCTCATTTCATCAACATTTTCTCACCACAAGACTCTTGGAACTCAAGATCAAGTTAGAGTTTGCTCTGCTCAAGACCCCTCCTTGCACTGTTGACCCAAATTAGGGTTTGAGTTTGCACAGGGATGTTTTGACCTAAAATGCCCAAAGTGACTTTCATGCTTCATGTTGGACTCACAAGTTTATCCATACCAAGTTTCAAGCCTTGATTCAAATCTTTTCCCAGTCAATTCGACAGTTGACCTAAAAATCAGTTGTATTGGGGAAAAAGTCAACTGTGGCCAATTGACAGTCAAACTTCATGAATTTTGACCCACATCAACATAATGAACTCATGTGAACCATTTGGGCAAGTTTGGATCACAACTCATCAAGAAACCCAAAATTGCAAATTAGGGTTTAAAATGAAAAAATTTCATAACTTAGAAATTTTCTAAGTTATAAAATTTTCTTATTTTTTTCTAAATTTGTCCCATTTTTTCACCAAGATGCAAATGGATTCAAACAAAACTTGAAACATGAAAGTTGTAGTCCATTGAAAAATCTACAACTTTGATTCACAAAGTTTTCTAAAAGGAAGCTTGTATCTCAAGTTATGATTTTTGGAATAAGGGCACAAAAAACTTTTAACTTAGAAGAAATTTGCCCTATTCTAGGCAGGATTTTGGTCCAACTTCTTGGCCATTTTTCACATGGTTCCACTTGGAGTTTCAATTTGCATTACAAAGATGGATTGAAGTTCCTATTCCAAGCTTTCCAAATTGTCCAAGAACTTCTCAAACACCCTTGTGGTTAGAGAGAATCGAATTCACAAAGTTGGCCAAAACTCACTTTTGTTCATGGCCAAGGCTTGTTCATAACAATTGCATTTTTCAAATCAGTTTGTGTAATGCTAACTTGCAGGCCTCAAGACCAAGTTTACACTCCTTAATTTAATGCCTAACCATTGTGTTAAGGTGTTATTTCATCCATTTGGGCATTACACATAGAATTAACCCTTAATTAGAAAAAGCAAAATTGCCATTTTGGTAAAGTAACACTTTATGTCAAATTCCAAATCCTTGAGACATGGGGCCAGATCTTTGAGGCAAAACTTTGTACACAAATCCCAGTTACCAAGAGCAAATGCTGCAGCATAGAGGATAAAGGTCACATGCCTGCATTGTAAAGTTGAACGTTCTTACTTCAAAAACAAGTAACTTGGCAAAACATACACAACTTTCATTTCCTGCAAGCACAAGCCAGAAAAAACTTTGTACACATCTTCCATACATCCCAATTGACCTAAAGCACGACCCTTCCACCCCTCATACCTCCTAATACACCAAAACACCATCTTGCTGCAAAAACAGGGCACCTGCTGCAGATTGAGGTCCACAACTCAATTCACTCGTGCGCTTTGGCTAAAACCTGTTCAAACACCTTCCATACCATCCACCTAAACTATTCCAAGCCTTAAACTCAAGCTGTAACACCTCTAATCTAGTTTACCATTTTCATTTTCAAGCTGTACAGGTGGACTTCTATAGCACGACACAGGTTGCTTCAAAGCAAGCTAGGTACTTGGGAAGCATCCTTGGACTTCAGGCAAGTTCAACAAAAGCTCAAACTCCATTGAAGGTTGCCACATTGCTCTGCTCGAGTCAAGTTGAAACAGGTAATCCATGGACTTCTATCTCTCTATCCAGGCATGATTAAGCTTAGGTTTGTGAATGAAACATGTTCTACTCATAGCTCTGAAGCCATACATGTGTTCACTTTTCATTTATATTAAGCATGTTGTGAGAATTTTAACCATGAATATTTGAAAAAAGCTAGGTCAGAAATTGGGGGTGATGAAATTCTCCTTGGTTTCTTAGAGTTAGGTCAAGTGTTTTATATGTTTGAAATCGTGACTTCATGCTCTACAATGTTTGTGTTATGAGTTTTGGCTAAAAATCAAAGAATCAGGAGTTTGTATGGAGCAAGGAAACGCGCGTTTTTTGATTCAAATAGGTGCTGGAGGTTGAAGACAGAGTTGACTTGGGCTGGGCCTGAGTCAGCTTGCTTTTTGCGCCCCTTTTTTCCATTTGCACCCCCTGGCCCATTATGTGAAATATTTGACATTTTGGCTTTTTTCTTTTTGATTCTGATTTTATATTTTTTGCTCAAACATAAAAAACACCAAAAATATTTTTTTCCACATTTTTTACATTTATTTGACATTTATTTACTTTTTAGGCATATGTATGTAAATAAATATAAATCTTTTCATTTATTAAAACCCTAAAAATAATATAAAAAATATTTATTTTTTAGTTATTATTTTTTATTTACATTTTGAAAACATTTTCTTGAATATACATTTTAGTAAATAATTAATTTTTTTTTTACATATTTAGCATATTTAATATATATAATATATAAATACTTGTATATTTTATTTTATTACATAGTTAGGGCAAAAAAAAATTAGAAATAATACATTTTTGTTTTTATTTAATATTTGACACTCAAATACTTTTTAACAATATACTTTTTATTTTTTCATAAATTAATATATCTTGTACATGATTAATAAATAAATACTATTTATTCAAAAAATTAGGGTTTTACCCTAAACAACAAAAATAATCAAAAATTAACTTTTTTTTATTTTATACTTCAAACATGAAAACCTTTTTTACATACATAAAAAATCTTTTTTGCATAATACATTTTTGTTTGATATTTATTTATTTGTATTTATCTAAATGTTAAATATTAACTTGTATATGCGATATGGTTGTAATAATTTAGCATTTATTTCCTTGTCAAATATCCCCCAATTCAAACTTGTATCCCCATCCCCATAATCATGTTGTAATAATCTAGGACTTTAAATTCTCGCACATTTAAAAGTTTCCAAAGTATGTCATGCTTAGACTTAGGATTTGTATGCAAAATCAATCAACAAATAGCTTGACCTAATTCAAGATAAACATGCATGAAAAACAAACACAAATGCACACTTACACCCCTAGGGTTTCATCCACTTGTTGCCTTAAAAAATGGGCCATGTTTGCATGTCAAGTACTTCGGCAAAACAAAAACAAACAAAATGATCATAGTCCCTCGATGACGTTATCTTGTTGCCTAAACAAAATGATCATAGTCCCTCAAGAAAATTGCCAAAGATACTTGACACTATTGCTTTCATGGTCTATACGATGACCCGCGCCTGTCCTGTTAACATCCTAACGTAAGGTTGTTCACCAAATACAATGGTGAAACAACACTGTTAAAAGGGTTAAAAACATAAGAAAGATCTTTGAGTAAAATAGGGTAGACAAACTCTTAGTTACTTGATCAAAAACTTGCAAAAACATCCTTGCCATTTTTCAAAACACACATCACAACACAACTTCAAAACAAACTTTCAAAAACATTGAAACATCTTTTCAAAAAGACAAACACCTTTGTAAAACATTCAAACAAGAATTGTTACAAAGGTTGCCTAGATAAGGCATCTTTTTCAAAACATTTTCAAAACCACACACACAAAGCACCATTTCAAACAATTGAAAAAACAAAGGCAAGTTATCTAAGCAAGTAACTAAGAGCCCATGGATAACCATGGATAGAAAGGGTGCTAATACCTTCCCTTTCTATAATCTACTCCCCGAACCCAAGAATACATCTCAAAGGTCTTTCCTGTGCTTTTTGACCTTTCCTTAGGATAAAATAAAAAGTCGGTGGCGACTCTTGCTCAACCGAAACATTTGCGAAAACTAACGCAAAACCCAAGTCAGTTCTCCCACCGTATCACAGAACTGGCGACTCTGCTGGGGAATTTTCTAAAAGTGGGGTTACCTTCGGGTTTTAGATCACCTTTACATGCTTACTTTGTTTGCTTTGATTGCTTTACTTTTTGGGTTCCTTGTTTGGGTTTGTTTAATCCTACACCCGGATTTGGGGGCACCTTTTTTAGGTAAATAGAAATAAACTGTGAGGGAACTGTGCGGGGTATACCGACATGGTTGAAGCAGTAGCTATGTTAGTGTGACATATTTGTGAGTACCGGTAGCCCTTGAGTAGTCTAGGAGAATACGGGGCCGCTGAGCGATGTCATGAAGCACTAACGAACTCTTAGAACCTTACTTGACCATCTTGGCCTTTTTAGGGGTAGTGAGATGACCGACTTTGGTGCAGTCCGAAGTTGGTAGATACTCGATACTACACTCATTGAGGATTGTTTTCTTGGAATATTTTGGTCGCCAGTTAAGTGGCTAAACCAAAACAATGAACATAGAAAATAATCCAGTGATATTGAGCTCCTTAGAACCCGGTTTCTATTTTAGGACAGGATGAGCCAACTAACTTCAAGAGGGTACTTACCTACAAACCCCATGCAAGCCTAAACCTAAGGACTTGTTTGCTCTGTGTGAATATGATTACCTGTATATACACTTGCTTACTTTTGCATATATGTACATAACATTATAACATCATACCATATCATTTACAATAATCATTTCAAGGATCTCGAGGGTCTTTTTGATGCATGGTCACATTGAACCAAACGTCTACCAAAGGGTAAGAGGTTTCATTTTCCTCTAAACAAACGCCATCAAAGATCAAGTGCAATAACTTGAATCAGGGGCTATGACCCACTTGACATGGTGAGCTTGATTCTCGTGGAAAGACATCCACCATTACAAGGTTCTCCAATCAAAGATGTTGATCGAAGTTCAACCTCTAACATATTCTTGTGTTTACCCCGAGAGATTCTTGAAAACATTGCATATATATGTCATACATATCATTGCATAACAGGTCTGCCAATGCAGGTATCTCATGTTCTCGCTGTTTATTTCAGCAATGGCTTTCCAACGAGACAACCAAGATCTCCGGGCTCAAAACGCCCAACTTCAGGAAATGTTCTTGAACCTATCCCAGGGGCAAGAAGAGATAAAAACTCTCCTCACAAGGGGCCTGGTCCTAGGGAATCCAGGAGGCATCAGGAATGATCAGTTGGAAGGGCTACAGATCGAGTTAGAAACAATTAAGATCCAGATAATGGGACAGCTGGTGGGCCAGATGGCTCTCATTCAAGACTTAGCTCAATGACAAGAAGAGCTCGGGGTCCTCGTCAACAAGCTGCTTCGGGACAACCAAGTGGGGAAAACACCTAAGGTTGAAGATCAAGTCATCATTCAACCCCCTTTGAGACAAGAAGACAAGGGAAAAGCTCCTCAACTTGCTTCAGGGTCACAAGCCCAGCAACAACCTCGTCAGCGTCAACAAGGTAATCGGCGTAAGAAAAATACGTCTGGAAGACATTTCTCTGAGACTGATATACCATCATCTCTAATATTGAAACGCTTGTTGGAGGTCAATCTGATTACTTTAAAGGATCCTCCCCGGAATCCCAACACCTCTGCTCCTACCTATCACCCCAATGAAAGGTTTGCATACCACTCCCATAGTCCTGGACATAACACCGACGACTGTTGGACTCTGAAGAACAAGATCCAAGACTTGATTGACGAAGGAGTGCTGGAATTCATGCCGGATGGTGAGATGAAAATCTTCTGCTAAGGGTTCTCCATTTGAAATGACAAATCTCAAACTGAGAGACTTTTGTTCCATTTGAATTCTCAAGTTGTAATTTATTTTGTTATTTAAACAATTATCTGTTGATGTCAAACTCTGTTTCATTAATGCATTGCATATGTTTGTCTTGAATTCATCCATTCGTTTTCACTATTCTTGTTCTTTCTTTATGATATTTAACTCTTGATAAAAAACTACAAGCCTTTAGAGGGTGGATGACGAAACAATACCATAATCTCATACAATATGCTTTTGAATAGACCTTGCTGACGATGTACATGCATTTCTTTCAAATCCTAAACACTGGAGTTATAAGGAAGATAATCCATAGTCAACCCCTTCGAGCCAAAGAAGTAGGAGTTTTCTGTTTTAAACAAATTTAAACCTTTGATTAAAACCTGGGGCAGGGTAGTCTCTCAGTTAATTCAAAAAAAAAAAGATGCGCATTGAAGTCGCAAACTCTCAATTCGTAATGCAACGAATGACATCAAAAAACATTCCTTTGGAATCGAAAGACAGTACTGGTTCCTTATCTCATAGGCAGTCAATCTCTCAAAAGAGAAAAGCCCACTGAGCCAAAACCTATGAAGGAGGCTTAAGAAAGCTGGGGCATCCCGCTGACTATAATCTTGAAAACAGAGACAGTCAGGCAAAAGTTAGGGATAATAAATCAAAAGAACGAGGGCATTACAAATCCTCGACAACATGAAAAATGTTGCAAAAAAAACTGCCTTCCAAAATTCAACTGATGTGAACCATCACCAAAAAGTCATTCCAAACTCGAATAGAGTTCGACGTACAATTAACTAAGTTTAGGACTGAAGGACATCACGAAGAGCGGGTGGGTACAAATACACTTTGAGCCTTTATCCTTTGTTTCTTAAACCGTGAACCAAGCCACGTTATAACCCTTCAAAAGTCCTAATTGAAGCATGGGTTAGTTCGAAAGCATACTGTTACAAAAGGTATCCTGACTCCTGTAAGGCTTTGCCCTAAATCTTGTGTTGAATTTGTCTTATAAAAAGTTTTCTGCTAAAAAATGCATTTTTCAAAACTTCGAGACAAGCATAAACTTTGAGTTATTTGAATAGCGTTGTTTGCATATGGCTATTTGTTTGACAGCGAAGAAATTCACACAGTGAATGTTCCGATGAACGAAAACTCTCTCAATGAACAAAATCACTTCAAGTAGGATGACACTTTCGTCGCAAAAATCTCCTATCCATAAAAGGGGACTTGGCATGGCATTGTCCAATAAACCTGGGGCAGTCAAGTCAAGATTCCAACAAATCTTTCAAAAGATCAGTTAACCTGGGGCAGTCCACTCAAGATTTCAAGAAATCTCTCAATTGCAGAGTAACCTGGGGCAAGTCTCTATCACTTGGGGCATTAAACGTTAATCTCATCAAAGGGTTACGTACAGTCCAAATTTCCTGGCAGTGCCACAAACATTTGATACTAGGGGCAATGACGAACCTCTCCAAAATCCTTCTGAAAAGAAATTCAAGAATTCTCGAGAAGTTCATCACCTCTCTAGCAGACCAGCGGTCATGGGTTTATTTCCCCAACATTTGTCAAGGATTTATTCTCCAAAACCAAATTACATTTCAACAACATTCTTAACATATGCAGATTGATCGACAGATAAAAGTCATCACCTTTTGGAGTAGCAGTTGTCAAAGATTCCTTCATCACCTTTTGGAGTAGCAGTCGTCAAAGATTCCTTCATCACCTTTTGGAGTAGCAGTCGTCAAAGATTCCTTCATCACCTTTTGGAGTAGCAGTTGTCAAAGATTCCTTCATCACCTTTTGGAGTAGCAGTCGTCCAAGATTCCTTCATCATCCCGCTGAGGTTGTAGTCATCCAAGATTCCTTCATCATCTTGCTGAGGTTGTAGTCATCCAAGATTCCTTCATCATCCCGTTGAGGTTGTAGTCATCCAAGATTCCTTCATCATCCTGCTGAGGTTGTAGTCATCCAAGATTCCTTCATCATCCTGCTGAGGTTGTAGTCATCCAAGATTCCTTCATCATCCTACTGAGGTTGTAGTCATCCAAGATTCCTTCATCAGCCTGCTGAGGTTGTAGTCATCCAAGATTCCTTCATCATCCTGCTGAGGTTGTAGTCATCCAAGATTCCTTCATCATCCCGCTGAGGTTGTAGTCATCCAAGATTCCTTCATCATCCCGCTGAGGTTGTAGTCGTCCAAGATTCCTTCATCATCCTGCTGAGGTTGTAGTCATCCAAGATTCCTTCATCATCCTGCTGAGGTTGTAGTCATCCAAGATTCCTTCATCATCCTGCTGAGGTTGTAGTCATCCAAGATTCCTTCATCATTCTGCTGAGGTTGTAGTCATCCAAGATTCCTTCATCATCCCGCTGAGGTTGTAGTCATCCAAGATTCCTTCATCATCCTGCTGAGGTTGTAGTCATCCAAGATTCCTTCATCATCACGCTGAGGTTGTAGTCGTCCAAGATTCATTCATCATCTCGCTGAGGTTGTAGTCGTCCAAGATTCCTTCATCATCCCGTTGAGGTTGTAGTCATCCAAGATTCCTTCATCATCCTACTGAGGTTGTAGTCATCCAAGATTCCTTCATCATCCCGATGAGGTTGCGGTCATCATCAAAAATTCCTTCATCACCTGTTGGAAGTACAGCCACCAACATAATAACGGACAACTAAAGCTCCTAAAAATCTGTTTCTCTCAAAAAAAAATCAAGATTCTCATCTTTGACTCTCCACACAAATCCCCCAAGCAGAATGAAGACTCTCATTCTCAGTTCCTCACAGAATATTCAGATATTCCCCAATGAAGATCTCCTCAAGACAGGAATCCCTAGTAGATTGGCATACAACCCAAGCTCCTGATTCCCGAACAGTGGTCCCAGGACTTCTCATTTTCGACGATCAAAGGATTTACTTTCCCCGGCAGCAGTCAAAGATTTCAGGATTCGTCTTCCTCAGCAAGACAGCTACTCAGCTTACATGCATAATCATTACATTCATACATCATAAACATTGATGAAACGCAATTCATTGCATCATACATATCATGCAACATAACCTTGTGTTTAGCTAACATTTTACCCTTTTCAGGATAACATTAAAAGGCTATCATTAACATTTATTCAGATACAGTATGGATACACCCCTGACACGGCGGTCATTCTACTACTCATTCAGACTACAGCAATCAGATACAGACTAGATACGCTCCAGACACGGCGGCATTCTATCTCTCATTCAGATTCATTTATCAACCTCAAGGTCCAATGCATTCCAAACACGGATATCATTCTGACCCTTACATCGGCAGTTTGATTCTCTCAGTGCAGTCGCCACGGAAATCATTCTGTCACTTATTCAGATCCCAGTTACAGTTTCAGATACACTCCAAACACGGAAGTCATCCTGCTACTCATACAGATCTCAAATTCCAAGATACAGTCCAGATACACTCCAAACACGGAAGTCATCCTGCTACTCATACAGACCTCAACTATGAGATACGGTCCAGATATGATCCATACACAGTTGTCATTCTGTCACTCATTCAGAATTTAATCCCAGCACACAGTTGACCCATGCACAGATATTTCTCTGTTAACCAGATACAATACAGATACACTCCAGACACGGCAGCCATTCTGATATTCATTCTACTTTCAAGCATAGTTACAGCTCAGATGCTCCCCAGACACGGAGGCCATTCCTTTGCTCATACAAACTCAGTCTCCAGATACAGTTCAAATACATTCCCGACACGGATACCATTTTGATCCTCATTCTTCTGACCTATCACATTGCAATTCGACGAGGACTCTTGGATGGCATCTTTAAGCCCATCTCCAGCAAGATTCTACCATCTCCAAATGGCATATTTAAGCCCATTCCCACACCTATTGTTTGACGAGTGCAAATTTACGGGCACTCTAGTGTCCAATCCTCTTTTACCTTCGAGTCGCGAAAGGCAAACCTGCCAATCTAACTCTTCAGGTTCAAGAAGATTGAACAGGGGAAACTGTTGTACCCCAAAATTTGCCCTCTCATTTCATCAACATTTTCTCACCACAAGACTCTTGGAACTCAAGATCAAGTTAGGGTTTGCTCTGCTTAAGACCCCTCCTTGCACTGTTGACCCAAATTAGGGTTTGAGTTTGCACAGGGATGTTTTGACCTAAAATGCCCAAAGTGACTTTCATGCTTCATGTTGGACTCACAAGTTTATCCATACCAAGTTTCAAGCCTTGATTCAAATCTTTGCCCAGTCAATTGGACAGTTGACCTAAAAATCAGCTGTATTGGGGAAAAAGTCAATTGTGGCCAATTGACAGTCAAACTTCATGAATTTTAACCCACATCAACATAATGAACTCATGTGAACCATTTGTTCATGTTTGGATCACAACTCCACAAGAAATTTGATCAGATCACCAAAAGGGCAAAATGGTCATTTTAGGGTTTTGACTGCACAAAGGCGATTTTTGACTGTTTGACCTAACCAATGGCAAACCAAGCTCACATATGGACTCAAGGACTCAATGGCATTGTCTTGACCCATTCAACAAGTTCAAAAGATCTCAAGTGCATAGGATTGACAGATGAATTTTTCAGTCAACTGATCAAAATTTGACTGTATACTGAAAAGTCAAACTTTGACTTTTTGGTCAAAATCAAGTGCCAAGATTCATTTTTCATCAAGACATGTCAAGTTATGAAACTTGTTCATCAAGAAACCCAAAATTGCAAATTAGGGTTTAAAATGAAAAAATTTCATAACTTAGAAATTTTCTAAGTTATAAAATTTTCTTATTTTTTTCTAACTTTGTCCCATTTTTTCACCAAGATGCAAATGGATTCAAACAAAACTTGAAACATGAAAGTTGTAGTCCATTGCAAAATATACAACATTGATTCACAAAGTTTTCTCAAAGGAAGCTTGTATCTCAAGTTATAATTTTTGGAATAAGGGCACAAAAAACTTTTAACTTAGAAGAAATTTGCCCTATTCTAGGCAGGATTTTGGTCCAACTTCTTGGCCATTTTTCACATGGTTCCACTTGGAGTTTCAATTTTCATTACAAATATGGATTGAAGTACATGTTCCAAGCTTTCCAAATTATCCAAGAACTTCTCAAACACCCTTGTGGTTAGAGAGAATCGAATTCACAAAGTTGGCCAAAACTCACTTTTGTTCATGGCCAAGGCTTGTTCATAACAATTGCATTTTTCAAATCAGTTTGTGTAATGCTAGCTTGCAGGCCTCAAGACCAAGTTTACACTCCTTAATTTAATTCCTAACCATTGTGTTAAGGTGTTATTTCATCCATTTGGACATTACACATACAATTAACTCTTAATTAGAAAAAGCAAAATTGCCATTTTGGTAAAGTAACACTTTATGTCAAATTCCAAATCCTTGAGACATGGGGCCAGATCTTTGAGGCAAAACTTTGTACACAAATCCCAGTTACCAAGAGCAAATGCTGCAGCATAGAGGATAAAGGTCACAGGCCTGCATTGCAAAGTTGAACTTTCTTACTTCAAAAACAAGTAACTTGGCAAAACATACACAACTTTCATTTCCTGCAAGCACAAGCCAGAAAAAACTTTGTACACATCTTCCATACATCCCAACTGACCTAAAGCACGACCCTTCCACCCCTCATACCTCCTAATACACCAAAACACCATCTTGCTGCAAAAACAGGGCACCTGCTGCAGATTGAGGTCCACAACTCAATTCACTCGTGCGCTTTGGCAAAACCTGTTCAAACACCTTCCATACCATCCACCTAAACTATTCCAAGCCTTAAACTCAAGCTGTAACACCTCTAATCCAGTTTACCATTTTCATTTTCAAGCTGTGCAGGTGGACTTCTATAGCACGACACAGGTTGCTTCAAAGCAAGCTAGGTACTTAGGAAGCATCCTTGGACTTCAGGCAAGCTCAACAAAAGCTCAAACTCCATTGAAGGTTGCCACATTGCTCTGCTCGAGTCAAGTTGAAACAGGTAATCCATGGACTTCTATCTCTCTATCCAGGCATGATTAAGCTTAGGTTTGTGAATGAAACATGTTCTACTCATAGCTCTGAAGCCATACATGTGTTCACTTTTCATTTATATTAAGCATGCTGTGAGAATTTTAACCATGAATATTTGAAAAAAGCTAGGTCAGAAATTGGGGGTGATGAAATTCTCCTTGATTTCTTAGAGTTAGGTCAAGTGTTTTATATGTTTGAAATCGTGACTTCATGCTCTACAATGTTTGTGTTATGAGTTTTGGCTAAAAATCAAAGAATCAGGAATTTGTATGGAGCAAGGAAACGCACGTTTTTTGATTCAAACAGGTGCTGGAGGTTGAAGACAGAGTTGACTTGGGTTGGGCCTGAGTCAGCTTGCTTTTTGCGCCCCTTTTTTCCATTTGCACCCCCCTGGCCCATTATGTGAAATATTTGACATTTTGGCTTTTTTTCTTTTTGATTCTGATTTTATATTTTTTGCTCAAACATAAAAAACACCAAAAATAGTTTTTCCACATTTTTTACATTTATTTGACATTTATTTACTTTTTAGGCATATGTATGTAAATAAATATAAATCTTTTCATTTATTAAAACCCTAAAAATAATATAAAAAATATTTATTTTTTAGTTATTATTTTTTATTTACATTTTGAAAACATTTTCTTGAATATACATTTTTGTAAATAATTAATATTTTATTTTTTTTACATATTTAGCATATTTAATATATATAATATATAAATACTTGTATATTTTATTTTATTAGATAGTTAGGGCAAAAAAAATAGAAATAATACATTTTTGTTTTTATTTAATATTTGACACTCAAATACTTTTTAACAATATACTTTTTATTTTTGCATAAATTAATATATCTTGTACATGATTAATAAATAAATACTATTTATTCAACAAATTAGGGTTTTGCCCTAAACAACAAAAATAATCAAAAATTAACTTTTTTTATTTTATACTTCAAACATGAAAACCTTTTTTACATACATAAAAAATCTTTTTTGCATAATACATTTTTGTTTGATATTTATTTATTTGTATTTATCTAAATGTTAAATATTAACTTGTATATTCGATATGGTTGTAATAATTTAGCATTTATTTCCTTGTCAAATATCCCCCAATTTAAACTTGTATCCCCATCCCCATAATCATGTTGTAATAATCTAGGACTTTAAATTCTCGCACATTTAAAAGTTTCCAAATTATGCCATGCTTAGACTTAGGGTTTGTATGCAAAATCAATCAACAAATAGCTTGACCTAATTCAAGATAAACATGCATGAAAAACAAACACAAATGCACACTTACACCCCTAGGGTTTCATCCACTTGTTGACTTCAAAAATGGGCCATGTTTGCATGTCAAGTACTTCGGCAAAACAAAAACAAACAAAATGATCATAGTCCCTCGATGACGCTATCTTGTTGCCTAAACAAAATGATCATAGTCCCTCAAGAAAATTGCCAAAGATACTTGACATTATTTCTTTCATGGTCTATACGATGACCCGCGCCTGTCCCGTTAACATCCTAACGCAAGGTTGTTCACCAAATACAATGGTGAAACAACACTGTTAAAAGGGTTAAAAACATAAGAAAGATATTTGAGTAAAATAGGGTAGACAAACTCTTAGTTACTTGATCAAAAACTTGCAAAAACATCCTTGCCATTTTTCAAAACACACATCACAACACAACTTCAAAACAAACTTTCAAAAACATTGAAACATCTTTTCAAAAAGACAAACACCTTTGTAAAACATTCAAACAAGAATTGTTACAAAGGTTGCCTAGATAAGGCATCTTTTTCAAAACATTTTCAAAACCACACACACAAAGCACCATTTCAAACAATTGAAAAAACAAAGGCAAGTGATCTAAGCAAGTAACTAAGAGCCCATGGATAACCATGGATAGAAAGGGTGCTAATACCTTCTCTTTCTATAATCTACTCCCCGAACCCAAGAATACATCTCAAAGGTCTTTCCTGTGCTTTTTGACCTTTCCTTAGGATAAAATAAAAAGTCGGTGGCGACTCTTGCTCAACCGAAACATTTGCGAAAACAAACGCAAAACCCAAGTCAATTCTCCCACCGTATCACACAGAGTGAAGTGAAATGTGATGATGCTGCGAAGAATAGTGAAAACCTATCTACGGCAAACAGGAAGCTCTGGGTTGACGTTCTAAATGATAATAGGAATCCATCTAAGTGGAGGGCCATGAATTTTATTTCCCCTAAGATTGTGAATGGAGAAGTGGAAGTTATAATAGTCAAAGGGGACATTCCCGCTGAGATTCAGTTTTGAGAACCGTCTCTAGTATTATATGTCTTAGGAGGGGAGCTAAGCATGAACGGGGTGAAGAGTTTCATGGCAAGAACTTGGAACTTTGTCCAGCTATCGGATATTTACTATAATGAGGAGGACTATTTTATTCTAAGATTCAGCTCCTTCAGCAAAAGGGATGAGGTTCTTATGAGGGGTCCTTATACGCTCCGGAGTATGTCTCTTCTTATCCGTGAATGGCCCCCAAATTTTAACATCAAGGATGATTTGCTGCGCACTCTTCCTCTATGGGTAAAACTACCCCAGCTGCCTATCTATCTGTGGGGAGATACCAGCCTTAACAAAATTGGTAGTGCAGTAGGTAACCCAATTGTGACTGATGAGTGTACTGCTAACTGCCTACGTGTTTCATATGTGAGAATCCTTGTGGAGGTTAATGTCACAAAATATCTCCCTAAGTCTATCATGATTTGTGATGATTCTGGGAACAAAATGGAGCAAAGAATTGAATACGAATGAAGGCCTGCATTTTGCAAAATCTGCCAAAAGTTGGGTCACAACTGTGACAAGCCTAAGGCTCAGGTAAAATAGTGGCAGCCTAAGGCCACTAAGCCGTTGGAGTCTAAAATTGATGTTTCTGTTAGTAGTAGTCCCATTGTGGATCTAGCTGCTTCTACCAGTCAACAAGGTGAGGATAAGTGGTCTGCAGTAAAAAGAGATAAGGACAAGGGTAAGATGCAGACTTCTGAAAAGCCCCCTGATAATCTTTTACGTGATAATGGCTTTGATGCTTTAGAGATTCTGAATGACCTTCTTGAGATCCAAAATCCTGGCTAATGCTTTTATCATGGAATGTGAGGGGGCTTAATAAAACTTCTAAGCTTAGGGAGATTAGCTCCCTTCTCCTAGAGCTTAGAGTTGTTATTGTTATCCTGGTGGAAACTCGTGTCAAAGTCCATCATGTCAATAAAATTAGAAAGTTGCTGAACCTTGGTGATAATTTTATCGATAACTATAATTGTTATCCCAATGGCAGGATCTAGATCAACTGGAACAAGAATAAGATTGATGTCAAACTTGTGACTGCTACTAGTCAACTGATTCATTGTGAGGTGACAGATATCCTTGGGAATCACAGATTCCATTTGACTTCTATTTATGGTTTCAATAAACTGGAGCAAATAAAGGTATTATGGAAGGATATGGAAAGGCTAAATCAACAGGGGCCATGGTGTCTTGTAGGGGATTTCAACAATGTCCTCCATGGTAAAGATAGAATTGGAGGCTCCTTAGGTACTTAGGGAGAGTTTCAGGACATAACTGAATTAATGCAGAAAATTGACCTTGCTGAGATGGATAGTACTGGAGAGTATTTCACTTGGTCCAATAAGCAGTGTTTGGGGACCATTTATTCCAGGATAGACCATTTCCTGGAAAACCCTGCCTGGTTTCAAAACCACCTGAGCTATAGCCTTAAAATTTTGGCTCCCCAAGTGTCAGATCATGCCATGCTCTACCTCTCTGATCAAGCTGTGTCTCCTGGGCCCCATAAAAGATTTCGATTCATCAATTATATTGTTGATTCTGCAGGGTATAACGATGCTGACAAAGATTGTTGGAATAAACAGTTGGTTGGCTTCCCTAGTTATGTATTGTGGCACAAACTGAAGAGGTTAAGGTTGACTATGTGCAAGTTCAATAAGAATCTTCTGGCCTCAAAACACCATATTGCCTTAGCTAGGGATACCATGTCCAAAGCTCAGGATGATCTTGCAGGTGATCTTATGAATAGTGAGAAAATATGGAAGGTTAAGAATTGTACTGAAAACTTGTTGAAGTGGAATGATATTGATGAAGCCATCCTTAGGAAAAGAGCTAAAATTCAATGGCTTAAGGATGGAGATGGATGCACTGCTTTCTTCCATGCCTATATCAAATCCAAGCAAGCTAGTAGGGCCCTGAATATGTTGCAGACAGATGATGGCTCTTATATAACTTCTCAGAAGATGATTGAAGAGGAAATTCTAAAATTTTATGGTTCTCTCATGGGGAAAAGTGACGACAGTCTGGAATATATTGACATTAGGGCTATGAGGCAGGGTGCTCAGCTGTAGAATGCACAGATGGAAACTCTAGTGGCCCCTGTATCTAATGATGAAATTTATGAAGCTCTTAAAGGTATCAAAGATATTGCCGCTCCTGGTATTGATGGATACTCTGCAAAAAATTTCAAAGCCAGTTGGAATATTGTCAAAGGGGATGTCATAGCTACTGTTAAGGAGTTTTTTGATAGGGGCAAGCTCTACAAAGCCTTCAACTGTACCCTTGTGTCCATTATCCCCAAATATGAATCTGTTTTCTCTGTCAATGACTATAGGCCCATCTCAGTTTGCTCTACCATCTATAAAATCATCTCCAGAATCATGACTAAAAGGCTGAGCATAGTGATTGGCAATATTATTAGCCCAAATCAGGCTGCCTTTATTCCTGGGAAGCAAACCCATCACCACATCCTTCTTGCCTATGAACTTATAAAGGGGTATAATAGGAAAGGTGGTCCTCCTCGTGTTATGATCCAGTTGGATATGCAAAAAGCGTACGACATGGTGAGCTGGAAAGCGCTGGAGCTGATTATGCAGGAGCTTGGTATCCCAAATATCTTCATTCAGTGGATTATGACAGCAGTCTCCAATACTTCCTATAGATTTCTGTTAATGGATGCACTACTGATTTACTGGTTTCCAAGAGAGGAATACGTCAATGGGATCCAATGTCTCCCTTCCTCTTCTCTTTTATCATGGAATATCTCCACAGATGTTTGGTCCTTATGCAGCTTAATCCAAATTTCAACCATCACTCTAAATGCGAAAAGCTTCAGTTGACTAACCTCATGTTTGTGGATGATGTTCTCTTGTTTGCAAGAGGGGACACTATCTCTGTAGAACTTCTCCTCAATGCCTTCAATAAATTTTCTAAATCCACAGGTATGCTGGTCAATGTTAGCAAGAGTAAAATTTATTTTGCCTCTATGGATTCTAGCACCATGAATCAGATTTTAGCTTGGTCTAAGTTCAAGGAGGGGTTTCTCCCGTTTAGATATCTTGGGATTCCTCTAACCTCCAAGAAGCTGAGTTGCAACCATTACTTGACTTTGGTGGATAAGATCTTGGCCATAATTAGTCACTGGTCAGCAAGACTCCTTAGCTATGCGAAGCGAATTCAATTGGCAAAATATATATCTTTTGCTATTGCTAACTTCTGGCTTATGGTTCTCCCACTTCCTAAAGTTGTCCTCAAGGGAATTGATTGTTTGTGCCGGTCCTTTATTTGGTCTGGAAAAGATGCTGCAAGTAGACGGAGCTTGGTAGTTTGGGCTACAGTCTGTAAGCCTGTTAAGCATGGTGGTTTAGGGATCACTGATCTTTGTATCTGGAACAAATGTGTTATGTTAAAACTACTCTGGAATATTAGTGCCAAGTCTGACTGTCTTTGGGTGAAGTGGGTTCACGCATACTACTTGAAGGATTATAACATCATGGAGGCTAAGGCAAAAGTTTCTAGCTCTTGTATTATACGTAAAATCTTGGACCAAAGGACCTTCATTCAGTCTAATCCCCATATTTGGTATGTGTTACTTTCTAAGGGTTCCTTTAGCATGCGGTGTTGTTATTTGGTGATGGTGGACAAGCATCCTGTCTCGTGGTATAAACTGGTGTAGAACAACCCAGCCAGGCCCAGAGCTATGGTGATTTTCTGGTTGGCATGCCACAATAAGCTAGCTACTAAAAGTCGCTTGTGCAGATTTGGTTTCATCACGGACAACAGCTGTTGTTTATGTCCTAAAGTGGAAACTGTTTCTCACCTCTTTTTTGAGTGCGTGACTCCAAATTCAACATCATGTGTCTAAAGCTTGGGAGGAGGAGCTTGAATGGATCATCAAGAGGGGAAAGGGTAAAGGATGGAGAGCCTGCCTGTTTAAACTTGCCATTGCTGAAACTATTTATGGCGCTTGGATTTATCGTAACAACGCTTGTTTTGGTTCGAGATTAGATTTGAATCATGTAATCAAAACTATTATATATACCATTATATTTAGGGAATGGCATTGTAAAATCTTAAAAGGTAAAATTATCAGATTAATGTTTCCATAAGTCCTTTTGTTATTGTTGATTGGCTGGATCCATGAGATCGCCGTGTATCATTCTAGTTTTTGGTATAATACAAGTTTTTATTCCAAAAAAAAGGGCGGTTCCTCTTTGCATGATCAGGAAAAGAAAATAAAGTTTCTAACCCAAAGAAAAAAAACAACCGCAACATGGCACATGGCACATGGCAGAGAGATAAAAGGAGAAAAAAAATCATCAGAGTATATGTTGGAAAACCTTGCATCAGTTCTGAAGTTTTACAGAAGGTCAAATTTCCTTATCTCTTCTAAACGCTCATGTCCATAACCTATGTCATCAAACAGAAAGCGACTACACAAAATAAACAACAAAGAATCAAACTCTCAATGAAGATGAGGAATCCGACGATGGAGCTGTTGCCGGTGTTGAACAATAGTGATGGTTGGAGTTGCGACACTTGAATCTTCTTCTTCTTCGTTTCGGGAATCTCAGATATTTTCTTTTCCCTGCAAAAAAAAAAATGGAACTGTTTTGAAATATAAGATTGTTTTTTTACATGTTAAGGCTTGCGTGATGATTGATAGTGATGCTCGCATCGAAGAAGCACCCACAGTTGTGATGGGTGGTTGATAATGTTGGTTTCGGATTTTAAAACATTTGCCACCGAAGAAATTACCAGGTTGAGTCGCGGACTAGGTCGCTCTCTTTAAGACGTTTCGCGGCACTGCTCAAAATTATGCAAAGCAGTCAAACTACCGCGCTGCCTCCAGGATAAAACGCCCAGTTCTATACTGTACAATTACTACTTGCATGATAGATAATCGGTCTAGAAATACACCCTCTGATGGTACAAGACCATTCAAACATGGTATCAATACCACTCATAGTATCTGGTACAAAGACCAGTCATAATAATTTCTTAAACAAAAAGAAACTCAAATAATTCTTCAAAGAGAAATTAATAATGGTCATTTGACCACTCATAATAATTTCTCTAACAAAGAGAAATTCAAATAATTCTCAAAAGAGAATCCAAAAGATTAAACTTGAAAATTTCTCAACTCAAATGAGGAGAAATTAACATAATTCTCTAAAGAGAATTCAAGAAAATACTCGGAAAATTCAACTAGTAGAAAGAAAGGGGAAGAAGATAGCGCTTCGACAATTCGAGAGACGCAGAGTTATGAGAGTGAGGAAGGAAAAACTAATAGAATAGTTTTTGGTGTGATTTGGAATGAAACATATGCACTCCTTATATAGTGAAGTAGGATAGTTAATATTTCTCACATGAGTAATGTGGGACTAAATGGTTTTTTCAACCAAAAAAATATTCTAACAATGTGGGACTTGAGAAATTTTTAATTTCAACATATTGAAACATGGACATGTTCCAACAATCCCCCACTTGAATTTAAAAAATTTATTTTAGAAGTAATGTCAAACGTTTCTAAGATTGTGCATAAACAAAGGTGTCTACGACTTGAACCTTTGTATAGCAAGTAGGATTCCAATTCAACAAGAGTGACACAAATGTCTTGAACTCTATCTCAGACATCAAACCCGCACACAACCTTTTCTTAAGGTGTATTCTAATAGCCCGTGCTTTAATGGCCCTTCACGTGTATCCCAGTTTAATGAAGGCTCTAGGAATTCTGTCTCGAAATTCCATAGGAACCGGCCTAAGTTCCACAATCACATAGGTGAGTCTATCAAGAGTACTCCTGTAACCTAGGTACTCCCTCATACAGAGTATAGATCTCATTAAGAGTTTCTATTATCTCATCCTCTTATTACTTCAGGATTCATGCTTTACTTGCATGATCATCTCATATTACTCATAACTTGTTATTACCCATTGAACCTATTTCTTGGGATCTCCAGTCATTTAGGTCGGGTTACCATCATGAGAAACTCATTTTCCTATAGGCATTAGTCCCATCTTATGTGATGTATTATAGAATTTCTTTCTAGCTAATCCTTTCGTCAAAGGATCTGCTAAATTTTCATCAGTGCGCATATGATCCACTCTTACAGCTCCTTTAGAGATACAATCTCTAACAATGTTGTGATTTCTTCTTATTTGACGTCTTTTACCATTATAATAACGGTTCTCAATTTTTGCAATAGTCGCGGTACTATCGCAGTGGATCAACACAACTGACATATGTTTTTCCCATAAGAGAATCTCAGTTAGCAAGCATCTTAACCAACTTGCTTCTTCACTAGCAGTCGCTAATGCTATATTCTCAGGATAGTATGTTTCTTTGATTTCCAAGATACAACTCCTCTAGCTATGTTGAATACATAGCCATTAGTTGCTTTGGAATCATCTGATAAGGTATTTTAATTTGCATCATTGTATCCTTCAGGTACAATAGGAAATCTCTGATAATGTAAACCGAGATTCATGGTCCTTTTAAGGTACAATATGACTCGTTCAATAGCTTGCCAATGTTCATTACTCGGTCTACTAGTAAACCCGCACAACAATCCCGCGACATATGCAATGTCAGGTTTAGTACAATCAATGGAATACCTAAGACTTCCAATGATGCTCGCATGTTCTGTTTGTCTAACACTTTCACCAGTGTTCTTAAACAACTTCATGCTTGGATCATTTGGTGTGCTCACAGGTTTATTGTCAAAGTAATTATATTTCTTTAAGATCTTTTTCACATATTGTGATTGATCCAAAGAAATTCCTTGCTCGGATTTTGTGATCTTGATACCAAGAATCACACTCACTTCTCTGAGGTCTTTCATATCAAAGTTGTTGCACAACAATGATTTCATATCATTAATAGCCTGAATGTTTGATCCAAATATGAGTAGATCGTTTACATATAGATATATGATAATGCAAATACAATTCTCAAATTTGTAATAAACGTATTTGTCACTTTCATTCACTTTGTACACATTCGATATCATTAAGTTATCAAACTTTACATGTCATTTCTTTGGAGCTTGTTTTAGCCCACACAAAGACTTATCTAACTTACAAACCTTGTTTTCTTATCCATAGGTCACAAACCCTTCCGCTTGTTTCATATAGATTTCTTCTCCTACGTCACCGTTTAAAAAAGTTGTTTTAACATCCATTTGGTGTACTATTAAGTTATAAATAGCAGCTATTGAAATAAGTACCCTAATGGATGTAATTCTAATGACAGGAGAAAAGGTGTCGAAGAAATCTATATTTTCCCTTTGTCTAAAACCCTCGGCAACAAGGCAAACCTTGTATTTATCAATAGTTCCATCAGATTTTAGTTTCTTTTTCAAAACCCATTTACAACCGATTGGTTTGCAACCAGGAGGCAAGTCTACTAAGTGTCAGGTCTTGTTAGATTCTAGAGATTATATCTCATCATTGATAGCTTCTTGCCATAACTAAACATCCAGAGATGACAAGGCTTCTTGAAGATTCATTGGATCTTCTTCTATATTATAAGCCGCATAATCAGGCCTATAGTATTTAGCAACTCTTACTCGTTTACTTCGTTGAAGTTCTGTTTCTACATTGTCGTTGCTTTCTGTGCTTCTTATCACATGAATGTGACTCGATTGTGTGCCCCCACTATTTCTCAATTTTGAAAGGAAATTTGTCTTCATAGAATTCAACATCAGTTGATTCTATGATCACTTTTGCCTTTAGGTCATAAAACCTATATGCTTTATTGTTTGTTGCACATCGAATGAAAACACATTCATATGCTCTACTAACGAGTTTAACTCGTTTCGGATCCAGAATTCTGACATAAGTCAGACAACCCCAAGTTCTCAAATAAGACAAGTTTGATTGTCTTTTCTTTAATATCTCATAAGGAGAGATATTACATTTTGACTTGGGGACTCTATTCAGGACATAGCAAGCAGTCAATAAAATTTCCCCCACCAGTGAGGAGCAGCATCAGAATTCATCATAATTGCAACAACATGTTCAGTAAAAGTTCTATTCTTTCTTTCTATTTTATCATTCATTGCAAGATAGTATGGTGCAGTCGTTTCATGTACAATTTCATCTATAAAATTCATTAATAAACTAGACTCGTACAATTTCTCTATCACTATAAATTCTTATTATATCATTTTCAAATTCTTTACAAAAATTTTAAACATATAAACTTCATTCTTCGTAATGGCGTATAAATCTACCCCAATAGACTGACTAAACCATGTCTTATTTAAAAGGAAACCATAAACAATATTCTTTCTAATCTTAGGAACATGCATAACGTTCCTTAAAATTAAAGTCTTTTTGAAGGTGAAATTTAGCTCTATGTCTACAATTCTAGCAACATTCCTGGTCTGGCCATCTCCCAACAACACTTTCTTATCTTTAGTATTCGTGTATGTTTAAACATAACATGATCATAACATACACAACGAGAGACGCAGGTGTCTATCCACCAACCAACATATCCATCAACCATGTTGATTTCAATGGCCATAGCAATAAATTGCCCATTAGTCAGGTTGACTTGTGCATTAGGGACAACACCAAGTTCAAACTTACTTCTATATTTCTTAGTCATATGACTTGATTTTCCATATTAAAATAAAGGAAAACCAACTTCATTTCTTTTAGGTGGTGGTTGTTGCCTAGTTGGAGCTATTGAGATCATAGAAGGATTCTCATTCTTTATTCAATTCACAATGTTGCAGTTCTGATTCTTTAATCATTTTCCAAATGGCTTCAGAACTACACCGAATTTCTTTTTGTTGTTTAAAACAACCAAGACTTTTTCTTTTTGATATTGTCTCTAAGATTCCATTTTTTTTTGTTTTTTTTTAAACATTCAAACTGTGGGGTAGTTTGTCAATAATAAAACCAATTTGAAATTGTTCATTTAAACACATACCTTTTGTGATGATCTTTTAAGCAATTTTTTGAAGTTCGTAACACTGAGCCTCCATCGACCTTACATCTTTGCATTTGATACTTGAAGTAGCGGCCAACAACATACTTCTTTGCTCCAGCTTCTACGTCATACTTCTTTTTCCGAATCTCTCAATCTTATTTTGCAGTATCACATCAACTGTAATTATCATACAGATCATCTGCGAGTCTATTCAAAATATGGTTTTTGTAGAGATTTTCATTCTCTTTCTATAAGGTGATTTCTTTACTATGTTGTAAATCATTCGCTTTAATCTGTGCAGCAGATTCAACTTCAACACTATTAAATGTTCCTTCTAAATCTCCAAATTTACTACCGTTAGTTTGTTCGATTGATCCAGAAGGAGCAACAGAATGTCATCGATCAAAACGTTACCAACTTTTTTCAACATTAAGAACTCCATCTTTTGTTGCCAACATTTGAAGTGACTTCTCTCAAACATGAACGATTTCTCAACGACAATATCCGCAAAAGAACCAATAATTTCTTCGGTAGCCGTGGCAGTTTGAAACGTCTTAAATTGTTGGTTTCGGATTTTAAAACATTTGCCACCAAAGAAATTACCAGGTTGAGTCGCAAACTAGGTCGCTCTCTTTAAGACGTTTCGCGACACTGCTCAAAATTATGCAAAGCAGTCAAACTACCGCGCCGCCTCTAGGATAAAACAGCTCAGTTCTATACTGTACGATTACTACTTGCATGATAGATAATCGGTCTAGAAATACACCCTCTGATGGTACAAGACCATTCAAACATGGTATCAACACCACTCATAGTATCTGGTACAAAGACCGATCATAATAATTTCTTAAACAAAAAGAAACTCAAATAATTCTCCAAAGAGAAATTAATAATGGTCATTTGACCACTCATAATAATTTCTCTAACAAAGAGAAATTCAAATAATTCTCAAAAGAGAATCCAAAAGATTAAACTTGAAAATTTCTCAACTCAAATGAGGAGAAATTAACATATTTCTCTAAAGAGAATTCAAGAAAATACTCAGAAAATTCAACGAGTAGAAAGAAAGGGGAAGAAGATAGCGCTTCGACAATTCGAGAGACGCAGAGTTATGAGAGTGAGTAAGGAAAAACTAATAGAATAGTTTTTGGTGTGATTTGGAATGAAACATATGCACTCCTTATATAGTGAAGTAGGATAGTTAATATTTCTCACATGAGCAATGTGAAACTAAATGGTTTTTTCAACCAAAAAAATATTCTAGCAACGCGAGACTTGAGAAATTTTTAATTTCAACATATTGAAACATGAACATGTTCCAACAGATAACATCGGCAAGTGGATGGAATTGTCTTCGTGAGCACCCATTCATCGGACTACGGTCGAAAGGAATTTCCGATGGCCTATATTCTTCTTGTCCCTGGAAAACAACAAAATTCTGTACCAATATTATTAGCGTCAAGTATTATATTTTGTGTTGAATTATGGTTTGTGTATGAATTGGATCAAATAAAAAGTGTGAGTTTTGCAGGTTGTTTTGTAATGTGATGATGAATACATGCTGAAGCTAATGTTATAGAAATGCAGAAATATATATTCAACAGCCTTTATTTGTATTTGATAATGATAATTGATTAAAAAGAATCATCAAAATAATCATATTAGTCTTAAAATGTGACAAAAACATGAAGAAAAATAACACAAGTTTGTACTATAGATTATCATCATTCACTACCACTTACATACAAGAAATCCAAATCCAATACTTCTGAATTAGTATTTGTGTTACTGTAGGTATGTGAAAAATAGTGTAAATAATAGAATTGTGAGAGATTAAAGATGGTGGTAGTGTTACATGTATATGAAATATGTGAAAAAAAATTTATATGCAAAATGACCTTTGTGGTATTGAGAAACAATAAGATTTAGAAAAATAAGTGTCTGTATGAAAATTTACACGTGAAAAGTTAATGGAATTGGCCTATATTGTGTTAACATGAACAGAATTTCCCCCAGGTGTAAAATTTGAACTATATTTATAATGGTCTTTTAGGACAAGATAAAATGAAAAATAATTAAGGTAAAATCGATATTAATGAAAAAATTAATTATCAATAATATTTGTTTTGATTTTCTTCTAGAAGTAGAAAAAATCAACTCAAATATCTTAAATGTTGATTGATCGGGACCCAAAGCCAAATGAAAAATTCCCTTTTATATTTTTTATAATTTTTTTTTACTCTTTTTGACTAAACTGCACAAAATAAAATAAAATATTATTGTTAAAAAACAATTTGGATAAAAAAAACAAAAATTTAATAACTAATTTAATTTGATTTTAAATTATGTCTAGAAAAAATATATTATTGCGTGGAGACTGACACAATAAGTTAAATATAGAAAATTTCATACATTGTTGCATAGAGATTGACACAATGAGTGGAATTGTTGATTTCACAACATTGTTGTCTGGAGTCTGACACAATGAGCTAGATCGCAAAGAAAAAACATATCGCTGCATGGAGACTAACACAATAAGTTATATGTAGAAAATTCACACATTGTTGCATAGAGACTGACATAACGGGTTGAATTGTCGACTTCGTAACATTGCTTCCTAGAGTCTGGCACAACGAGCTAAGAAAGAAACACATTGTTGCGTGGAGACTGACACAATAAGTTAATTTGAAAATTTCAGACATTGTTGCATAAAGGCTGACACAATGGATGGAATTGTTGCTTTCGCAATATTGCTGCCTGAAGTCTGACACAATGAGCTAGATAGCAAAGAAAGAACATATTATTGCGTGAAGAGTGATACAATAAGTTAAATATAGAAATTTTCACACATTGTCGCATAGAGACTGACACAATGAGTGGAATTGCTGATTTCGCAACATTGATGCTTGGAGTCTGACACAATGAGCTAAATCACAAAGGAAAAACATATCGTTGCATGGAGACTGACACAATAAGTTATATGTAGAAAATTCACACATTGTTGCGTAGAGACTGACACAACGGGTGGATTTGTCGACTTCGCAACATTGCTGCCTGGGGTCTGAGACAACGAGCTAAGAAAGAAACACATTGCTGCATGGAGACTGACACAATAAGTTAATTTGAAAATTTCTGACATTGTTGCATAGAGGCTGACACAATGGATGGAATTATCGATGTCGCAACATTGTTGTCTGGGGTCTGACACAACGAGCTAAGAAAGAAACACATTGCTGCATGGAGATTGACACAATAAGTTAGAATAATTCACACATTGTCGCATGGAGACTGACACAATATGTTTGAATATAAAGGAAGTTGTTTTGAGTGATCCATATCTTAGTTAACTAAAACTGAGATGAGAACGAATTTTGCTGGTTATTTGTTTATAACATAGGTAAGAATTGATTGGAGGGCCCTAAGATACCGGCTTTGTTCGTAGTGGGTTTCGAGGAATGCCATATCCGATGTAAGATGTGTAATGATTGATTGATGTATGTGATGTGATGATTGATTGATGTATGTGATGAATGGATTGGATAATGTGTGAATGGATGTTGGATTTTGAAATGCGAATGTGTAATTGGGCCTTTTGAGGTATGCTCGATCCATGCTGTGATACAGTGGGAGAACTGTGTGAGCAACACCTTCATAAATTAAATTTTGAATGATTGCAAATATATATGTGAAACACTAAATACATGTGTGCACTATAAAAATATAATATAACATGTTTAAATAAGCCAAAAATGTATTTCACTCATAATGCATCATTATGAGTCGACACAACAAGTTTTGTATCGATACATAACTTTTTGAAGTCCCTGGAATACTATTTCAAAACTATTATGCATCGATACAAAAACTTATGCATCGATACATAACTCTTTGATGACCCTGGAATGCAAACTTAAAAACTGCATGCATCGATACATAATTTTATGCATCGACACATAACATTTTGATGCCCCTGTAATACTTGTATGCATCGACACAAAACCTCATGCATCGACATATAACACTTTGATGTCTCTGTAATACATTCTTGAACTTGTATGCATCGACACAAAACCTCATGTATCGATACAAAACATTCTGATGCCCCTGGATAACATTTTTGAACTTATATGTATCGATACATAATATCATATGTCGACTCATACTATGTTTTAAATTCAAAAATTAAATTTACAATCAGTATGTATCGACACATACGTGTTATGTGTCGACGGATATAAAAGTGTTGGTTATGTAAAATGTTATAACATGATTTTGTATCGACTCAAAATACAATGTATCGACTCATCCTGTCACACATAACTAACATGAGTCGACACATGACCAACATGCATCGACTCATAACACTTTCTTTTTGACTAACCGTTTTCTGTTATAAATATAAGCAAGCATTTTTTCCAGTTTTATCACAACAACATATTTGAATTGTGTGCAAACAATTGTGACAACCAGAAGCCTAAAGAAACTTCATCTTCATCATCTTCTCAACCATCTTAAATTAAACAACAACAAAGAAAATCAAACATCCTTGTTGAACTGAATCAAGCGGTTTGAGATAACGTTCATCTGTGCATTGAAGAAATCTCAGCTGAGTTGAAGGTTGAAGAGGAGGCTTCAAGAAATAAACCAAAGGTTTTGTCCTTCAAGAACGAGTGTGTTCTTGAGGGTTTTGTTAGCCACGGTCGCACGAGTCGGATTCATCCGTAGCAAGGGGTTTGGAAATCGGAAGGATTTTAACAAACAGGTCGTGGAAGCGGAGGATCATTCGTGGACTTTACAGGGAATCTTGATACAGCTCATATCAAGTGGTGGTTCTTACAAGAAGAAGAAGATCATAGGGATTTCTATCTTTCTGTGTAGTGTAATCTTGTTATCAAACATTCAGCAAATTGATATAAAAGTTCTCAGTTTCGATTGTGAAATTGAGAGGAAGACGTACCCACACGCGAGGACGACAGTGGGGAACTTCCTTACCAAACTGCCTACGCATCGTTCTTTCTTTCTTTCTCTTTATAATTTTACATATTCTATAATTTTGTAATTCGATTGGCTTGCTAAGTTTTACTGTCTAATGATAAACATAGTGGTTCAAACATTTTCACCAAACCACCACTACTAAATCATTATACAAGCATATGCCAAGTGTTTGACAAAATTCCTATCAAATTTCTAAATTCATTGGAAATACTGTTTTATGATAAGTGCATTGAAACGTTAAAGATTTCTGAGTTGTATATTCATCTATCTCATTCAATAAAAATCCAGCAAGTTTTTCACATGTCAAGTTTTCTAGTAGTCGGTTCAAAGTAGACGGAATTGATTCAGGATATTGATTTTCGCTGCTTTCAACTCGCTTTGATAAAATAATTTTAAATCCTTGAAAAATTAAGAAGTGATCTATTCACCCCCCCTCTCGATCACTTGCCACACCGTCTAACAAGTGGTATCAGAGCACCGGTTAGCTGGTGCTTTGTATCTACTCGTAACGCTATGGCCTTTGAATCAAATGGGGCGTATAATAGAGCTCCTGTTTTCAATGGTGAAAACTATGGCTACTGGAAAGACGGCATGCGAGTACATATAAATTCCATTGACAGGAATGTATGGACTGCCATTCAAAATGGTCCCTTTCAAATCACCATGAGGAATGATGCAGGTGTAATAGTACCTAAACCTGAGGATCAATGGAATGAAATGGATGAAAAGAAATGGTCGTGCGATTGGAGAGGCAGAAATATGATGATCTCAGCACTTGGTGTTGATGAGTATTATAGGGTGTCTCACTGCACGTCCGCTAAAGAAATATGGGATGCTTTAAAAATTTCCCATGAAGGCACAACTGAAGTTAAACAATCCCGCATCAATACACTCAATCAAGAGTTCGAGCTCTTTCGCATGAAACAAGGAGAATCTGTCTCTGACATGCAGAAGAGATTCGTACATCTTGTGAGTCGTTTAAATGCACTTGGAAAACCTGTTTCCAATGAAATTTCTACTAATAAAATTCTGAGATGTCTTAGCAGGGAATGGCAACCTAAAGTAACAGCTATCAAGGAAGCAAATGACCTCACTACGCTTACCATTACAACTCTGTTTGGAAAGCTGGAAGAACATCAACAAGAATTGCAAAGTCTTGAAAAATACGAAAATAAGAGTAAGAAGGAAAGGAACAAAGACAGGGAGGGTGAGAAGAAGTCAATAGCTCTAATGGCTTCTAGCTCTAAGTCCTCAACCAAAGAGCAAGATGATAATGGCTCAACTAGTGATGAAAATTCTGATGATGAAGAAATGGGACTCTTTGTTCGGAGATACAATAGATTTATTTGAAAGAATGGAATCAAGCATTCCGATAAGAATCTCATAAGCTTTCAAAAACAATCCAAAGAGCCAAGGCAAGAAGGGAATAAAAAGAAAAGAGGTAAAGGACCTTGTTACAATTGTGGTAAAGTTGGACACTACAAACCAAACTGTCCAAAGATGAAAAAGGATAAGGGAAAATCTCCACCAAAGAAGTTCAACAAACAAAGAAGAGCTTACATTGCGTGGGAAAGCGATAGTGATTCATCAGACGATGACAATTCAAGTGGTAGTGATGAAAGTGAAAATTTATGTCTGATGGGACATACCAAAAATCAATTCTACAACAAGAAAGGCAACCACAACAAGCAAGTAAGATAAGCATATCCTAACAACTTTTCTTCTATGACCTTTTCTGAACTAAAGTTAGCTTTTGAAAAACTGCAATACAAAGCTGAAGATGCTTTTAAGAGATTATCCTCCGATAAACAAATATTTTCATTTCTGGAGAGTAAAGTCTATAAAGCTGAAAAAGACTTAAAAAGTCTAAAAGCTAGTATTGCAGAAAGTTCAAAAGATAAGGATGTTACAGGATGTATTCCCAGAAGGGAATGTGAAGTTTTCCATATTTGGCAACAAGAGGTTAGAACTCTTAATGCCAAATTAGAAAAAGCTTTACAGCCCAAAGTTACTTTTGCAGTCGATCCTAAAATTTTTAAGAAAATGTTGAATCCACCATATTCAAAATACTCTTTTGTTGAAAAAATACCAAAGGATTCAATGAGCAGAAGTAAAACAATACATCATCATCATGGTTTATGCCATCATTATTGTCGTTTTGGTCATACCATTGAAAAATGTAAGTTTATGAGGTTTCTTGTTCCTAAAGGCATTTACCAACGGAGGCCTAAAGGCAACCATGTTATCACTTACCCACATGGACCCAATAAAAATTGGGTACCTACCTCTCTCTTTTGATATTGTAGGAAAAATGCCTTACACCCATGGATAGAAGATGGTTTCTAGACAGCGGGTGTTCAAGGCACATGACCGGTGACATATCGCTCTTCATTGACTTCAAGGCAAAGAAGAAAGGATTTGTTACCTATAGAGACAATAACAAAGGAGCTATACTCGGTAAAGGTAGTGTAGGTAATCCCTCTACCACTACTATTTCTGATGTCCATTTAGTAGAGGGGCTTAAACATAATTTGCTCAGTATTAGTCAATTATGTGACAAAGGTTATAAAGTTACCTTCACAAACACTTGCTGCATAATTGAAAATACTGAAAAAGATATTGTGTTTAAGGGAATTAGAGTAAACAATGTCTATATGCTTGACCTTTTTGATGTATCCTTAACAAGCACTAAGTGTCTAGTCACCTTGAATGATGATTCATGGCTTTGGAATAGACGTTTAGCGCATGTTAACTTTGATTTGCTTAATAAGGTTGTATCCAAGGATCTAGTAGTATGTCTTCTAAAGATAAAATTTACAAAGGATCACCTATGTGATGCGTGCCAAATGGGAAAGCAAACAAGGGTCTCTTTCAAATCCAAAAACATGATTTCCACTTCACGACCCCTTGAGCTTCTCCACATGGACCTTTTTGGACTCTCTAGAACAAAAAGTATAGGAGGAAATTATTACGGTTTTGTGATTGTTGACGACTACTCTAGATTTACTTGGACTATATTCCTTCATAGAAAAAATGAAACTTTTTCTGCTTTTAAGAGTTTTGCAAGACTATCTCAAAATAGAATGGAATTGAAAATAATTGCAATTCGAAGCGATCATGGAGGTGAATTTCAAAACCATATCTTTGATAAGTACTGTGACAAGCATGGTATTGAGCATAATTTTTCAGCACCTCGAACTCCACAGCAGAATGGAGTCGTGGAGCGCAAAAATCGCGTCTTAGAGGAGCTAGCAAGAACAATGCTCAATGAAGGTGGATTGTCAAAATATTTTTGGGCTGATGCAATTAGCACAACCTGCTATGTTTTAAACAGAATACTAATTCGTCCAATTTTGGATAAAACACCTTATGAAATCTTAAAAGGAAGAAAGCCAAACCTGTCACATCTTCATGTATTTAGTTGCAAATGTTTTGTTTTAAATAATGGAAAAGAAAATCTTGGAAAATTTGATGCAAAAGCATATGAAGGTATCTTTCTCGGATACTCACAATCAAGCAAAACATATAGGGTATATAATAAACGTCTACTTACAGTTGAGGAGTCAGTTCATGTCTCTTTTGATGAATCTTATCTGAAACATGTCAAAAAAGGTATTTCTCTTGATGGTGCAGGTGTATCTACTGAGAATATAGTCAAAGAAACTGTTGAAGAAACTGTTCAATCCAAAACAATTGATGATAAGGAAGAAAAAGATACAAGCCCTTCAAAAGATGAGGAAGAAGAGAAAATGGAAGAAAATGATCTTCCAATAGCTTGGAAGTCCTCTAAAGACCATCCCATTGACAACATATTGGGAGACATCTCAAAAGGAGTAATGACTCTCTCCAAGATAAGTAATTTTTGTTATCATTTTGCTTTCGTTTCACAAGTAGAACCTAAGAATGCTAAAGAGGCCTTGATTGATGAATTTTGGCTAATGGCCATGCAAGAAGAGCTAAATCAGTTTAAAAGAAATGACGTTTGGGAACTTGTCCCTCGTCCGTGAGACCATCATATCATAGGCACTAAATAGGTTTTTAGAAATAAACTTGATGAAAACGGAATGATAACCCGCAATAAAGCACGCTTGGTAGCACAAGGGTATAACCAAGAGGAGGGCATTGATTATGAAGAGACTTATGCTCCAGTTGCTCGCCTTGAGGCTATACGTCTTTTGCTCGTTTATGCGTGTTGTGATCGGTGGATTTAGAACTAACTATTTAACGCTGGTTCGCGAAATGTCGCGGAAGCAAGAGTCGCCACCGTCTTTTATTTTCTCCAACATGGACAGGACAAAAGCACAGCAAAATTCCTTATGAGATTGTCTCTCGGTTCGGGAGGTAGATTTATAGAAAGGGAAGGTGTTAGCACCCTTTCTATCCATGGTTATCCATGGGCTCTTAGATACTTGCTCTTATGTTTTCAAAATGTTTGCTTTTCAAGTGTGAGTGGGTTTGAAAAAGTTTCTTTGAAAGATTTCTGAATAACTCTTGTATCTGTCCTCAAGAGTGTTTGAAAAATTGTTTTAAAAGCTTTTTGAAAGTGTCAGTGTGAAAAGGTTTTTTGATTTGTTTTTTAGAGAGCAAGTATCTATGAGTCATCTACCTACCCTAAGGAATTAGGCTGTGTAAATGTCCTTAAGGTAGTGCCATCCCACCATTGAGAGGTAGGTAGCATCACCGTTGGAGGTATTCAGGTCAATTCGATTGTAGGGACAGTGTGGTCACCGAAGCAACAGTTAGGACACCTTAGAAGCTACCCTTATGTCCTTGATCCTTTTTTAATCCGAGGCAACCGTTTCGAGACAACTATTCCGAGGTAACTGTTCCGAGGCAACCGTTTCGAGGCAACTATTTCGAGGCAACTGGATCATGGACATAAGGACTTACTAAAACGTCCTATACTTGACGACCACGTTCGAAGGCAACGAGTGAGGCGTACCCTAGAAGTGGTGTGTGCATTGTGTGTTGTATTCAGTTAATGTTTTTGTACATGTTATGGGTGAGCTACGAGTTATTTTTATTTACATACATTCTTTCATGCAAGTTTAGCAGTTAAGAGGTGCGGAAAGTAAATTGCGGAAACATAAATCCTACGCTATTACAAGGCGCGGGTCTATACATCGCCAAAAATTACAAAGACCCGTTTTCTTAGTAAATAAGTACGGAAATTAAATAAAGCGATAAACCTATTTAACTATTACATTCTTGAAGGCAATTACATAATAATCAAATGCGCGCGAATAAATTAATCGGGAATGTCTAAGGGTGTTGACCCTTTCTTTAGAAAAGAAATTGATTTTTTGGCTTTTTTATAATTAAAGTGAAATTAAAGCTAATTAATGGCTAATTAATTAATTTAATTAAAAGAAAATATTTTTTTGTTTTTTATTTTTTTATGAAATAAAAGAAATGGAATAAAATTAAAAGTTAACTTTTACCTAATTCCAGATTTATTTTAATTATTTAAGAAAAGGAATTAAAATTGTCTAATTAAACTATTTTGGTTAATATTTATTTACAAAATAAAATAATAATAATAATAATGATGATGTAATTCTATTTTTTTGATTTTATGAAAATATGTTAATTAAGTTAATTTGTTAATAAAAATAAAATAAAGCAAATAAATAAAAAAAAGAAGAAAATGTCAAAATAAAATAAAAAGAAGAGTAAAAACCCAAGGGGTGTGGACTGAAATGGGGGGTGTTGGACTGAGATTCTGGCCCATTTGAACAAGGTCTGCTTGACTTTTTTGGTTGCCTACACGTGCGTTGACTCCAGACCATGGTGTTCTACACTTTTGGCCCTTGGATCTGCCTCCAATGACACTTGGCTTGTTGGATGGGTGAGACTTATGATGCACCTCATATTGGAATCTGCACAGGAAAACGTTGAAGAAAATAATATGGAAATTATAAGGGGACCTGGGAATCGAATCCAGGTCCCAAAGATTACATGACACGCTGCCATCCACTACACCAAACGCAATTAGTTGTAAACATAATAGGAACAAAACAATGTATGGAATAAGTGCCCTATAGGCTGAAACAACGCGCGCGAATTTGAATACACCTATGCCTGGCTGCCACGCAGTCATCTTCAAGCTTTTTTCTGCAAAATACAAAACATATAGCGGGGGTTTTAAACCCCCACAAAATACAGGCATTTCAATAATAGCGATTAGCTCCTCGTGAAGCATAAATTAGGCGCGATGGGTCCATTTTATTCGTCTTGTCCAGCTGAATTCGTCCATGCCTGTTTGGAACCCTGATTTTACAGTATGGTGAAACCCCCAATTTTAAACCTTGAAAACCCTAAAATGATTTAATGGTAAATCATGATTTAACGCGTTAGAATGCAATTAAATTATTCCATTAGCTTTAGAAGGCCCCTAACAATACAAACCAATCAAAAAAATGGATCAAATGCTCATGAAATATGATATACAGTTTTGAGAAATGAAGCAAACCGAGTGAGTTGTATGGGATGATTCCTTGAGTGATTGCGCTTGGTTCTGATTGCCAAAGGTTCCTAGGGATACAAGGAATGTATTTGGATTGAAATGAAGGCTTGGAACAGGCTGCAAATAGGTTTTCAGTTTTGCTTTTTTCTCTTGAAAGTTTGAAATGTGTTTGGCCGTTTTGAGGGTTTCTAGGTCGTGAATATCGTTCTGAAAGCTTGCACATGTGTTATGTAATGAATCTCAATCAGAATTATGGTCATTAAGCTTTGTATTGAAGTTCTTGATTTCCTCCATAACCAACATTGAACCATTTTCTATATTTGTGAAATTTTGAATTTTTATGCCCATAATAGGCCATGCACGAATTTGGAATGTGTTTTAAGGTGTATCAAAGCTAATAATCACAAAATATATCCCTCCATTAATTTCTTTGATTTTTGAATTTTAAAGATTTAAAATGAATTAAATCAAATAAAATTAAATAAAAATGGGAAAATTAATTTTAAATCTTGAAATAAATTGTGGGACACGTGGGAAGCATGGCCAAGCTGAATCAAGTGGAAAAAGTGGGCCCCTTTTGTCAAAAATGAAGTTTCAAGGATAATTGACTTTGGTCATTTCACAAAAATTTCCCAACTTCTCCAATGCATATCTTGCTCAATTTTGAAGCTATTAACATGTTCTTGGACATTTTGGAAAGGTCTTGAAGTCCTCTAACCAATGTCTTTGGTCCCATGTCATTTTGATTTACCAATCTCAAGTTATGCTCTTTGACTTAAAGTGTCTTTTTGTTGACTTTTGAAAATGCCCTATAATGTTGAAATTGATAACTTTTTGTGAGAGCATTTCTTGGACTTGGAGTGTGAAGATGAGTTGTAGGAAATGTCATCCCCTTCAAAATGAGCTTTGGATGGGATTTTTCTGATAAACCATGAAAAAGTTATGCCTTGGTCAAGTTACAGTTGACTTTTCAGCTGTCCAAAAATAAAAACTTTTGCATCTTGAGACTTTTTGAGCCATATTTTGAGAATCATGATCAAGAATTGATCAAATGATGATTGTGGCTTCAAAATAAGATGTTGACCAAAATTTTTGACTTTTGACTGTCAAATGACCATTTTGCCCCTACAGTTGATTGTGAAGCAATTAGGGTTTTTGACTGTGCAACTTGACCTTGTGAGCCTTGAAACTTGGCATGTAGGTGCTTGACAATGTGTATAGGCATATGTGACTTGATTGAGCCCTTGAAAACCTCAACTTCCTTGCAAGAACCAAAACCCTAATTTGACTGGCCTGGGAGAGTGATTGACTATGCAGCCCTTGAGTAGACTTTGAACCATTTGCTTGTCATAAATTTGAAGATTATGGGAGGGAAAATTTTGGGGTACAACACGTGTGCAAAAGATTTTAAGCTTTATCAAATGGACGTAAAGAGTGTCTTTCTTAACGGAGTCATAAATGAAGAAGTGTATGTCTCACAACCTCCTGGTTTTGAAAATAACGAATATCCAAATCATGTCTTTAAATTAAAACAAGCTTTATACGGTCTTAAACAGGCTCCTCGGGTCTGGTATGAGAGACTTAGTAAATTTCTACTTGATCATGGTTATTCAAGAGGTCAAGTGGACACCACTCTTTTCATTAAACGTAAAGGAAAGCACATCCTTTTAGTTCAAATATACGTAGATGACATTATTTTTGGTTCAACTAATCTACACTTGGTCGAGGAATTTTCCAAAGTCATGCAGGGTGAATTTGAGATGAGTCTCATGGGGGAGTTAAACTACTTTCTCGATCTCCAAATAAAGCAGTTCAATGAAGGCACAATTATATGTCAAACAAAATACTGTCAAGAGTTGCTTAAACAATTTGGGATAAACAACTTTAAACCAATTGACACTCCCATGCCTACCAACGAAAATTTAAACAAGGATGAACATGGTAAGAGTTTTGATGTCAAGAAATATAGAGGTATGATCGGATCACTCTTGTATCTTACAACATCTAGGCCTGACATTTTTAGTGTTTGCATGTGTGCACGATATCAATCGGATCCTAAGGAATCCCACTTGAAAGTTGTCAAGCGTATACTTAGGTATCTCAATAATACACCTAAGTATGGGCTATGGTATTCCAAGGGAAGCGATTGTAGTTTAGTAGGTTACTCTGATTCTGATTTTGTTGGCTGCAAATCAGATAGGAAAAGAACTAGTGGAACATGTCACTTGTTTTCAAACTCTCTAATAAGTTGGCATAGCAAAAAGCAAGTTTCTATCGCTTTGTCAACTGCTGAAGCTGAATACGTTGCAGCCGGTAGTTGTTGTGCTCAGATCTTATGGCTGAAGCAACAATTACAAGACTACGATATTTAATTAAAACATATTTCAATAAAATGTGACAACACAAGTGCTATAAGTCTCACTAAGAATCCAGTTTTACACTCACGCACTAAACACATAGAGATTAGACATCACTTTCTTCGCGATCATGTTGAAAAGGAGGATGTTACGTTTGAGCATGTTGATACTAAAAATCAACTTGCTGAAATCTTTACAAAACCACTTGCAACGGACCTCTTCTTCAACATCCGCTTTGAGCTAGGGATTTTAGATCTCTCTTACGTGATGTCCTAAGCATATATGTAATTGAAATATATCTATGTCTCACCATACTGTTGAGATGTGCTTTTCAGCTTTAGTACATGTGTCCACTTATCTAATCAAACGAGGTAATATCCTTTCTATCTTCATCCTCAATCACCTATAAGTTGATCTAAATGTTCCACTGATAATGTCTTTGTATATCTTTTTTACATAAATTGTTTGAATACATGCTGAAGCTAATCTTAGAGAAATGCAGAAATATATATTCAACAGTCTTTATTTGTATTTGATAATGATAATCGAATAAAAAGAACCAACAAAATAATCATATTAGTCTTAAAATGTGACAAAAACATGAAGAAAAATAACACAAGTTTGTACTATAGATTATCATCATTCACTACCACTTACATACAAGAAATCCAAATCCAATACTTCTGAATTAGTATTTGTGTTACTGTAGGTATGTGAAAAATAGTGTAAATAATTGAATTGTGAGAGATTAAAGATGGTGGTAGTGTTACATGTATATCAAATATGTGAAAAATGTTTTATATACAAAATGACCTTTGTGGTATTGAGAAACAAGATTTTGAAAAATAAAGGTGTGTATGAAAATTTACACGTGAAAACTTAATGGAATTGGCCTCTGTTGTGTTAACATGAACAGAATTCCCCTCAGGTGTAAAATTTGGATTATATTTATAATGGTCTTTTAAGTCAAGATATTAATGGAAAATAATTAAAGTAAAATAGATATTAATGAAAAAATTAATTATCAATAATATTTGTTTTGATTTTCTTCTAGATTAGAGAAAATCAACTCAAATATCTTAATGTTGATTGACTGGGACCCAAAACCAAATGAAAAATTTCCTTTTATATTTTTTATAATTTTTTGACTCTTTTTGATTAAAATGCACAAAATAAAATAACATATTATTATTAAAAAATAATTTGGATAAAAAAACAATTTTTTTAAATAAAGTATTAAAAAGTCTTTTTTTTTTGGTGATCTTTAAATTAAAACAAATAAAAATACAGATGGTTAGTGTCAAAGGTCCTTTTCTATGTAAATTCTACGCATCCACTTATAATATTAAGTTAAAAGATAAAAAGAGAAATAATCAACTTTAATGATGATTAATCAATAATAATCAAAATTTAATAACTAATTTAATTTGATTTTAAATTATGACTATTTTCATCGATTCATTAATAATTATCCTAAAATAAAATATCTTTAAATATTTTTTTTACAGTGTTTAGATTTTTGAGGATTTGATGCACACATTTCATGATTTTAATAGAAATAAAAGTATTTTAAATCATGAAAAAACGAAAATTAATATTAAATGGTTAAAAATGTAATTTTGATTTTTTGTGATTTTTCTAATAAAGAAAAAAAGAGAACTTAAAGTTAAAAATAGAAAAAATGTTTTAGAATGTCAAAAGTGAGATTTAAACTCACGGCCTCGTACTTACAAACTCCATTCCTTACCAAATGTGTTATGTTACTTATTCTAAATAAAAAGTCAACTGAAAGTACATGAAGATGAGCAAGTATTTTAAAAATACAAATAATTTAAAATAAATTATTATACTTTTAAATGGAGTTGAGAACAAATATTTATAAAAATCAAATAACATTATAAAAATAATGTTTAAAATATTTTGTAACCGTAGAAATAAAAGATAAATTTGGGGTATGATAGTCACACCTATTGCCAATGAGTAAATAAAAATGTTGTATCACCTTTTGCTTTAGGTCATTCTGTTATTTGGGTTCTTAGTCGTGTCAAGTCAATTCTAGGATATTATTACTTTGTAACTTTCATCAATGAATTTTTAATATGTACTTCGTTATTTCTAATGAAAAATCGTTCAGATGGTTTCCATATATTCCAAAACTTTTATGTCGGAATTAAGAATCAGTTTGACACTTTCATTGAAATTTTACACATTGGTAATGCTCGTGAATATCTATCATCCCAATTTCAATCTTTTTTAACATTATAGGGAATTATTCATCAATCATCGCGTGCGTACACATCATAATAAAACAGTGTCACCGAACAAAAGAATCGTTATTTAGTTGAAACCGCAAGAACTCTTTTACTTCACCACAATGTTCCTTCTCGTTTTTGGGGTGATACTCTTCTCACAACTAGTCACCTTATAAACTGAATGCCTTCATTGGTTATTCAAGATCAGATTTCATACTTTATCTTGAACCCATAATATAATCTCTACCCATTTTCTCTTTGTGCCTTTGTTTGAACATGTTTTGTTCATGATCTTAGCCCAGATAAAGACAAAATTTCTGCCAAAGCTCTCAACTTCAACGATACATTGTTTTCTCCGATGTCACGTTCTTTAAAACTTCTCCATTATTCTATGCCTTTGTGTCTCCTGATAAGAATTGCACTTCAAATATCTGAGATATCTCTTTCACCATCCCAACACCCATTGCAGTACCTACACCTTTATTGTTGGCCTACTAGCGAGTGAGACATTGTTTATCTGAGACAAGAGATGATATTCATCCACCAACACCATCTTCTACTCCAAGTGTTCCTCCAATTATGTCACATGAACTTGATCTTCTAATAGCATTACAAAAATGTATTTGGTTTCTTTTGTTTCTGCTTTGGATTTTGTGTCTATTCCTAAATCTACAGGTAAAACTATGACTGATCCCAATTGGCATCAAATGTTGAAAGAAATGGATACATTAAATTCAAATAACATTTGGGATATTGGTAATTTACCTCAAGATAAAACTACAGTGGAATGTCGATGGATTTATACAATAAAAGTTGGACCACATAGCCAGATCGATCATTTTATAGCCAGTATGAGCCAAATTATACACACAAATATTTGGTCTTGATTATGGTGACACTATTTTTTCAGTGGCCAAGATTAGTCCAGTCTTCCTTTTTCTTGTAATGGTTGTCATTCACCATTGGCCGCTTCATCAGTTAGACATTAAAATGCCTTTTACATAGAGAATTGGAGGAGAAAGTTTATATGGACTAGGGAAAAGACAACGCTTTTTTTGGCCTTTAACAGCGCTGCCTAAAGCAGTGCTGCTAAAAGAAAAGACATCGCTTTTTTTCAACGTAAAAGCGCTGCCTTATATCCACTTTAGACAACACTTTTAGAATAGACAACACTTTTTTATATACCCCTTTAGCAGCGCTTGGACTTTAGACAGCGCTTTGTAATTTTTCCAGATAGGCTTTAGACAGCGATTTCCTTTGAAAGCGCTGTCTATTCCCCCACTTTAGACATCGCTTTCAGACTTTAGGCAGTGCTTTTTTTTTTAAAATGTTTTTACAGCACTTTTCTCCTAAAGCGTTGTCTATTGTTTACAATTTTTTTTAATAAATTATCTATTTTAATCAGAATTTCTATCATATTTGGTAGCTTCATTCCAATATTTTGATCCAGGTTTTCAGAATTATCTTTTATGCTCCATATTTAGTAGCTTCATTCCAATAAAATATACATATATAAAAATCGCACATATATATAAATTGATGATATAGACAACAACAATTAGAAAATTTATGATACAAGTTAAAATTCTACAAGTTAAAATGCCTAAAATTTACAAATTTGAATTTACATCTATACATCTTCCTATCTTCGAGAATTCTCATGAAACAACAACAACATGAATATCTTAGCTCTATCTTCTACACATGTACCTATAAACCTGGAAAAAAAACAAATGATCGATATTCATAACATGATAATATTAACGTTGCACTTTATTCGAATTTAATTTATACTCAAAACTCGAAAGTTCTCATCAAAGGAAATAAGACAATATACCTTAGCTTATAAAATTCTCAACCCGATAATGAATTGACACCATTCCTCCATAAGTTCATCCAATTGATCTTTTGAGTAATGTGCACAATTAAATTCCTCAAAGTACTACATATATAATAATATAACATAGTATGTGATTTAGTTAAAACAATATGTCATTTTATGAGAAACACAAAATATCAAAATAGTATGTGATTCCTAAGTTAGAAATCCATACCGTGGATGGAATCTCTAATCGATCCAAAAGAATAGTTTCTTTCATAAACCTCAACATAAAATAGCCACAATCTATACCGTTACGCTGGCGAGGACACTACACATGGAAAGAAAATACGAATATATATCAGGATATACCCCTTAAATTGTTTTATCAAGTATCATCACTAAAGTAAGCAAAACTGAATATCTGTGAAAATATACCTCCACTCTGATCCATGTAACGTTGTTGGCTCTGCTTTTGGGTACTTGAATATCTCGTTGGGAGCGAAAAGCAAGTAGAACGCTATAATAAAATATAAATGACTGTTTAGAACAATCTCACATAGAATCATAAACATAAACACAAATCCAGATATGTTGATCATAAACATAAACATAAACATAAACATAAACATAAACTTGAATATCTCTTTGGGAGCGAAACACTTACGTGTCAATCATCTGTTTCAAATCTGGATATGTTGACCAGTCATTGTATAACGAGTCCAGATAATACACAGTTTCTCTCATAGGATTAATCGCAACTAATAACCAGTGTCCACTGTAAGATTAAACAAAGATTAAACAATGGCCAAAAACGGAAAATTATAATAGATCAAGTTAGGATAAAAATCTAACCCGTTGCCAGTATTATATGGCAAAAAGAACAACTTCTCAGTATCTTACTGGCCACGAATAAACCTAGTACATATGATATGACATCATCTGGTCTCGTTACAATCAACCCGGAATTAACAATGTTGGGAGCTAAGAAGCCAAATCTTGCTTCTAATCCACGCGGGCGCACAATGTTGTCATACATAAATCTTAAATTAAAACATGATTAACATTATACTATATTCATTGAAATGAGGGATTAAATTGTTAATTTAATTAAACAAAATTGATCGGAGTATACCTGATGTATATACCGATAACGCTGAGGCCTAATTCCAAATGCCTACAAACTTGCTTCATATCCTCTCTACCAATTGCTTCAAGATATTCAAAACCAAAGATATCTGCACTCATAGGTATAAGGCGGGTACCACCATCCGGAATATCTGTAATTCCTAAATATGTACGAAGGCACGACCTAAACTGAGCAGTAGTTTTTTTGTGTGCCACAGTCTTCTTAGCAACATTCTTTTTTGTGTGTGGAAATGTTGCTAATTTCAGGCGCCTTACCCCTACTGAGTTGTGCAATATCTTTAGCATGAATCTAGTTATCATATAATTAGTTAAGGGAAGTATAAAATCACAAATTATCATTTCTCATAGCATAAATGTCATATAATTGTGTTACCTCAAATGATGCAATTGACTCGGTATCCCGCCTAATCCCCTTATCTTTTGGAATGGATTTTGTGGGAGTCTAACATTACCATGTAAACAAAATGTAAGTATAATTGCCATAAAAAATTTGAATATTAAACGATTTTAAGCATACCTCATTATCTACGCAAACGAGGCTTGATGGCCATGCAACAAACGATCCTATTGCATCTGTCACCAATGTTGCATCCGCCACATCGTCAGGTAGTGGTAACAACACACCGCCCTCTAAAATGAAATCGACAGATGCTTTCAAAAATACCTTTGGGAGCGGTCTATGGTGAAGCATTTCTCCCGAGATATTATACACTTTTCCCTTGCCAACCATCCGATAAGTTGGTGTCGACAAATAGAGTTGACACCGGGAAATATGGTTATATAATTAATAAACATGGTTATATAGTTAATAAACATGGTTTTATAATTTATAAAGATGGTATATAATTACCTCGGGAATATTTTGTCCTAAGTTACCATTGATACTAGCTTTGTCACTAGTATCTTTAAAGCCTGTAGCTTGATCGGTTTCCTTTTCCTTTCTCAGCTCATAGACTTCTTGTTGTAACTTTTCCAACTTCTCCTGTAGTTCTTTATTGCTTGGAGATTTTGTCTTTGTTTTATTTTTCAAGGATGTTGGAGTGATCCCAAATCCCTTACCCCTCACCGACCAGAATACTCATGAATATCTAATGCTCGTGAGAGTATTCTCCTATAATCAGTATCTTCTTCTGGAGGTATAGACTGGGAAAGACTCTCCTGAAATTCATATAAATATTATAATTAAAGAATGATATGTTAATAAAAGAATGATGTAATTAAATAAATAAAAGTATGATGTAATTAAATAAATAATGTTATACTTACACATCTCTCGAAAATTTGTTGAACTTTTTCTTCAACAACTCCATCCTTACACACACGTGCTTCCTTCCACAAAATATGTTCCGGAAGAGATGTTTCAAAACTATTCTCTTTTGTTAGCTACACATTAAGCCAAAAAACATGATTAAATATAAGCGTGTATATATTATAGATACTTTGCAATTTATAGATACTTACAATAGATTGTTGTAATCGTGCATATCCCATACGGCCTTTTCTGTATGGATATGCTGGACTTGATGCTCGTTGTCGATTTACGACACTTAAGCTCTCAAATTTTTGGGTACTTCTTTTCGATTTAAAAGTTTCCCATTCTTTAGCTGTAATCAAATCAGCATATTTCCTTGGAAGCTCTGCATCAACAAAAAGTTTATCTGCATCCCTTAGAAACTTGTTTGACAAGAAAGCTCTAAACCCTCTATGTAGTTTCCCGACCAATTTAAGAATATAATCTCTCCTTGTATCCTCAATGATGAACGACCTCTATGAAAATCATAAACAAAGTGCGTTAGTATAAGTAATTTAGAGACATAATCGTCATTAAAAATAATTAACATCACATATGGTACCTGTATCTTACTCCATATTTTATCTTTAGCATCGTCCAATACTCTTGCTCTCCAATCTTCACATGTGATTGGAATATCTCTTCTTACCATGGAACCGAGATAACTTGTCAACGTTGAACCGTTATGCTCAATGAGTTGGCCTTCTTGGCTCCAATGCACTTCATACTTTATGCCTTGGTCTCTATCCCGTATTATTCTCTTCATTATTATTATTCCTCTTCTATATTCCATTTCCGTTTTACTAACGGCCTTATCTCCATCATGCACAGAATCATCACATGGGTGATCGTTGTTAGTAGCCATCTAACCTGTAATAAACATAAACATAAACCCAATATAAAAGTGAGTCAGAAGAGAGTAAAAAAATATATATAAAATGACAATGACAAAAATTAACATAAACATAAACTTAAACGTTAACACAAACATAAACATAAACATTTTAATATCCTACCTCTTTCACTAACATCTCTTTATTTTCTTGGTTGGAACATGAATTACTTGCTTCTTAACAATGCGGACGGATGGATTTATCCAAATTCCCTCATTATGATCATTTTTGATATATGATTCATCCGCTATAATATTCTCATCTTGATCATTTATAATATACGACTCATTCCGTCTAATACATGACTCATTCTCATCATCAATACCACCTTGGTCTATACCGTTATCATCAACCACTTTGTTAGAAAAAAGTACTATAGACCATTTTGTACTCGTCGGGTCAGTGATATAGAACACTTGTTTAGCTTGAGAGGCTAGAATAAAAGGCTCTTCTTTGTACCCCTCTCTATGAAGATCCACTTTCAAAAATCCTGACATATCCATCCATTCGTATGCCACCACTACTTACCCACTTGCAACCAAAGATAGGAATCTGAAACTTCTCGTAGTCAAACACCCAAATATGCTCGATAACTCCAAAATATGACAAATTTACATATTTGGGGTTTAGGTCCTTCATACTAGAAATGTGCATTGCTTCAGCAAGCACGGTGACAACACTATTTTGCATAGTACTTTTATCATCTTGTTATTTGTTATAAAATGTGTATCTATTAATTGTGTATGCGCTATAGGAAAACACATGCAAACTTGGACCATATGCCAAACATCTCAACCTTTCTGTTATTGAAGTGGGATCTGAATGAAGCTTTGAAAAAATATGATCCTTAAACCATGGTATAAAACTTTGATTATGCTCCCGTACTATCCAATTTTCATTTCTATTTTGATTTAACCCTCAGAGTATATCATTGTGCATTTCAACATATGGCTCAACCTCACTGTCATTGTGCATAACATACAGATGCACTTGATCCCGTTCATCTTTTGATACTGTCACAATTTTATTTCCAATTAATCTTTTACCTGCCTTTTTTTTTCAAAGATATGACTTTTGAGGAGTCCAATGGATTGAACTTTGGACATATATTCAGTATAAAACTCAACCGCTTCTTCAACAATGTATCGCTCAACAATACAACCCTCTGGGCGACTTCGGTTTTTCACGTACCCTTTTAATACTTTCATATAACATTCAGCAGGGTACATCCATCTCATATAAGTTGGGCCTCACAACTGTGTCTCTTTCACAAGATGAACAACTAGATGTACTATTATATCAAAAAATGAGGGAGGAAAATACATTTCAAGCTCACACAAAGTAATAACAATTTATTTTTGCAATGTTGGTAAGATCTCAGGATCAATCACCTTACTACAAATTGACCTAAAGAAAAAACACAACTTAGTTATCGCACTCCTTACTTTATCTGGCAAAATAGAATGTATACCTATTGGTAGAAAATGATCCATTATAACATGGCAATCATGTGTCTTTAAAATCTTTAACTTGAGGTCTTTCATAGACACAAATATTCTAATATCTGAAGAGTATCCTTCTGGAACTTTAACTTCACTTAGAAACTTACACAATATCTTTTTCTCCTTTCTAGATAGAGTGAAAGCAGCAGGTGGTAGATATGTTTGGCTTCCTTTCTTCACGGGTCCTAGTTCAGTTTGTATTCCCATCTTTAACATGTCCTCCTTTACTTTAAGGCCATCCTTAGACTTTCCTTTAATATTGAGTAACATACCAATAACACTTTCAAATACATTTTTTTCAATATACATAATATCGAGAAAATGTCTCACATACAGAAATTTCCAATATGGCAATTTAAAAAAAATGATCTCTTCTTCCACCCACCTTTGACAACCGTATGCGCAAAAGGCTTGCCAAACTGAGTACACACATCTTTCACCTTTTCAAAAATTTGGTCACCTGACAATGCAGGTGGAGCTTTACGTTGTTCGGTGTCTCCATTGAATGCTTTTCTCCATGCATGGTAGTGATGTTTAGAATGTAAGAATCTACAATGACCGAGAAACACATTCTTCTGACAAAGTTCCAAACGCGTCGTATCTGTTCCATCTTCACAAATAGGACACGCACGTTGACCTTTAATGCTATACCCAGATAGATTCCCGTATGCTGGAAAATCATTAATTGTGCCAAACAACATCACCCTCAAAAAACTTTATTTCCTATATCCATCATAAACCTCCACCCCGTTCTCCCACAAAATCTTTAAATCTTCGATCAAAGGTGTCAAGTATACGTCTATGTTATTCCCTGGTTTTTTAGGCCCAGATATTAACATAGATAACATCATATACTTACGCTTCATACATAACCATGGAGGTAGGTTATAAATCATAAGAATCGCAGGCCATATGGTATGTGAGATACTTTGAAGACCACGCGGGTTCATTCCATCAGTAGATAAACCCAACCGAAGGTTTCTTGCTTCTTCTCCAAAATCAGGATAATCATTATCAATTTTCGACCACTATGGTGAATCTTCCGGATGTCGATACTTTCCATCAATAATTATTTCATCTGCATGCCAAGTAAGGTTTCTTGCATCTGTTTCACTACGAAACATTCGCCTAAATCTCGAAATTATAGGAAAATACCATAAGACTTTTGCTGGAGACAATTTTTTCTTATATCGAGACAAACCGCATTTAGGGCACTCATTTAACGAAGCATATTCGTTTCGAAACAAAACGCAATCGTTTGGACAAGCATGTATCTTATCATAGCTCATGCCAATAGAGCACAACATTTTTTTGGCCTCATAGGTTCGATTAGGAAGAACATTATCCTCCGGAAGCATATCTCTCATAAGGGATAATAACTTTGTGAAACTTTTATCTGACCATCCATTGTCCGCCTTTAAGTTATATAACTTTAATACCGCAGACAGTCTTGTGAATTTAGTGCACCCTTTATACAACTGTTTCTCTGCATCGCTTACCAATCTCTCAAACATTTTGGGACAATCCTGAAGATCTTCTTCAAGTGCATCTGCAATCTCTTCGACTCGATCAAAATCGTATATATCTGTGTCCTTGTCGTCTGAAGCATAGGCCGTACTACTTTTCTCCCCCGGTTCAACGTTGTTGTTACTTTTTTCACCATGAAATATCCAACACGTATAACTTCTATCAATTCCATGCATTAGTAAATGCGATTTCAATCTATATGCATTAACCTGACCCACATAACAACAATCCAAGCAAGGACACTTCATTTGACTAGGGTCTTTGGCGTGTTCAACAGCAAACTTAACGAATTCCAATACCCCATTCTCGTACTCTTGTGACAATCGATCGGCAAACATCCATTTTTTATCCATTTTTTTCTACTTATTCAAGTAAACAAAAACACTATAAACGGATTATTATCTTTTTGTTTGAATTAAACGAATTATTTCTAGAAATTTATTTCTAGAGTTAATAACATGGACTAAAAATAAATATATCTATATAAAAATAATTGTGTTTTTTAATTGATCGATACAGATAGAATTTGAACTTGACTTACCAAAGAAAGAAAAGGGGCTATTGGTGTCGACAGCGGATGATGCGACTTTGATGTTCTTCGAATCGGTGATGGTCTTCACCTAACTACACCAATACAAAAGGATCATCAAAAACAAGTTGTATATATATTTAGGTTCAAAATACTAGTTTATGGAAAATATAAACATGGTAAACAATTCAGAAACCAATTAAAATAATAAAAAAACCCATCATATATATATATATATATATATATATATATATATATATATATATATATATATATATATATATATATATATATATATATATATATATATATATATATATATATATATATATATATATATATATATATATATATATATATATATATATATATATATATATATCATCTTTTATATTCCAAAACATAGAACCAAGAATCCAAAAAATGCTAAAAATGCTAAATGCTAAAAATGTTGTTGTTATATATCAAGCCCTACCAAGAATCCAAAAATTAAAATGCATACATATAACCCAGTTTAGACATCAATAGGAGATAAACACATTTGGACATCAATGGATATTAACACATTTTCAAGGATGATAACTCAGTTTGGACATCAATGGAGTTAAACACATTTTCAATAAAGAACATACCTTGAGAACCGGCCGGTGTGGGTGGAGGAAAATGGAGCGAGACGGTGGAGGAAGGTACGACGACGAACGGTGGAGGACGATTTGAGACGGAGAAGGAAATGAGTTTCGCGAGGGAAAGGGTTTATGTTTTCGTGATACTGTGAATACAAAGGTTCTATTTTTTTAATTCTGACTTATAAGGGTTTAGACAGCGCTTTCTAAAAGTGTTGGCTAATATGGACCTTAGACAGCGCTTTTGAAAAGCGCTGGCTAATAGTGACCTTTAGCAGCGCTTTTCTATTTTTTTTTATAAATTTTTTATGACTTTAGACAGCGCTTTCTTAAAGCGTTGTCTAAAGTGGCCCTTTACCAACGCTTATGATAAAACGCTTTCTAAAGCAATCCTTTAGCAGCGCTTTTTAAAAGCGTTGTCTAAGGTCATATATTTAGCAGCGCTTTTACTAATTATTTTATACGTTTTCCGTATTTTTTTAATTCACTTATAGCAGCGCTTTTGTACAAAAGCGCTGTCTAATGTGTGCTGGTAAAACTCACTTTTTGCGTAGTGGTCAGATATTCTCAGTAAAACATGTATGTTTGATTGTTGTCCTATTGATACTCATATGGTTCCCAATTCCAAGCTTCTTTCGGGTCAAGGGGAGCCATTGATAGACACGAGAAAATATCGATGGCTTATGGGTAAACTCTACTATCTTATAGTCACCATACCGAATATTATATTTATGGTGAGCATTGTGAGTCAATTCTTGAACGCTCTTTGTGATAGTCATTGGGATGTAGTCATTCGAATCCTTATATATATAAAGAATACACCAGGAAATAAACTATTATATAAAGATAAGGGTGATGCTAAAATCATTTGTTATTCAGATGCAGATTGGGTCGGATCACCGTCGGATAAGAGATCCACGTCTAGATATTGTGTTATGATTGGAGGTAATATGATCTCACGGAGAAGCAAGAAATAAAATACAATTGCATTATCTAGTGCTGAAGCAAAATATCGTGTTATGGCAGCAGCCTCAAAGGAGCTTGCATGGCTGGAAATTTTACTCTCAGAATTTAGGTTGAGAGATCTTCAAAACACAAAACTCATATGTGATAATCAAGCGACACTCCATATTACATCTAATATGATTTCCCATGAACAGGCCAAACACATAGGAATAGACTGTCAATATGTAAGGGACAAGAGTATTTTCAGGAGAAATCACCACATATTTCGTCAAATTTGAAGACCAATTGACTGATATGTTTGCAAAATCTCTTAGAGGTTCTCGAGTGGATTACATTTATAACAAACTCGACTCATATGATATATATGATCCAACTTGAGGGGAAGTGTTAATAATATTTGTATATAAAAAGTCTCACATTGACTATAACATATAATTAGCTGCAAATCTCTATCTATATACTTCTTCCATTCTCTTTTATAAGAAAATTTTGACTTTTTAGATTCATTAAATAAATTATGTATTTAGACTATATATTGGTTAGATACATCAATTATTCAATGAATCTAAAAAGTTAAAATTTTCTTATAAATAGGAATTAATAGAGTATAATATAGTCTTCACATTAGTATTTAAACACACCATTTATTCAAACATCTCTCACTCTCTTATACTTCCATAGGTGTCACTCGGTTGTAGATGTTGTGAAAAGAATTATTATTAAATGCTTTATATATTTCTCTTTATATTAATTTGCACATTATCTTGTTCATGGAGAAATTTTGTTTATTTTCTTATCAAAAGTCTTGAGTCTATGATATCAATAATTATAATGTGAAAATGTTACACTTTTTTGACCAAGTTGTTGATTTGACAACATTATTTGTACAACTATTTTTTTAAATCTCTTAACTTTTGTTGAATGTTTTTTTATAATATAGTACAACTTGAAGATAATAGTAGTATATATACACCCACATCCTAGAAGAGGAAGATGCAAAACAGGTTCTACCAAGTCAACTTGGATTCCAAATCTTCCATAGATCCACCCGCAGCATATTTGAAAAGAAGAAGAAGATGCCTTGTGTTTACATCACCACCAATCTTAACTTAGATGGAGTTGATATCGATTCCATCTTTTCTGAAGTCACCACTGCTATCTCAACAATCATCGGAAAACCCGAAAAGGTACCACTTTCTATGTTTTTCATGCAAAGCTTTTAATATTACGAGGTTCAATTTTTTGGTTGGTTGGTTTTACTAGAATGATTCATGTTGTTGATTAGATTCTTGTAAGTTTTGATCCAGGTAACTTAGTTTTGGTCAATATTGCTAGGCTATTTCTAGTTAGATTGTCCTATTCAACAGAATAAAATGAAAAACTATTTTAAAAAGAGTTTAATTTACTGCTCTCTTTTGTCTTACTTTGCACATCTTGTGCTTAGTACAGAAAGATTAATATATTATTTAGCTTCTTCCAGAAGAAAAAAAAGAGTTTAATTTAAGATATGATGCAACTATATTCAGACTTTGGAGACACGAGGTTTTGTAGGTTCATCTGTATGTTGATTAGAAAATCCATGTTTTGTCTTTAGGGTGATTATTTAATGAGAAAAAGAAATATGTATATTAAAATAATTTTATATTATCAATCAATCACAATTAAGTTAAGTGTTAAATTATATCATTATTTTTAAATAAATTATATTATGCAATTGAATGATGATTTTTTATTGGATGACACTGTAAAATTATCTTACACCGTTAGTGCACTACCTTTTTAACTCTTATTTATTTAATTATGACTCCCGTGAAAAACATATTATTTCTGTTTCACATTAGTAATGATATTAATTAAATCATATTAATATATAATATTTTATATAAAAATATTGAATATAATATAAGAGAGGAACAACAACAAATAATAACTTTTGTTGAGAATGACGAATGTGAATTTGAAACTTTGAGAAATAAATTGTGAGAAACTCTCACATTTATTAGAATAGTGGAGAATTGGACATTTATAAGTGGGAGAACTCTCACATCTATCACTTAGAGATTTTTTTGTGAGTATGTGGTGTCTCTCACAAATATGTGTTGTTCATAAAAGAAAAAAGCTCAAACATAAATGCTCTCTCATGTTGAACCTTCGAGTTGATGATCCAACAGTTGTATCACAATCTGGTTCGAGTGAGAAACCGACTCACTTGTATCTAAAGTACTCCTCGAGTGATGGACTGACTCACTTGTATCGAAAGTACTTTTCGAGTGAGGGACCGACTCATTTGTATCGAAAGTATTTCCCACATGGTGGTGGATAGAAGATGTTAGGGGCAGACAACGGTCGACTGCGGACGGATTCAGACCAAAAATTGTCCACCGCCCAAGACCGACGATTCCAATATTTCAACCCACTTTCGTTCGTGTTACATATCGGTTTCAGCGGCTGGTGGTTTTTTCGGATAATGGGTTCGATGGATGGGTTCGTCTGGTGATATCAGCCAAACAAATAGGAAAAATATCATAATCTAAAACAAAGAACAACCATCAAAATAGAGGAAATCATACATATTCTTTATTCTTTTTTAACTTAGATCTAGAATGCATGTCCTCTTTTGAGAAGATCTGAGTAGAAGAAAAAATTAAAATGTATCTTTCATGTTTTCAATAGATAAGCGGTAAACTTAAGCAATGGAGCATAAAAATGATGTAAGAGAAAGTTATCATCATAGAGTTTGCCATGTTTTAAGAGCAGAAGTTGAAAATTTTGTTTGAGTTGGGTGTGTGTGAAGTGTGTTATTTGGTGTCTCGAGAGAAAAAGGAGAGAGGGAGCAATTGTGTGTGTGAGAGAGAGAAAAATAAAAACATAGGTTATGAATAAAAGAGAAATGGGAGAGGAAGCAATTTTTTTGATACGGAAGAGGAAACAGCTAAAACACCACATTACATGAATAAATGATAAGGAGAGAGGAAGTAATTATGTATGAAAAAGAGAAGCATGTGAGTTCATAATGGTTTTCAAGGAAATTGTCATTAGATTAATCTTATATAAGTAATTTGTGTTTAACCATACTTGGTCGAAGATTTGGAATAAGGCGATTCCAACCAAAGTGTCGTGCATGGTGTGGAGAATGTTTCAAGAAGAATTCCCATAAAAGATAACCTAGTTAGAAGAGGAGTTCTAACCCAGGGTCAGATTGGGTGTGTCACAGGCTGCAGAAGTGAGCAATCGGTCTCACATATTTTTTTTAAAGTCCAAAATTTACAGGTACGTGGAGTTGTATTTGCAGGTGACTAGGATTGTAGTCTACCTTTCTCAACGACGGGTGGCGACACTGGGAACAATTTGCTAACTTGCTTGAAAACAGAAACTCTTTAATTTCAAAAATGTCGGCAATTTGGTTCGCCTTCCTAGGGAGTATTTGGAATCATGCAATCTGGTTCGCTTGCCTAGGGAGTATTTGGAATCATAGAAACGATAAAGTTTTTCGAAATAAGGATATCCATATCGAGAAAATTGTAGAAGATGCAAAAATTTGGGCATGGAAGTGGCTCAGAATAAAAGCAAAGCTCATTCTAGATGACATTGCTATGTGGTGATCGAATCATTTAACATGTTTAGGTATAAAGCAACAAGGCTATGAGTCCTAGTCTACTTGAGAAATCTGACCAAACTTTGTCTCTCAAGGAACAATTACAAGAGATAAATCTTTACAGATAGTGAAACAAAGTTTGCTTCTAAGAAAGCTATATCACAACTGTGATTTTTCACTAAGAATAGTATAGCACAAAGTGTATGAAATTTGTTTGTAAGCCCGGAATTTTTCACGTTGTTCTTGCTTCTTTTGAAATTGTTAAGTTCTATTCAGAACTTCAGTTGTTCAGCCTTTCAGTGTTTCCGGTTCAGTTCAGTTGTTGGCTTGCAATTAATGTTCTTCTATATATAGCATGAAGAAACATGACCGTTGCTGCCTTCAAATGGAGAGCATTAAATGTTTGCGTGTTTCTTTGCACTATTCCATTTTCCAATGCACTAGCGTAGACACTTGAGTGCATGTAGCCGTCTTTGCATTAAATGAGCAAACGGCACTTGTAAGAGCATGTCTCCTGATCCTTGACAAGACTTGTTAGCTTCTATATTAATTCAGAACTTGGCTTCACGTCTTGATTCATAACATGCTTGCATATCTTCTAAACAACGCTTTGCTTGCTAAGTACTTCTGATCAGCGCTTGCTTCCAAATATCTTCTGAACAACACTTGCTTTCAAATATCTTCTGAACAACACTTACTTTCAAATATCTTCTGAACAACACTTGCTTTCAAATAAATTCTGAACAACACTTGCTTTCAAGATACTTCTGATCAAGGAATCATGCTATGCGTTAGAAGATCCATTTAAATAATTATCTTACCATAGTCAGCATCAACATCAACACTTGCACTAAAACAAATAGTTCTTTCATTAAAGAACTTCTTCATTTATTTTCAGCTCAGCACATCAAGATGCTTCTGTCAGAACATTATCAGAGACAACATCAGTACTTGCGCTAAAACAAATAGTTATTTCATCAAAGAACTTCTTCATTTATTTTCAGCTTAGCACATCAAGATGCTTCTGTCAGAACATTATCTGAAACAATTAAATACGTTCATCAGAGTATCAAATATATAAAATATAATTTATTGTTATCATCAAAACTCTGAGATATGATAAGAACCAATCTTGTTCTAACAATCTCCCCCTTTTTGATGATGACAAAAATATATTCAGATATAGAAATAAATTTGAATAAGAGATAAGAATCTCCCCCTGAAATAAATATTTCTATAAGAAAAACTTCCTGAGAATTTTCATCAGAGCTTTGCAATTTTTCTTCTGAGATTTCTTCATCGGGTTCTTTTGAAGATAATGTTCATTTGAAATAAACTTCCAGAGTTTAAATGATACCTGCAAAGTTCTTTAAAGCATAGAAAGAAATCTTGTATTTTGTTAGAATGTTTGACTTAGTCCCATAATTGTTAATCAGAGATTAGATCAAAATACTCATTTTCTCCCCCTTTTTGACATAATAAAAAAGTAAATGAAAAATAGTTGAATAGCGTAAAATTTTTATAATAAAAGATTCAGAGGTTCACCAAAACAACAAATGAGAAGGGTTTTTACAAAGATATTTATATGAATACTTTTCAGAAATAGGTTAAAAATAAAACTATAAAAAAAGAGTATTTAGTAAAAGTTTAAATAAAAAGAATCTAATCATGACTTAGTCATTTAATGAAATTGAAAAGTGAGGGGAAAGCGTGAGATTTTAATCGAATCATAACAGTTACCTAGAACGGCGTCAATAGCTTAGCACATGTGACCTTTCAGAAACACACCAAGTGTTCATCTCCTGAAGGTTGCATGGGACAGTTGTTTGATCTAATGAACTGTTGAGCTATACTTGAATTGAAACGTTAGAACATTTCAGAACATTACATATAGCTTCTGATGTAACTTCTCTTCTAACTTCTGAAGAGTTGTTAATCAGAGCATTCATTTCAGAACATTATGAAGTTAAGCACAGAAGATAAATATTATTTTATTTAGGACATAATTCCATACAAATATTTTTCAAAATGAATTTAAATCTATCTTCTGAAAGGGGTTTGGTAAAAATATCATCCCATTGATGGTCTGTTTTTACAAAGTTTAAATTTAAAATTCCCTTCTGAATATAGTTCCTTATAAAATGATATTTAATTTCAATGTGTTTAGCTTTAGAATGTAAAATAGGATTTTTAGAAAGACAAATTGCAGAAGTATTGTCACGGAAGATGGGAATCTTACTTTCATAAAGATTAAAATCTTCTAGCTGACTTTTCATCCAAATCATCTGAGAACTACATCCAGCAACAGATATATACTCAGCTTCTGTTGTTGAGAGTGCAATTGTTGCTTGCTTCTTGCTGTACCACGAGATAAGATTGTCACCCAGAAACTGGCAGCTTCCAAAGGTGCTCTTTCTTTCAATTCTATCTCCAGTAAAGTCAGCATCACAATAACCTACTAGTCTGAAATCTTTTGATCTTTTGTAACACAGACCCAGATTAGTAGTACCTTTCAGATACCTCAGAATTCTCTTAATAGCAATTAAGTGAGATTCTCTAGGATCTGATTGGAATCTAGCACATAAACATACGCTGAATAATATATCCGTTCTAGATGCAGTCAAATAGAGAAGGGATCCAATCATACCTCTGTAGAGCTTCTGATCTACCTTCATACTTACCTCATCTTTTCCCAGAATGCATGTTGGATGCATTGGAGTCTTAGCATCTTTGCTTTCTGACATCTGAAATTTCTTCAGAAGTTCTTTAACATTCTTCGTCTGATGTATGTAAGTAACTTCTGGAGTCTGGTTGATTTGAATTCCCATAAAGAACTTTAATTCTCCCATCATGCTCATCTCAAATTCTGCCTGCATTGTCTCAGCAAATTCTTTTCCAAGGGAGATATTAGAGGTTCCAAAAATAATATCATCAACATAAATTTGACAAATTAAGATATCATTTTTAAATGTATTTCTGAATAGAGTTGTGTCCACTTTCCCTCTGGTAAAATCTTTTTCTAAAAGAAAATTACTCAGACGATCATACCAAGCTCTAGGAGCTTGTTTTAAACCGTACAAATACTTTTTTAATTTAAAAACATATTCTGGATGTTTTGAATCATTAAATCCTGGAGGTTGATGGACATAAACTTCTTCTTCTATATAGCCATTTAAAAATTCACTTTTAACATCCATTTGATATAATGAAATATTATTTTGAACAGCAAAAGAAATTAATAATCTAATAGACTCTAACCTGGCGACTGGGGCAAAGGTATCATTATAATCAATTCCTTCTTGTTGACTATAACCCTGTGCAACCAGTCGTGCTTTGTTTCTGATCACCTCTCCTTGCTCGTTCAGTTTGTTTCTGAAAACCCATTTGGTTCCTATAATGTTGAATCCTTTGGGTCATAGAACTAGATCCCATACATCGTTTCTGGAAAATTGATTGAGTTCCTCTTGCATTGCTAAGATCCAATCATTGTCTTCCAGAGCTTCATCAATGGAAGTTGGCTCAATCAGAGATACCAATCCAAACAAAGATTCTTCATTGATTCTGAGAGAGGATCTTGTTCTGATGGGATCTTCTTTTCTCCCAATAATCATGTCTTCTTTGTGAGCTAAAGAGATTCTAGGAAACCTTTTCTGAGTGGGTTGTTCAGAGATTCTGAGATTGTCCAGAGCATTGTCAAGAGGGTGATCTTTTGAGTCTTCCTTTGCTTCTGAGTCTTTCTTTGCTTCAGAGTCTTCCTTTGCTTCTGAAGTTTCAGAGTTTGAGGGATGATCTTATGTACCTACAGAAATATCAATTTGCTTTGGCTGTTGCTGGCCAAGCTTATCATCAAACCTGACTTTGATTGATTCTTCAACAATTAGAGTTTCTGTGTTGTATATTCTATAGCCTTTTGAGCGTTCAGAATATCCAAGCAGAAAACACTTTGTGCTTTAGAATCAAACTTGTTCAGAATAAAAACAAGTACATTTGAAAAGATTGAAATATAAGATGTTTCTAGTGGCCTAGAGGAAGAAACAACATTTTATAATTTAAAAGAAAGTTCTGAAAACTTTCCTTTTAGACATGCTTCGTTCAGAGCTTCTGATGTTGTATTTCCATTCCTGTTTCCAAAAGTTTCAGAGCCAGTAATCTTCTGTTTCTGATTGCCTCTGAAACCTTAGAATCTTTTAGATTCCAGGCCTTGGAACATATGCTTTCTTTCCTCCATGAGTAGAGAGCATCCAGAGTCCAGGTGTTAGTACTGGAGTATCAACCTTGTTGTTGAAAATATCTGCAACATAGATGATTTTTTCTTTTGGTACCCATATCTTTTTGGGTCCTCTTGGGTTAGAGTATTTAAATTTTTGTTTGAACTTTGGATTAGCATAAGAGTTTCCAGAGTGAGATGTATATTTAATATGATGTGTGTGCCCAGTGGTGAAGTGAGAATATAGAGGAGTACGTTTGATAACCAGATCCTTAACTTTCTTAGGCTGAGTTACTTTGCCTTTGTATCCTATACATATTTTGTCTTTCTTGCTAACTCCATAGATCATTGAAGCCATTTTGCTTCTATCTATGTTTTTAGCTAGAAACTTCTAAAAGCTTTGATCATATTTCTTTATGATCCTATCAGCATTACTAGGATCTTCTGAGATTATTTCCTTCTGAGAGTTTTGTAGATCATTTTCTAGTTTTGAAATTTTTTATTTTAACTCAGAGTTTTCTGATCTCAGGCTCTCAGTTACTTCAGAGTCAGAAGCAAGATCCTTTTTCAGATTCCTGAATTTGACTCGAAGCTGCTGATATCTTTCCAGAATTTCACTCAGACTTTCTCCTAGTTTAGCTTTAGGGAAATTAACAGTGAGGTCAGGGAATACCTCTCCAGTGTCTGATTCTGATTCTGATTCTGATTCAGAGGATTCTGGGACATCTGATAAGTTTTTGGTTTGAGCTATATTGGCTTGTTCATCTTCTGATTCTGTTTCGTCTTCAGAAGATTCAGAATCATCCCATGTTGCCATAAGACTTTTCTTCTTTTCCTTAACGAACTTCCCTTTATGTTTCTCCTTCTGAAGCCTTAGATACTCACTTTTGTAGTGACCTTGTTTATTGCATTCATAGCAGGTAATGGTTCTGTTACTTCATATTCTGTGTCCAGAGGATTGTTCAGAGTCATTTCCTGTTCTTCTGGAGTTTCTGAAATTCTTCTGCTTGTGCTTCCACAGCTGATTGATCCTTTTGGAGAGCAAGGATAGTTCATCTTCTTCTGAAGCAGATTCTTCAGAGTTTTCTTCTTTACCCTGAAAAGCTTTAGTTTCATATTTTATAATTGATTTAAGGGCAATAGACTTACCTTTCTCCTGAGGCTCGTGCTCATCAAGTTCTATCTCATGACTTCTGAGAGCACTGATGAGTTCTTCAAGAGACACGTTGTTCAGATCTTTTGAAACTTTGAAAGTAGTGACCATAGGTGCCCATCTTCTGGGTAAGCTTCTGATGATCTTCTTAATGTGATCTGCCTTAGAATATCCCTTGTTCAGAACTCTCAAGCCAGCAATCAGAGTTTGGAACCTTGAGAACATATCTTCTATAGATTCACTTTCTTTCATCTTGAAGGCTTCATACTTCTGGACGAGAGTCAGAGCTTTAGACTCCTTCACTTGAGTGTTTCCTTCATGAGTCATTTTAAGAGACTCAAACATATCATGTGATGTATCTCTATTTGTGATTTTTTTCATATTCCACTTTAGAGATAACATTTAGAAAAATATTTCTAGCTCTATGATGATTTTTGAAATCAGCTTTTTATTGTCTATCTATATTTTTTCTATCAATCTTATTTCCTTCTGAGTCTGTAGGATGTGTGTAACCATCCAAGACTATATCCCATAAATCACTATCATGACCTAGAAAGAAACTTTCTAGTCTATCTTTCCAATAATCAAAATATTCTCCATCAAACACTGGAGGTCTGATGTAGTTATTGTTGTTTTGTTCATTTGCCATTGTGTTTTCTTCTGGATCTTTTCCTGACACGGTTAAGTGTTGAACTCAGAGTCAAGCTCAAATACCAATTGAAGGTTGAGAAAACCCTTAGAAAGGGGTGGGGGGTTGAATAAGTTTCTCTTTTTCTTTTTCTTAAAGGCTCAACAATAATGGAAATACAATATTATTTTTATCCTGGTTCGTTTGAACTCAAACTACTCCAGTCCACCCGCCAAGGTGATTTCGTCTTTCTCAATAAGGACTTAATCCATTATAATCAACTGATTACAATCATACAACAACTGTTGTGACTAACAATGCACAAGTAATCTTACAAGTGACTCACACCACTAAGACTTAAACTAGTCCTAGTCTACTTAAGAAATCTGACCAAACTTGGTCTATTAAGGAACAATTACAAGAGATAAATCTTTACAGATAGTGAAACAAAGTTTGCTTCTAAGAAAGCTATATCACAACTGTGATTTTTCACTAAGAATAGTATAACACAAAGTGTATGAAATTTGTTTGTAAGCCCAGAATTTTTCACGTTGTTCTTGCTTCTTTTGAAATTGTTAAGTTTTATTCAGAACTTCAGTTGTTCAGCCTTTCAGTGTTTCCGGTTCAGTTAAGTTATTGGCTTGCAATTAATGTTCTTCTATATATAGCATGAAGAAACATGACCGTTGCTGCCTTCAAATGGAAAGCATTAAATGTTTGTGTCTTTCTTTGCACTATTCCATTTTCCAATGCATTAGTGTAGACACTTGAGTGCATGTAGCCGTCTTTGCATTAAATGAGCAAACGACACTTGTAAGAGCATGTCTCCTGATCCTTGACAAGACTTGTTAGCTTCTATATTAATTCAGAACTTGGCTTCACGTCTTGATTCAGAACATGCTTGCATATCTTCTAAACAACGCTTTGCTTGCTAAGTACTTCTGATCAGCGCTTGCTTTCAAATATCTTCTGAACAACACTTGATTTCAAATATCTTCTGAACAACACTTGCTTTCAAATATCTTCTGAGCAACACTTGCTTTCAAATAACTTCTGAACAACACTTGCTTTCAAGGTACTTCTGATCAAGGAATCTTGCTAAGCGTTAGAAGATGCATTTAAATAATTATCTTACCAGAGTCACCATCAGCATCAGCACTTGCGCTAAAACAAATAGTTCTTTCATCAAAGAACTTCTTTATTTATTTTCAGCTCAGCATATCAAGATGCTTCTGTCAGAATATTATCAGAGACATCATCAGTACTTGCGCTAAAACAAATAGTTCTGTCATCAAAGAACTTCTTCATTTATTTTCAGCTCAGCACATCAAGATGCTTCTGTCAGAACATTATCTGAAACAATTAAATACATTCATCAGAGTATCAAATATATAAAATATAATTTATTGTTATCATCAAAACTCTGAGATATGATCAGAACCAATCCTGTTCTAACAGCCTTTTCAAAAAAATTGGAACAATTATCTATTACTAAACTATTCGTACCTGCCATACTGCCACAATATTACGAAGAGAGTAGTATCACAATTTCGGTCATATTAGAGTTTTAATGAATAAATTTTAAACATATGAATCCGACCATACAAATCCAGTGTAACTCGAAAATTTCTGTCTTTTGATCTGATACCCATATGTTCCTGTCCATTTCATTAAACTTTGGATCGGAAATAGCGGGTCTCAGACGGGATCAAATTTTTTGTCCACCCTAGGAGGTAGGAGTGTTTGCGGTGCGGTTTGGGAGATTTTAACGTAAAAAATCACCCGAACCGTAAGCGAAAAAGTGTGCGGTTTGGTTTGATTCGGTTCACTTTTAGAAATAAAATCAAACCAAACCAAACTAATGTGGTTTGGATTGGTTCGGTTGGTTTGAATTTTTACAAAAAAAATATTGAGTCATACATACACATATAGACTATAACATAACTTTCTATTTAGCTATTTATGCGTTATCAAATAACAACAAAATTCATCATATTTGGATAACAACTTTTCATTTAATATACAAAAATAAGATTAGAGAAAAGTGGAACAAAAAACATAAAATAGTAGCATAAAATAATATAAAAAATATTATAATAAAATAGAAAAAATAGAGGAGATGACATGTTAGAGAAGATGAAAGAGAAAGAGCAGAAGAGATGAAAGAGAAAGAGCAGAAGAGATGAGAGATAAGAAATGTGCATTTAAAACGTAATTGAAAGAGAGAACAGTAGAATAAAAATAATAAGATGAAAAAGAAAGAACATAAGAAATTAAAGACTACGGAAGAAGAGACGAGTTGTACTTGAAAAAGAAGATGAGAAGAATGCACGATATCGCTATGAGAGATTTGTGAAGACTTAAATTGAAACCTTAAGTGTGAGAAAGAGAGAATCACTCTTCATCGTAACGCTAAGGCATAATAGGTTTGTGTTTGGGTTGGATGTGGGTTTAGTGAAGTTTAGGTTGTAACATAATGCGGTTTAGTTCGGTTTGTAAAATACAAACTGCAAATCGAACCGCGTGATTTTGATAAAAATGACTCAAACACATCTGAACCAAATACGGTTTTTTGCGATTTCAGTTTGGTTTAGTTCGATTTTGTAATTTTATATTAGGTCAGTTTGGTTTTGAACACCCTTACTAGAAGGTGTCCTGCTGAAGAGTGTAAACAGAAATATAAGTATAAATATGGAGAGACTGACTCACTTGTATCAAAAGAACTCTCCACATAATGGTGGATAAGAGGTGTCTCGATGATAAGTGTTAACAAAAGTACAAGTGCATATAAATGAAAGAATTTCTACTTAAAGAAAATCATTTTGGATAGATTCACACTTAAGAAAAATATTAAGAATGACAAGCGTGAGTTATAAATTTAAAAAATAATAAAATATGAAAAAATACTACATTGATAAGAAAAATAAAAGCTTAAATATTTATAAAGATAAATACTATATTATAAGTCTCTCACAAAAATATATTATTCATGAAAGTGAGAGATGAACTTCCAAATTAATAGCCCAACGGTTTTATCTTACCATATGGTATGTATATTAAATGATCAATTTAATATTCTTGACGTCATTTATATAATGTCTTCTTTTGAGAGGTTCAAATCACCTAAACTTAACTTTCGCAATCTATTTTACTTCCATCATTTTTTATTATAAGTCCTGTCGGAGACAAATATGTTTAAAATTATAGATTGTTTTATAGAATGATTAATATTATTTTGTATCATATATTTTAGTATTTATTATTCTATTTTCTTTGAAATTTTTTAAATTTATTTTTCTCATATTTTTAATGAAAGAGGATTCGGCAAATTATTTTTTTTGTTATACAACAACAACCATGTTTCTTAATATTTAGAAAATATCAAAATAATTTATAATAAAAAAATATATTATATGTATTATCTCAACTCTCTAATATTATTCTTTATAATAGTACTTATATAGTTTAACCCTATATCTAACCCATCATCTTAGATATTTTTATGTTAATTCGTTTAGGTCCAACAATTTGTCCATTACATCATCGTCATTCTTATAATTGTTTGTTTATTCAATTTGAATAGTACTTTCATATTACATGTATTAAAATATATGTATTAAAATATATGTAACTCTCAGTTCCACCATCCAACTTAAATTAATTATCTTACAACTCTTATTTCTATAGTTGTTTTGTATGATGGACTCATGATAGTTAATTTATATTATTTAAGATATGATAGGATCTTCAACTATTACCTCTAAAATAGAAACACATTGCTTTTTGGTAAAAATACATTTTATATATTGTATATCTTACTTATTTTACTAAGGTGTCTTTAGTCTCTTATTTAATTTTTATTTTGACTCTTCTTCAAGTATGATTATATCACTTAAAAATATATATAATTTATAACTAAATCTTGATTGTACTTTGTAAATACATCCAAAACTAAATTGAAGTACTTAGTTTTTTTTACAATCACTCTATTTTGTAACTTCATTAAATGACTCATTAATTTAATTTTATAATTTTTACACTTTTGTATATCATTTTGTTTTTATAGATCAAAACTAAAGAATTTTATCTCCATTCATACATTTATTTTGTCTTCATAATTTTGTTTTAAATTTACCAATATATTAAAAAGAGTAATTTTAGAAATTATTATCCACTGAATATTACACTTTTGATTATGTTTTTTTGATATAAAATTGATTTTTTAAATAATAATACTTTTATTATTAAATAAATGAATTATTTAAAAAAATTCTCACAAAATGACTAATTTTTAAATTTTTCATTTCCTATAATTATATTTTTGTAATTGTATAATTTAACTAATATTATTTATATCACTCTTAATTTTTTTTGTAAAATTATCAACCACATAAACTATTTTAAAATTGACAAAATAGTTTTTAATTAAAATATTTTGTAGCGAGGATTTGAATTATTAAATTATGTAAATAATACTCATACAGCGATAATGTAAAATTATTTTACACATGTATCCAACTAAAATATAAGATTACAATTAATCTTTTAAGTTATTAGATAAACAATTAAAATGATTTTCAAACAGGATCAGGTTTTCTCTCCCATCCGCATCACATTCACATTATTCATATGCATGCAATTTTTGTTTTAAAACAGCTAATTTATTTATAAAAGAATGTCTTACATTATAAGATTCCTTTTAACTTTCATTACACCAATTTTTTCATCACAATTGTATAATTTCATTGATATTATTTACACCATTCCTAATTCTTAATTCTTAAAGTCACTTCACAGTGAATTCTATATTTTTAAAATTATTTTTGTCTCTTTCAAAAATTAATCCAAACATATTAAATATATTATGATTGTATTTAATAAAACTAACTGACAAATGATAGTTGATAACTGATAATTAATAATTAATGGTTAATAACTTATAATTAATTATAGTTAATAATTAATAACAAATAAATTAATTTAAATATTTAGTAAATTAACTATTATACTGACCAATAAATATAAAATAATATAAAATGACATTTTTAATAAGAAATTGGTAGTTTATTTTATTTAACTTATTATATTATTATTAAACTAATTTTTATTTAATAAAAATAAATACATTTATAAAAACATAAATTTTTTTTAATATATATGAAAAATTAAAGATAACATCAAAATATATTAAATTTTTATATAAATTTTATAATAAAATTTAATAAAATACATAAATAATATCATTTTAATTTTGAATTCAATTATATTAATCTAAAATAATAATATAAATAAATTTATTGTTAGTAAGGGTGAAAATAGTTTAGGTTATGTTAGACTTTATAATGTCTGAGTTTGACTTACGATAAATTTATAAGGTTTGAGTTTGATCTATAACTTATAATAGACTTTTTTTTTTGTATGCCCTGACTTTTTTAAAAATCTGGACTGGTCTGAAAGTCTATTTAAAAGTCTATTTCTTATTAAGGTTTTTAATAAATACATATTAATTAAGAAGCTTTATAGATCGATATATATTAGGGGTGTTCAAATTCAAACAAATTCAAATAAAAAACCGAAAATCAGTCCAAAAAACCAAAAACCGCATAAAACTGAAATTTATTGGATATATTTGGATGTCATTTTGTGAAAAACGATCGATTCGGATCTGATTTCAGATCAAATTTTCAAAACTGATCCAAACTAAACCAAACTGCATACATATATTTTTATACTTATTTACTTTTTATTAGTACGATATGTTACATGAATTTATTATTTGATGATAATAACTTTTTTAATAATAGTTATTAGTTTGGTATAATTTATTTATTTTTATTATTTCAATCATAATCAACCAATCTCATTTTATAATATTAACTTTTAATATATTATATGTTATATATTATATCAAATCTATAATTTATTAGTAGTTTTATAATATTAATAAAAATATAATATGTAATTTGATATCTAAAAACAGATCCAAATTAAACCGCATAAAATTGGATCAGATCAGATTAAATTTTTTTAATATATCATCTAAAACTAAACCGAACCGCAAATAAATTTATCTTTAAATTGAATAATTTTTTGTCTTAAAACTAATCTAAATCAAACCGTGATCACCTTTAATATATATATATATATATATATATATATATATATATATATATATATATATATATATATATATATATATATATATATATATATATAGAAAAGTTATATAAATTTTTTTAATAAATAAATCTGATCTAATCTAACTTTAAAAGACTGAGCCGGCACGGCAATTTCCCACTCGTGATTGCTTAGAATGCGAATGGGATTGTTCACCTTCCTTTGTGTGGGACCCCTGCACCGGCACACAGTTATTTGTGTATTTGTGGTAGCATATTAAGTCAACACCAATCTCTTCAACAATAATAATATCTTAAACATATTGTTTTCTTTTGGGGTACAGCTTTTATCTCATTATTTTGTACTACCCAAAATAAGAATAATGACTATTATAAAAATAACCCAAAAAAATAGAAATATTCTTTTTTCATAATTTTCAAAAGGTGTAAAATAAATATTTTTTTAATAAGTAGTGTAAAATAAATATAAAATTTCAATAGATTATATTTTGAATTTTTTAATAAATTTGTATTGTGAACATGATAATTGTGCAGTTTGTAATGGTCCTATTGAAGTCATCAGTACCAATATCATTTGAAGGTAACAAAGAACCAGCTGCTTATGGTGAGATAATATCAATGGGTGGCATAAATAAAGAAGTGAAGAGGAAACTCATTGCTACAATTGGCACTATATTGCAGTCAAAACTCTCTATTCCAAGAACACGTTTTTTTGTTAAAGTCTTTGATACCACTGCATTTCCTACCCCGTCTAAATTGTAATATGCTTTCATATTTATACAATAATCATCACAAATTGTTTTTATAATGTGTATTGTTATAATACTCCATTGATAATTAATAATATGATATCTGCTCTCTCATTACTTGGATGGACTGATATTATTAATGAATGAATATGTCTTATAAATAACTCTAGAGTAAATTTACTCAAGGAAATTGTTTTAGAAATATCTAGTAGATATTTTATTATCATGATGATGATGAATTTATAGTACTATATTTTTTTTTAAAGTAAGAATATATTAATAAGGATGAATTAAAGGTCCCTCAATTTATTTATACAATCTAAGATAACCTAATAAAAAAATTACTAATCAATTACACCTATAATAAAAATAATAAATGATATTTATTAAATTCGTAAAGACTATAATTAGGATAAGTAATATCTCATATTAAGGACTACCTCCAAGTCAAAATCTTTATATTCCATAACGTATTATTCACATTTCACTTGTCATTTCAGAAACAAATCACATCCTTTAATAATCATAAAGTTCACAAAATTGCAAGCCAAACAACTCCTAATTTCTCCCCTTTAACTTTTTTTTTTTATATAAAATAAATACAAATCCATGTAACTAGGTAAGTACTCCTCCTTTGATTCATCTGTTTTGCCCATCCATAAAGCAACTTTCTTCCAAATGATCTTCACCACATTGTATTTTAAAAAAAATATAGTCTCTACTTTCCATTTCTATACCACATAGAACACACGTTTGAGAATCAATCGGAAAAACTAAACTTCTAATCATCAAAAGGTCCTTTGTTGGAAGTCTATTCACAAAAAATCTTCAACCAAAGGCTTTTATTTTAAAAGGGACTTCCCCCTTCCACACCAAGCCGAAGACAACATCATGTATATTGGAGGATCAAACGGAATTCTATCTCTTTCAAAAAAAATCATAACAAGAAGAAACAAAAAAAAAAATCTCATTCGTCTCCTTGCTCCAAACCACTTTGTCAATTCCCTCCCTACCTCATGATCAACCAACCTAGCTTGGAGGAAAGCTAAACCAGAACCCAAAATCGGACACCTCAAATCACCCCCACCCAAACCGAAATCACTCCAACTCCACACCCCCTCCTTTCAACCCCCCATACCCGCCACCGACACCTTTCTCAATTGAGAGGCTTCAAACAAAACCGAAAATTCCTCCACTAAACTCATTTCCTCCTCCCATCTAACTTCCCAAAAAGGAGTGGAAAATCCTTTGCCAATATTAAAGCCGCAAAAAGACACTATGAGATCGTTACTATTTGCACTCCCTATTTTAATTATGTCCTTCCACCGTGAAGAATAAGACAAGGAAGTTTTATTGCTAACGCCACCACAAAACACCTTCATAGAAATGTCATTGTATCTTACCTTCAACAAAACATGCCAAAGTGAATCTTAAACTTGAAGAATTCTCCATCTCAACTTATTAAGAAAAGTTAAATTGAAATCCACTAAAATTTTAATTCCGATCTCACCCTTCTCCACATGTAAACACACATTCTTCCAACTCACTCAATGAATCTTCCTCCTATCCTCCATACCCACCTATAAAAAGTTACTTTGAATTTTCGTAAATTCTTTAGCAACCTTAACCGACATATTTTAAAAGGATATTGTGAAAATAGTTAAAGAGCAAAGAACTGACTTCAAAAGAGTGATCCTACCACCAAGATTAAGAAACCGATTTTTCTAACCCGACAAATGTCTCTTCATCTTATGCAAAAGAGGCGTCCAAGTTGATGAACACCTCGGGTTGAAACCAACCGAAATACCAAGAAACGTGAATTTACTCTTTTCCACCTTACAAGCTAACACAAAAGACGGTGTTTCCATAAAGTTGCTACTAACATTAATACCAATCAATTTACTTTTGTGGTAATTAATGCCCAAACCCGAAACAAGATCAAAAGCCCTCAAGACCGACTTAATCGCCCAAACATGCTTCCACGAACCTTCACCTAATAATAATGTGTCATCCACAAATTGTATCATATCCACCCTACAATTAACATTTATAGCAAAACCACAAAAATCACCTATTTCAATAGATTTCCTCACTAGCCTCGCCAATCCTTCGGCTACCAAAACAAAAATAAATGGCGAGAGAGGATCGTCTTGTCTCAAACCTTTCTCCACCTCAAACTCCTTCGTCGGACTACCATTCACTAACACTGGCATCTTACTTTGAAAGATCAATAACTCTATCCATCTTCTCCATATCGAACCAAACCCAATCTTTACCAACATACTTCTTAAAAAATTCCATTTCATTTTATCATATGATTTCTCGAAATCCACTTTAAAAAGAAGACAATTTCTCTTTTCCTTCTTCGCAATTTCAACCACTTCGTTGGCCACCAAAACTCCATCAAGCAATTGTCTCCTTGGAACAAATGCACTTTGACATAGAGAAATAATGGAATTCAAGACTTTTTTAATATTCCCGCCAAAAGTTTATAAATTTCTTTATACATGCAACCAACCAAACAAATAGGTCTATAATCATCCAAAGAAATCAGATTAGGAGACTTAGGAACTAATGTCAAGAAAGAAGAAGTCACTGACTTCGACAAATTCCCTCCGGAGTAAAAACTATTAAAGAACCCGATGAAATCATATTTTAAAAAGTATCAGCATTTCTTGATGAATATAAAAGAATAACCGTCCAGGCCCAGTGTTAGGTGCCAAAAAGTCGTGTTTTGAGTAGTTAGTTTGTGGCACTTTTCGATTCTTGTTTGTTAATATCCTTGAATAATTCCCTGATTTTTGTATGATTATGTATAAATTGTATTTAATTGAGTTTTTTTGTATTTGCGTATCATTTGATAGTTTTCCATTCACTTTTTAGATATTGATGCATATTTGGAGCATGAACAATAAAGTGTCGAAGACACAACTTCAAATGCGCAATTTTGAGCAACTCATCAACGAATAAGGCTCAAAATCAAAGAATACGAAATCACCAATTTGGTTGATATTTAGGCATTGTTAGATAGATAAATGAATAAGTTTTCCAATTCTTCGAACCAGACGTTAATCAGAGTTATGGTTCTCAAGTTATAGCGAAAACAAAAAGCTTATTTTTTCTCATGACAGCAGAGTGCGTTTAGAGGAATCTGTGCCGCTTAGCGTGGTCCCCTGGATAGAAAGTCATTAAAAGAGCCAAAATACACATTTTTTAGGTTATGTTTTGGGGTATTTATTCCCAACTCATCAAACCTTCACTTTTTGGTAGAGAAAGCTCAGAAAACATCAATTGGGGTTGCATCTTGATGATTGGAGGTGGGTTTGCTTTAATTGGAGTGACAAATTGAGCGATTCTTGTTCATCTTCTTCTTTCTTCTCTCTGTACCCTCATTTTCTGGGGTTTTGTATGTAAGTATACTTTGTTTTGCATGTATATTTATTACTCATGGTGTTGTATGAAGTTTTTGTTACAAATTAATATTTGTTATTGCTTGCTTTATTTGGGTTTGGGTTGTTGCAGAAATGGATGGTTCGAATCCAGATTTAGGAAGAACATCTATTGGGTTTTGATTCTAGAGATAGATTATGGCTTATTATTCAGGTGGGTATTGATTCTTAATGCCTATATGTTATTTTGTGTTATGTTGAGACATTATCGATGCGAGCAATATGGTTGCTATCTCGCTCTGTGTTAGAAATAACCTTTGTATGAGAGATACATGATGATGTTGATGAGTATTTTAGGATGATTGAAACTGGGTAGTGAGTTTAAGTATTTAACATATATGTGAAATTCAATCCCAAGAGTTCTATCCATTTCGAAGAATGAAATTCTTTTATGTTCATAACTTTAATTCCCGCGTTTACCATCTTTAAACCCATTTAATTTCCAAACTCATAAATGCGAGAAATTATCGAACGATAATTCAGTAGCACTAATCCATATGCAGAAGATATGATATAACCTATAAAAATACTTACTTTTGCTTGCCGCTTTACCACTTCAGCACCCGGACTTTTAGAACTCCCACAATCCCAAATAGCATCCTTTATTTCTTCCTCCAAAAACGGGTTTTCAAGAAACTCTATCTCCTCCAAACTAATAATATCAAACCAAATCCCTTCCAACCTCAATCTCTCCCGCTCCAGTTCAACAAATTTGTTCACAAAATGGTGCAACACCTCCTCCTTAACCTCTATAATTGAATCCTCCAAACCACCTGAAATGATAATGGGACCTAAACGATTATGTATTCTCCTTTCCTTCATCACCTTATGAAAAACTACTATTAGAATCACCATAATTAATCCATTTTACTCTCGATTTTTTCACAAGCATGTTTTCTTTTATTCTCAAATTCAACCAAAATCGACTAGTTGCCTCCTTCCTCTTGGCTAAAATTTTGGGATGCAAATCTTCTTCCTCTATTTCTAACATATCATCTTCAACATTCAAATCCCTCACACTATCCTCCACCTCCAAATCAATTTTACCGAACACTGTCTTATTCCACCATTTAAGCCTATCTTTAATAATTCAATTTCTATTTCAAGAAGAAATCGCCCCTTCCTTCCACTTTAATAACTCCATACACCTTCTCTACAAAAGGAATAAAAGAGTTGAAGGTGAACCACTCATTGTTGAACTTGAATGGCTTGGGATCCCAATTAAAGTTTTCCACCACAATCCAAACCAGACAATGATCTGATAAATCCCTAGAAGAAATAAGTTAACCAACCCCCCCCCCCCCCCCCCATATATTCACAATCTCTTCTGAAACAAGGAACTTATCGATTCTACTCATAGACTTCCCATCACCATTATTGCAAGAAAATTTATTTCCTTTACAAGGAACATCTACCAACTCACTTTCCTCAATAAATTCTGAGAAAATCCTCGTGTCATTAGAATCCACAACTACCATCTTTCCCTTCCTTTCGCCATTGTTCTTTATTGAATTGAAATCTCCTCCAATTATCCATCCTCCATCACTATAAACCTCTTTTAACTTCAACAGCTTGCTCTACAACTCTTTCTTTTTACTAATCTCACAAGGCGAATATACATTAACAATATAATAAAGATGATTCTTCCACACTACTTTTATACCCAAGTAGCTCTCGCCTTTGAAACTAAAAATAGCCTCCAACTTACCAACCTTCCAAGGGATTAAAATACCGACCAAAATTCCCCTCAAATTATAATAAGAATAATCCACCTCTGAATTGTTCCAAAAACTTTTAGCCTTTAAATCATTCATATCTACGAACTTCGTTTCTTGAATCAATAAAATATCTGCTCCACCCTTCTTTATTGAAGAACTAATCATCTTCCTCTTGAGAGCATTGCCCCCCCCCCCCCCCCCCCCCTCAATGTTCAAGGTTCCAATAATCATTTCAAACTAGAAATATTCGCCTTCCCTGCCAATAAGCTTTCCTTATCCATTATCTCCAATTCTTCTATTTTTTTGACATAATTCTTCTTCCCTTCCACATCCACCACGCCCAACGTTGCAATTACTGACCATAATTTACAATCCACCTTGTTATCCAAAAACTCCCATTGTTTTCCGTTATTCCTACTAATATATGAATTTTCTACTTGATTCTCGTACAACACTGACACGCTCCTTCTGGAATGACACAAAGGAACAAAAAATCATGGATAACTCAAATGAGACCCCTTCCCACTTCTTGGAACAAATAGAGATTTCACCCCCCCCCCCTTTACTCCCAACCTTGTTAACCCTTTTCCCCTTCCTATTCAATTTCTTCACATGCCTATAAAACTTCTTATTAAGACAGCCACCCATCTCCATCATATTTCTAAAATTAACCTTCTACAGGTGTAGACTCTTCTGAGAGATTAGAGAGCAACTGACTTTTGATAGATTATTCCCATACAAAATGGAACGTTGAACAGGAACACATGAATCTTGATTATTATAATTAACACCCTTAACATAACGGATAATATTATCAAAGCTACCCGCCACCGACTCCTCCTCAAGAACAACCCGAGAACCTTCAGAAAATTGTATTGTATTAATATTCCCGCAATCCTTCGCTTTCGTCCTCTTGTCGTCACCCTTATGATTAAAAGGAAATTCAACTTCCCCATGAACAGAAAATTCTTCAATACTATCACATGGATCCTCCCCTACTCCATTCGCTTTATCAACATTAAAATCATTTGGCCTACCCTCTATAGAATCAGAAGAAGAAGAAGACACATCACCAGTAATTTAAGTTAATGATTTACCTGTGATATTATGAAGCATTCTAGATGTTTCTTCTTGAAGCAACAATTTGAAACATTTTTCCATCAATATCCACCAAAACCGAATCCGAGAGCTCTACAAAAATTTCCAACCTAACCAACATTCTTGCAACTTGGAAACAAATACCTTTAGAAATATTACCATACAGAGAGACAAACTTACCAAAAGAATTCGCTAGATTCTCAAAATATCCACTGCCCCATACGTGACACGAAATTCCATAGACCCTAATCCACATCGCTCTAACATTATCAACCCTCTCCTTTTTCCACCTCCTCACCTCCACGGAAAATTGTTTCCACCATAAATCTCCCTCCTTCACTAAACCTTCTATCACCCATTCCCCTCCTCCTCTAGAAAAATCATGTTCACGCCCATCAACATAGCCTTTAAAGAGTAATTCCCCTCCATCTCTGGACAAGTCTTCAACTTATAAGTCGAACCTGGAATGGTAACAATACCTACATAAGCCTTTTACAATCTCTTCCTAACCTCCTCATCCGAAACAAACACCAGAGAACATTCTGAATTTTAAAACACTTTCGCCTCCTTGTTCGCCACCGCCTCTGTAAACGTGCGAGTGTTAGAACATAGTTTGATTCTACAACCCTCAGTTAGAGTTTTGATGATAACAAAATACAAGATTAAATAAATTGTAAGATTTATATAAGACATATATGCTACTTAAAATTATGTTGTGTATTTACAGAAACTCTGGTGGAATCAGCATCAGAATATCAGTATCAACATCAGCATCAGAAGATATGTCAGCATCAGAAGATCAAATAACATGTGCTACGCTGAAGCCTGATGAACAGAATCTGCGCATAAAATACTCTGACTCTGATCAAGATCCTAACCAAGTCATCAGCACTCAGAAGCGTCAGCAGTAAAGGAAAGAACACTCTGATTACCATAGCAGAGAAGACTCTGAAGTATCAACGTTACTATGCATTCAAGACAGATTTATTACCAACGGCTTTATTCCAAGATAAAGATCTTCTCAAAAAGGAAAGAACGTTAATAGCATTGAAATGGATTTATGGACAACCAACGTATCTCTTCCGTGGCTATTTAAGCAAGACTGTGTGAGAAAAGAAAAGGCTAATACTCTTCACGCATATACACGCCAAAGCTAATCCTCACGCAAGCATTCATACAATTTGCTAAAGCCTTCATACCACGCCTACTGCAAAAGCATTAGCAATTCAGTTCTTATTCTAAGCTTCATATTGTGTATTATCACAGTTGTGATATATAGTTTTACTAGAAAACATCAAACACACTTTTGTTCAAATTATCTGTAAGAGAATTTCCTTGAGATAAACCGGTCTGTGGTGAGACTCAAGAAGGCTTTAACAGTTGTTAAAGCAGTTGTTGTATTCAGTTGAATATAGTGGATTAAGACCTCGTTGGAGAGAGGCGAAATCACCTTGACGGGTGGACTGGAGTAGTTTGAGATCAAACGAACCAGGATAAAAATTCAGTGTTGTCTGTATTTGATTTAAGGTTTTACAATTCAACCCCCCTTCTTGTGTTTTTCACATCTTCAATTGGCATCAGAGCGCCTGGTTCTGAGCTTATAAAACTTAACCGTGTCAGTACAAGATCCAGCATTAGAAAAACACAATGGCAGGACCACATCAAAACATCAGCAATGACAACAATGAAGAAAGAGACAGATTCAGCGGCAAACCTCCAGTCTTTGATGGAGAGAACTTTGACTACTGGAAAGACAGAATTGAAAGCTTCTTTCTGGCCCATGATGCTGATCTGTGGGACATGGTGACTGATGGATACACGCACCCAGTGGATGGAAGTGGTCAGAAGATTGACAGGAAGGCAATGTCTGATCAGCAAAAGCGTGATTTCAGAAATCACCACAAGGCCAGAACAATTCTTCTCAGCGCCATCTCTTATTCTGAATATGAAAAGATATCAAACAGAGACACTATAAAGAATATGTTTGACTCTCTGAGAATGACGCATGAAGGCAACATTCAAGTCAAAGAAACCAAAGCTCTTGCGCTTATTCAGAAGTACGAGGCATTCAAGATGGAAGAAAGTGAATCAATAGAAACGATGTTCTCAAGATTTCAAATTCTGGTTGCTGGTTTTAAAGTTCTTGACAAAGGGTATTCTACTGTTGATCATGTTAAGAAGATCATCAGAAGCTTGCCAAAACAGTGGAGGCCAATGGTCTCAGCGCTTAAGCTAGCCAAGGATCTCAACAAAATCTCTCTAGAGGAACTTGTCAGCTCCCTCAGAAGTCACGAGATAGAGCTAGAAGCAGATGAACCTCAAAAGCAAGGTAAGCCATTAGCTTTAAAATCTAACAAAAAATTTGACTCCAAAGTTTTGCAGGCTGTAGAAGAAACCTCTGATGGGTCCTCATCAGAAGAAGGTGAATTGTCTCTCCTCTCCAGAAGGGTGAACCAACTGTGGAAGCAGAGGCAGAGGAAGTTCAGGAATCCCAGAAGATCAGAGAATCAAAATGAATCCTCCTCCAGATACAGAAGGTCAGAATCCTCCTCTAGACACAGAAGATCTGAAGGCTCTTTAGGAAGCAGAAAGCCAAACAACAAAGACATCATCTGCTATGAATGCAACGAGCAAGGACACTACAAAAGTGATTGCCCAAAGCTTCAGAAGGATAAGCCCAAAAAGAAGTTTGGAAAGGAAAAGAAGAAAAGTCTTATGGCTACATGGGATGATTCTGACACATCCGAAGCTGACTCAGAATCAGATGATGAGAGAGCAAACATTGCTATCATGGCAAACATACCAGAAGACAATGAAGGTTCTGAGTCAAATTCTGAATCAGATACAGAAGAGGTATTTCCTGACTTTGCTATTAACTTTACTAAGGATGAACTAGCTTAAAGCCTTAATGAAATTCTGGAAAGATATCAGCAGATCAGAGTCAAATTCAGAAACCTAAAAAGGAATCTGGCCTCTGACTCTGATAAAACCGAGAGTCTCAAATTGGAGAATTCTGAGTTGAAAGATAAAATTTCAAAATTAGAAAATCTATTGCAAAACTCTCAGAAGGAAACAATTCCTGAAACTCCCAGCAGTGCTGATGAGATCATCAAGGAGTATGATCACAGCTTTCAGAAGTTTCTAGCTAAAAACATAGATAGAAGCAAAATGGCTTCAATGATCTATGGAGTTAGCAGAAATGGCAGAAAAGGAATAGGATACCAAGGTAAGGTACCTACACCAAAAAATGCCATGGATTTAGTTATAAAACGCACTTCACTTGATTCACACTTTGTATATGGGCACACACATGACATCAAATACACAAGTAGTAATTATTCTGTCAAACCAAAATTCAACCAGAGTTTTGGTAAAACTAACAAATCAGGACCCAAGAAAATATGGGTACCTAAGGATAAAATAATACATGTGGCAGATATCTTTAGCAGCAAAGCAGAAACACCAGTCATGGTACCTGGACTCTGGCTGCTCATGACACATGACGGGAAGAAAGCATATGTTCCAAAGCCTGGAACTTAAGCCTGGAGGCCACGTAGGCTTTGGAGGCAATCAGAGGGGAAAGATCATTGGCTCTGGAACTGTAGGTAATGGAAATCTTCCCTCTATAAGTAATGTTTTATTAGTAGATGGATTAATGCATAACCTGTTATCCATAAGTCAATTAAGTGATAACGGTTATGATATAATCTTTAATCAAAATTCATGCAAAGCTGTTAGTCAGAAAGATGGGACTATCCTATTTAATGGAAAGAGGAGAAACAACATTTATAAAATCAAACTTTCTGAACTGAAAATTCAGAATGTAAAGTGTCTTCTGTTTGTTAACAACGAGCAATGGATCTGGCACAGAAGATTGGGACATGTTAGTATGAGAAGAATATCTCAGATTAACAAACTCAATCTGGTCAGAGGACTTCCTAACCTGAAGTTCAATTCAGATGCTCTGTGTGAAGCATGTCAGAAAGGCAAGTTTGCAAAACCAACTTTCAAATCTAAAAACGTTGTTTCCACCTCTAAGCCATTAGAACTTCTGCACATTGACTTATTTGGACCAGTTAAAACTGCTTCAGTCAGTGGCAAGAAGTATGGGTTAGTAATCATAGATGACTATAGCAGATGGACATGGGTAAAGTTCTTAAGACACAATAACGAGTCACACTCTGTGTTTGTCACCTTCTACAACCAAGTTCAGAATGAAAAGGATCTTAGAATCGTCAAAGTCAGAAGTGATCATGGTGGAGAGTTTGAAAACAAAGATTTTGAGTTATTCTTTAATGACAAAGGCATTCTGCATGATTTCTCTTGTCCTAGAACTCCCCAGCAAAATGGAGTTGTAGAACGAAAGAACAGAACATTGCAAGAAATGGCCAAAACCATGATCAACGAGACTAACGTTGCTAAGATCTTCTGGGCAGAGGCAATAAACACAGCGTGTTACATTCAGAATAGAATCTCCATAAGACCTATTCTGGAAAAGACTCCATATGAATTGTGGTAGAACAGAAAGCCCAACATTTCTTATTTTCATCCATTTGGATGTACTTGCTTTATTTTAAATACAAAAAAATTATTTGAACAAGTTTGACTCTAAAGCACAAAAGTGTATTATGTTAGGATACTCTGAACGCTCAAGAGGGTACAGAGTATACAATACAGAAACACAGATTGTGGAAGAATCAATCAGTGTTTGTTTTGATGATAAGCTTGACTCTCAAAAGTCAAAGCAGAATGAAGTATTTGCAAGTATGGAAGTTGAATTCACAGGTACTGAAGACAAGTCATCAGAAGCTCTTAATAGAGACACTCCCTCAACATCAGAAAGAGGCACTGCAAGCAATCCAACACCTTCTGTTGATCAACGTCAGAAAAGACTACCCATAAGCAACATGGATCACCCAGAAGAAACAATCTTAGGAAGAAAGGAAGATCTAATCAGAATAAGATCTAGCTTCAGAAACTCCGAAGAATCCCTCATGGGACTTGTTTCTCTAATTGAACCATCAACAATTGATGAAGCACTTCTGGACAATGACTGGATTCTAGCAATGCAAGAGGAGCTGGATCAATTCACAAGGAATGACGTATGGGATCTAGTTCCCAAACCAAAAGGATTCAACGTCATTGGAACAAAATGGGTGTTCAGAAACAAACTGAATGAACAAGGTGAAGTCATCAGAAACAAAGCACGATTGGTAGCACAAGGTTATAGTCAGCAAGAGGGGATAGACTATACAGAAACCTTTGCTCCAGTCGCCAGGTTAGAATCTATCAGACTTTTAATTTCTTTTACTGTTAATAAAGGCATCACTCTGTATCAGATGGATGTTAAAAGTGAATTCTTAAATGGCTATATAGAAGAAGAGGTATATGTGCACCAACCCCCTGGTTTTGAAAGTTCAAAAAATCCAGAATATGTTTTCAAACTAAAGAAGTCACTGTATGGTCTGAAACAAGCTCCCAGAGCTTGGTATGAAAGACTAAGTAACTTCCTGTTAAAAAAGGAATTCACCAGAGGGAAAGTGGACACAACCTTATTCTGTAAGACAGTTAAGAATGACATTTTAGTATGTCATATTTATGTTGATGATATCATTTTTGGATCTACTAAACCTTCTCTGGGAAGAATGTTTGCTAAGTGTATGCAGGCAGAATTTGAGATGAGCCTAATGGGGGAACTGAAATTCTTTCTGGGCATCCAGATCAATCAAACCCCAGAAGGAACTTACATTCATCAGAGAAAATATGTCAGAGAACTTCTGAAGAAATTTGATCTCTCAGAATGTAATCCATCAAAGATTCCAATGCATCCCACGTTCATTCTGGAAAGAGAAGAGGTAAGAAAAAAGGTAAAACAGAAGGTCTACAGAGGTATGATTGGTTCTCTTCTTTATCTGACAACTTCAAGGCCTGATATTTTATTCAGTGTATGCATTTGTGCTAGATTCCAATCAGATCCTAGAGAATCTCACTTAACAGCAGTTAAGCGAATTTTCAAGTATCTGAAAGGTACTACTAATCTAGGTTTGTTTTATAGAAAATCAAGTGATTACAGCTTAGTAGGATACTGCGGTGCTGATTTTGCTGGAGACAGAGTAGAGCGTAAAAGCACTTCTGGAAGTTGCCATTTTCTGGGAGAAAATCTGATCTCATGGTCCAGCAAAAGACAATCCACAATTGCTCTATCAACAGCAGAAGCTGAATACATAGCAGCAGCTGGATGCAGCACACAAATGCTCTGGATGAAAAGTCAACTTGAGGACTTCCAGATATTTGAGAAATCCTAGAAATGCAGATTGTATTAGAATCCATCCATGAAGATCTGATCACTTCAGTTCAAGGATAGAAGTGCTGTTCACTCAAGCAAACAAGTGTCATCCAGTCATCAGCTATTTTCTGAGGCTGAACACGCGTTCACGTTTCTGAAAAGGCAAAGCGCTGATTGGATGCATTGAGACACATGTCATGGGTAACCGTTCCAAATATCTTTCTGAATCCCCTAAAATCAGCTATCATTAAATGCTAATAATCATTATTAATTTCTCTCTCTTAAACGTTTATGTTTTCAAAACCTTTTTAGAAAACTATTTAAACACACTTCACACCATTTACACTTTTTACCTTCACTTTCGTTTTCTCTCAATATTTCTGTTTTTAGTGTTCTTCTTTCTCAAGAAAACCTTTCAATCTTTTTCACAAAAAACCTCGTGTGAACATGGCTTCTTCCAGCATTCCTTCTTCAGGTTCCCAGAAAACTGCTTCATCTGAAAAATATGAAGTACCATTCAGAACGCTTCTCACTCCAATCAAGAATCTTGAAGTCCTGTCTGAACTGATAGTGGATTTCAACAGTCTCAAGGAAAATGGTTTTGATTTATCTGAAGAGGTTAAAGCTCAAGGTTGGGAAAAGTATTTTGACAGGCTGGTGGGTCCAACATTTCCTATTCTGGTAAAGGAATTTTGGATTCACGCTTCCTCTTCAAATCATCAAGTCCAATCATAATTCCTGACTCTCCCACTCCCTCACCAAAAGCCAAGTCAGAAGACCACAGCAAGACTGTCATTGATTTAACAGTCTTTGAACGCCTTGCTGCCATCAACCACAAAACTGCTATCCCTAAACCAAAACATCCAGATGTTGGTTCCAGCATATTGAACTTTGAAACAGATATACAGAAGTGGATCACTTCTTTGAAACAAGCAAGTCTGGAACTGGTTGATCCTGCTGTATCAGACCTCCTCTGGATAAAATTCAGAAGATGGGTATGCGCTAAAACCTTTAAGTTGCAAGACCAGAGCTATGGACAGGCTCAACAGAACTTCAGCAATCTGCTGAAGGAAATTGAAGGTCCAGTTCTGAGCAAGCTGCTTAAAGAAGAAGTACTCCAGCTGGACAATGCGCCTTGGTCTGAAAAGCGTCCAACATCCAAAGTTCAACCTGCAGAAGAACAGATGATCCCAGCTGAAGAACAGGTTCAAGAAGAAGATATTGAAGAAAGCTCTGAGAAGCACCCTGTTTCTGAAGATCCTCAAGCTTCTTCTCTTGACAGGCAGACTCTGGAGGACTTGAAAAGATCTGATATGCTGATGAATGAAAGAATGGATAAGCAGGACACCAAGATTGATTCTATAGAAAACATGGTATCTCAGCAACAGGAAACCAGCAATCAAATCAAGAGCATGTTGGAAGCTCTGTTCACACGTCTTCCACCTTCCTCTTAGAATCTTCTTGTGTTTTCCTTGTTTTCTTTACATGTTTGTCTGTAATATTTTACGTATTCTGAACTTATCATTGCTTCTGTTTTTAATATAAACATTTTTTAACTCTGATCATTTTAACTCTGATTATTTGTGCCTTTTGATAACTGACAAAAAGGGGGAGAAAGAATGATATTTTTCAATAACGGATTACTGAGACATAAGTCTCAAACATTCTAACATTCTGATATATTTGAATTTCCTTCTTCTGAAAAGCTTACAGGTACAAGAATCTGATGAATCTGATGGACTCTGATAAAGTAACGTTCTGATGCTCAAGGTCTCATGGAATTAAAGGGAAGTAATCAACTTAGGGGGGGTTTTTCTCTTCACTGCTCTGATACCTTTTATTCCTTATCTTCTTATCTCTGATACCTTTTATTCTCTATTTGTTTATCTCTGATACCATTTATTCTTTAATTTTAATTGAAAAAAATCCGGTTTTTGTCATCATCAAAAAAGGGGAGATTGTTAGAACATAGTTTGATTCTACAACCCTCAGTTAGAGTTTTGATGATAACAAAATACAAGATTAAATAAATTGTAAGATTTATATAAGACATATATGCTACTTAAAATTATGTTGTGTATTTACAGAAACTCTGGTGGAATCAGCATCAGAATATCAGTATCAACATCAGCATCAGAAGATATGTCAGCATTAGAAGATCAAATAACATGTGCTACGCTGAATCCTGATGAACAGAATCTGCGCATAAAATACTCTGACTCTGATCAAGACCTAACCAAGTCATCAGCACTCAGAAGCGTCAGCAGTAAAGGAAAGAACACTCTGATTACCATAAGCAGAGAAGACTCTGAAGTGTCAACGTTACTATGCATTCAAGACAGATTTATTACCAACAGCTTTATTCCAAGACAAAGATCTTCTCAAAAAGGAAAGAACGTTAATAACATTGAAATGGATTTATGGACAACCAACGTATCTCTTCCGTGGCTATTTAAGCAAGACTGTGTGAGAAAATAAAAGGCTAATACTCTTCATGCATATACACGCCAAAGCTAATCCTCACGCAAGCATTCATACAATTTGCTAAAGCCTTCATACCACGCCTACTGCAAAAGCATTAGAAATTCAGTTCTTATTCTAAGCTTCATATTGTGTATTATCACAGTTGTGATATATAGTTTTACTAGAAAACATCAAACACATTGTTGTTCAAATTATCTGTAAGAGAATTTCCTTGAGATAAACCGGTCTGTGGTTAGACTCAAGAAGGCTTTAACAGTTGTTAAAGCATTTGTTGTATTCAGTTGAATATAGTGGATTAAGACCTCGTTGGAGAGAGGCGAAATCACCTTGACGGGTGGACTGGAGTAGTTTGAGATCAAACGAACCAGGATAAAAATTCAGTGTTGTCTGCATTTGATTTAAAGTTTTACAATTCAACCCCCCTTCTTGTGTTTTTCACATCTTCAACGAGCACCCCTCATTGCCAAGTTCCGGTGATGAAAATTAGTCCCTGATTAAATATGAGTGAACCCCTTATCCCCCCTACACCACTCACTTCCACTTCCTTTATACCTTTCCTCTCAAACCTTGGTACATTGGCATGGATTTTCTTCCCCTCAAACAAGACATTGTCCAACTTGACCGCCAACAGCCTCGCATCTTCTACATCAGCGAACCATTCGAAACTGAAACGCTTACTATTGTACTCCAAAATTTTCTCTCTCATGTTTTCCATGGTTTTCTCTTACATGGGTGGCCATAAACACTTGACCAAAGAAAAATAAATTTTTTGAAGATAAAGGAGTCTTCGATTGGAATTTGGACCAGGTGCCTTCGATTGGAATTTATACAAGAGTCTTCATTGTGTTGTACCCCAAAATTTTCCCTCTCATTTCACTCAAGACATGCCTCTAAAGGTCCTCAATTGCTCAAGGATGACTAAGGATTGACCAGGCAAATCCTCCTCCTAAGGCAACAAGCTTCAAACTAGGGTTTCACTCCTCATCAAGATGGTTGAAGTCCAAGGGTCCCAAATTATTTCCATGGTCTCAATATGTTCTCAAGATCATCCATGTCAAGTTTCATTCCTTGCACAAGAAGTTTGCTCAGTCAATTGCCCAGATGCTTGAAAATCAACCGTACTAGGTCAAAAGTCAACTGTGGCCCACATACAGTCAAAATTCAAGATTTTTGGTCAACATCAACATTTTGAAGTGATATCCGTCATTTGATCAAGGGTTGATCATGATTCCTCAATAAATGCCCCAAATTCATCAAAACCCAAAAGTTACTAAATTAGGGTTTCATAGGAAAAGTCAACCAAACTTTGACCAAGCATAACATCTTCATACTTTATCAGAAATTTTCAATCCAAGGCTCATTTTGAAGAGGATGCAGTTCCCTACAATTAATCTTCATCCCACAAGTTCAAAATATGCACTCATCAAAAGATATGAATTTCTACATTATAGGTCCTTTTGAAAAGTCAACAAAAACACATTTTGGGTAAAAGATTCTTACATGAACATGGAAGACCCAGTTAATATGAAACCAAAAGGGTTGTTTAGGGGATATCCTAAGCTTCCTAAAAAGTCCAAGAACACCTCTCTAGGGTTAAAATTGAGGGAGATATGTATTGTCAAATTTGACCAATTTTTGGAAATGTGCATGAAGTCAACATTGATCAAAATGACTTTTTTTCTAAATGGGCCCATGTTTTCTTGTTTTAAACTTGTTCCTAAGATGGCCCAATACCCCTGATCTTATCCACCTATTATTTTATTATTTATTTTGATTTTTTATTCATTTAAAGCAAAATAAATCAATTTAAATAGTAAAATAATCAAATAAAATCAAAGATTTGATTTTATAAGCATATTATGAGTCCATGGACAGCTAGCAAATCAAAAAAATCGTGCAAGAGCCAATTTATTGGAAAAGATCTTAATTTGGTCTATTTTGGAAACAAATCATACAAGACAAAGAATGAAATCAAATCTCCATAATTTGCAAAGATATGATTAGTTTTTATTGACCTAATTCATTCCAATATAAGGACATAACATTCTCAAGGCAAAAAAAGAGGATTGGAGTCGTGAAAGAAGGAGGACAAGTCTCAATTTCTTGTCAAAAAAGTGTAGGTCGATTTCGATTCTACAGGCCGTTTCAAGCAATTCCAAGGCCAGCAATCTGTTCCTGAACATCTTCTGAAGCCATTCCAATCATCCTCAAGCCTTAAAACCTTCAGAAATCACACCTCACAGTGCCACGGTTTGCACCCTTATAACTCAAACTCGTTCTCAGGGTTTTACGCATTTTACCTTCGATTTACTTGCATAAATGTATTCATAATCATGTTTGTGATCTTTTGGATGGCTTGGATTTGATTTCTAGTGCAGGAACAAGCTTACGCCATTACTAGGGTTTGGAAGCTTCAAATTAGGGATTCTCTGTAGAGGCAAAATTATGACTGATTAATGATACCAATGAACTCAGGACAAGATTCTTAGTGGGTCTATGTTTTTAGTTCTGATTAATATTGATTGCTTTGCATTTTGAGATATTGTAGGCCTATAGCAATGCACAAAAACCGTCACTAAAGCCTATAGTGACGAAAATTGTTGTTGGTAAAGGGCTATTGTCTAAAACGATGAAACATGGAAGAGGATGAAGGCGTGTCAATATCTGAATGGTGGATTTGAATCACGCGCGTTTTTTTATTTTTTCAGTTATACACTTTGTTTTTATATGATATGTGTTGTACCCCAAAATTTTCCCTCTCCCTTATCAAGAATTTGCTCACAAGATCTCATTGGGCTCAAGATTGCACTAGGGTTTGATCAACTCAAGACACCTCCTTAGGCACTGATGACCAAAATTAGGGTTTTAGTTTGCACAAGGATTTTTGAACTATCAATGCTTCATATGACTTTCATGGACCACTATGGACCCCCAAGATTACTCATGTCAAGTTTCAAGCCTTGGATCACATTTTTTCTCAATCAATATTGTATTGGGGAAAACGTAAACCATGGCCAATTTATAGTCAAACTTCATAATTTTTTATCCACATCAACATTTTAAACCCATATGCATCATTTGATCAAGTTTGGACCATAATTCCTCAAGTAATTTGATCAAATCTCCAAAAGGGAAAAATGGTCAAAATTAGGGTTTTTAAGGGAAAGGGCAATTTCTGATTTTTGACCTAGCAAATAGTCAATTGGTTTAAGGCATGATCTCAAGAGTCCAATTGCATCATTTTCACCTAATGACATGATTCAAAACATTGCAAATCCATTGGATTGACAGATGAATTTTGCAGTCAACTGATCAAAAGTCAACTGTATACTGAAAATTCAAACTTTGACTTTTTGGTCAAATTTAAGCACCAAAGATCACAATTCATCAAAACATGTCAAAATAGGAAACTTATTCATCAAGAAATCAATATTTCATTTTGAAAAGTCAAAATTTGTAAACTTAGAAATTTTTCGAAGTGTAAAAAATTTCTTATTTTTTCATAACTTTGAGCAATTTTTTCATTATGATGCAAGATGATTCAAAGGAAACTTTCAACATGAAAGTTGTAGGTCTCCATGAAATCTACAACTTTTCTTCACACAACTTCTACTAAAAGTGCTTGGATCTCAAGTTATAATTTTATGAATACATGCTTATGAACTAAAAAAGACTTTGTGAAATTTTGCCCTAGTTAGGCAGATTTTTGACCTAACTTCATGGAAAATTTTCACATAGTTCCAAGGGGAATATTCAAAATAAATTCAAAGATGAGTTGTAGAGAACATTGCAAGCTTTCCAAAATGTCCAAGAACTCCTTGAGATTATTCTTGAGTAGGGAGAATCGAAGAGATGAAGTTGGTGTTTTGTCACTTGAATTATAAGTCATTTTCATGATGAACACAAATGCAATTTCAATGTTAGGCTGCATAATATTTGCTTTGAAGGCCTCAAACTTGTTTGTCACTCTATAATTAATGGATTACACAAACTTTTGAGCTATAATCCAAGTGATTTAAGCTTTATCCAATTCACATTGTCATTTTGGGAAGAAAGTTAACAATGCCATTCTTGTAAAGCAAGCTTTTTGCCTAAAGTTCACATTGAGCCTCTAACTTGTTCCCTCTGATCACACTCCATCCACAAAGTCAGAAGCAAGCTTGCTTAAAGCATAACCACTCTATCTTAGCAAGTACACAAGACTTTGAAACTTATTTTCTCAAAAAATCACATGTTATACATAAACATGTAATTTCAAATTCTGATCAACAACAAGTCTCTAAACTTGTTGCTTATAAATAGAAGCACTATTTGTAAGCTAGGACACGAGCAAAAAGACCCTTAAACTCACTCAAACTACCTCTAGCCAGAAATTGTTTCAAAACACCATTGTTGTGCAAGTTCTGACTTTACATACCAAACTCCAAACCCCCTTGTGCGTTCGTTGGTCTTTCACTTCCAAAAGCTTCTAAACATCAAATAGAAACCATCCAAAGTCCATTTGCTCAACTGTAACACCTGCATCATCAAGTTCCATTTTCAAAAACAGGGGTATACAACTTGACTTCTCTAGAGCTCCTCAACCACTTTCAGCTCAAGCTAATCATTGCATTAGCTTCCTAGGACCTCAAGGAAGCTAACCTGATCCTTGCAGCCCTTTGAATCAAGCTCATTTGTATTTCATGATTTTCAGTTTTGAGGTATTTTTATTGAACTTCTATCTCATTACTTAGGCATTGTTAGGCTTGCATTTATGAAGATAAAATGTATACCTCATTGCCACGAAGCTGTACATATCCATAGTTTGCATTTACATGGCCTGAGCTTAGAGAATTTTAGAGTTGAAGTTTCTGAAATTTTTATGGTTCAAATTAGGGCCAGAGAAATTCTCATTTATCTTTGACTTTTAGCTTTAGTTATTTACATGGTTAGATTCGTGAGAAAGAATGCAACAACTTTCATTTTGTCATCTTCCATTTTTGTTGAGAAATGAAGAAGTTACAGGTACACCGGCTGGAGGTTGAAGATGAAGTCATCAAGAATTGATTTGCCTTACATATTTATTGTTTTGTTTATATAAACGGATGTATAGTCACCCCAGTGGTAAAGCGCACGCCTGTTAACCTTTAGGACCTGGGTTCAAGTCCCAGTGGTACCCATTTTGTGTTTTTACATATTTTTGCATTTTTCTGACCTTTTTTGCAGGGCGCCTGGGCCTTTGGGCTTTTTTTTTTAACTAACTAACCTCCCTGCCTGCTTATGCACCCCTGGCCCAATTTATTTTATTTTCTTAATTTTATTTGTTTTTTTTCTTAATTATTTTTCACTAATATTAAAAATCACAAAAAATATAATGAAAAATTTTATCTTCATTTTAATTTAGTTTATTTTATTTTTCTCACCAAAAAAATATTTTTATTAACTATACTTTATTTATTTTTTATAAATCACCTTGTAAATTTAATTAAAACTAGGTTAATATTTATTTTTTCTTTTGCACCTATTAAAATATATTATTTTTGATATAAAAAAGACTAAAAATATTTCATGATGCCGTAAATATTTTCAAGACAAAAATACCAAAAAAATACTTTTTTTCTAAAATTGTTTTCTTTTAATCAACTAAATAGAATTAAGGTTTTATTCAAAATCTTTTCTTAATAAATTTAAAATTAATTAATTATTTTCTTTAAATTAATTAGGTTAAAACAATTTCCCTCTTTCTCATAAAAAATCCAAACAAAAAGATCCATTTTCTTTGCATTTACATTCTTGCATATTTATTGTTGTACATTTATTTATTTCAATTATTGTATAAATTCAATATGGTTGTAATAGACTAATTAGGCTTTAAATTCGTGCAATCCCCATTCAATTTGTACACCCCCTTCCCACAAATCATTTAATAGCTTAGTATTTTTATTTTCCGCAATTTAAATGCTTTACATTCACATGCTAGTAATTAGGGTTGTATGGAAAGAACAAAATCAATCAAATAGAAAACCATAATTTAAGATAAAATCAAGCATGAAAACAATACACTTGCACACTAGCACCCCTAGGATAAAATCTACTTGGTTGCCTTATACAAAATTTCGATATTACGTGTTGTACCCCAAAATTTGCCCTCGCGTTTTTCCACAAGAAATCTCAGCTTCAAGCCTTTCCTGACTTTTCAAACTGGCTCAAGAATCGGACAAACGGACTTTTCTTGTCAGTCAAGCGAAATTAGGGTTTTTACTGATTTTCAGGGCTCTGGATTGTTTCACAGTCTGCTTAGGGTTTTGGATGATTTTGGTTCAATTTTGATCAGGCGAGCGTTATTTGGCATTTAATCAGGAGTTAAGGTTTTATGGGCATATTCTCAGAAGAATTTAAATTCCACAGCACTTTGCGGTTTATTCCGAGATTCGGGTTAAAATTCGCGTTATCTTGATTTAATCAGTAAAAGAGACAGTGGTTTGAATTCATGTTGTTTTCTTTGAGCCAGTCAAATACAGTATGCAGTATTGGATTCACAGTGTTTATGGCAAGTCAGTGAAGAAGGAATGCGCTTGATCAGTTTATTTTGGTTGACTACTGCTTTGCTTTGGATATTGGAAGAGACAGGTTTAATTGATCAATATTGTTTTTATTTAAGTTATTTATTATTCTAAAATTGGATGATTGAAATTTATTTTTCAATTGTTTTAATTCAAAGAGTTTTAAATAAATAAATAAACAATAAAGAAAATTAGAATTAATTGGATAATTTAGATTTTATTGATATTTGAATTATTTGTACAAATTGTTGTTTATAATTTAAATTACAAACAATAATATAAATTAATTTAAATATTAAATAAAATAAACATTCTATCCTATTTCTAATATTCTTCATTCTTCACTCCGCTCCGGTGCTCCATTTTTTATCTGCAAAAAGAAGAAGAAAAGTCAGAAAGCAGTTGAATTAAAAAAAAAGACAGTTAAAATTTGCTCATCATTAGAGGCCATTGACTGGGATCAGTTGGCCCTCTCTGCAAATCACAGGATTTCTCCCGGTTCACAGAGAGGGAAGATTTTTATTCATGAATGCAAATGTCAAATGCATAAAATCCAAAGTTCAAACTGCATAGTTCAAATCCAATTCCACTTTCTATCCAAAGCAAAAAGGCAATTTACTGTCAAAATGCCCAAAATCTACTCAAAAGATATCAAAGAAAAAGCAAGAAGTACAATTGCTGTCAAAAGTGCCAAGCTGTCAAAGAAGGATTTGAAAAAGATATCAATGCAAAGTCAGCACACAAAGCTATCAAGGAAAGGATAAAGATGCAGAAAAATGTGTTATGCAAGCTAAATCCTTAGTCATCATTTCCCATCAGGGCCCCTTCAGAAATAGTACAGGAAAATCATATAATAATATTAAACTGTACTGAAAAAAATGAGAAGAAGAGAGATAAGAGGCAAGGGTTCAGGCTTTATGCAGAGGCAAGAGAACAAGACAAAAAAGATACACAGGCCAGTACAACACAGCTCAGAGAGGAGGAGAAATATACAAAACACACAACCCTCATAAAACATACAAGAGCAACTGAAGCAAGCTCAAAAACCTGCATTAAAAACATACAAGAGCATTAACCTCACAAAACCTGCTAATGCCACAATCCTGCCTCACCATACACTGAACTACAAAACCTGCATCAGCATTAACCTCACATAACCTGCTAATGCTCCAAAAAACCTGCCTACTGTCCAGATCAAACACAAACAGAAGTCAAAAACCTCACAATAACCTGCCTGTCATCAAACTGAAGCAAATAAAACCATCAAACCACAACACCTTGTCTTAACCTCAAAAGCCTAACCATCAAAATCTGGCCTAGCTTTCAAACCTGATAAACCAAATCCAAATCCCTCAACCATACTGTCAAACATAATCCAACGCAGGTAAAAGGCTAATGGTTTCAGAACAACAACTCAAGTCATTCAGAGGCAATATCAAGGCAAACCCATCAGGCCCTCAGTGTACACATCACTGGGCAATAAGGCAGTCAAACAAGAAGCATATTCCAATCAACACATAGGCAACACGACAGAAGAAGAAGAAAGAAGCATTTTCAACAAAGTATATCTATCTCAGAGGGCCAGCAACATATATTCCAAGGCAACCTAAGCCCTCAGACCTCTGAGATCATCACAGGGCAATACAAGCAAGTATACAACGTTCAAGAGAAGAGAAAAGAGGTGAACTCAGTAAACATACATCACAAGCAAAATACGTTCCAAGGGCATCAACTCTAAAGGCCACCAACAATTCAAAGGGACGAAAGTAGAAGAGGTAAAGAAGTGAACATATTTCAGGATAGGGCTTCTCAGCACAAATCATCATCAAATCCCTAAAAAAATGGCGAAAAGATAAAAGATACCAGGGTCATCAGAAGCAAAGCAAGCATCACGTTCACGCCGTCCCGACCTCCTAAGCGCCTCCACTCCGCCTCTCCTCCATCTCCAAAATCAGGTAGCCAATCTTCTCCCCCTTTCCTCTTCACCACCTCATAATAGTACGAATTTAGGAATCAGAACTCAAATTAAAACACACAAATTCGTAAAAACAGAGATAAGAGCATAAACACTAAAACAAACCTTGTATCAAGGACGCTGAGTTCAATGCTATGGAGGGAAGAGAGGTCTGGAGGTGACGTTGGTGGCCGGATGGAGGAAGCTCACAAGGATGAAGAAGAACGATGAACCTCAGTGCACGAACGCGCCATCTCGAACCCTAACTTTTGTTCTGAATGACAAAACGCCTAACCCTAAAGAATTTGTTTCCAGCGTGGGCCTGACCCGTTTCTGATTTCCCCCAAAGCCCATCAAAAATCACTAACATTGTTTTATATAAACACTTGATTAATACTAACCCTTTTCTTTTTTACAAACCTTACATTATTTCACAAACACCATGTTAATACTAATACTTAAAAAAGGAAAATATATTTTATCTAATTAAAACTTTCTTTTCTATACTTAATTTAACTAATTTTAAAACACTAACCTTTTTTATATATGTTATCTAAACATTTTATTTTCTTTACAAAAATCATTTTAATACAAAATATATTATTTTACATTCTTTAATATTTACAATATAATTAAAACACTTTTTATATATATGTTTAATTCAATTAACTTGAAAACATTTTTAATACACATTAAAATACATTTGTATATAAAATAATAAAATACTTTTTTTTTTATCATATAATTAAAATTGAAACATTTTTAATTAAAATACATCTTTGTACATAACAATTTATATACATCTTTCTAATATTAAAATTCACAAACATTTGATTAAAATACTTTTTGTATATAAACAAATAAAGATACATTTCTTAATTAAAACTTGAACTTTCAATTAAAACATTTTCTCATTATACATATCTAAATACAAAATACGAGACTAAGTAAACATTTCTCTAGGTCAAAAACCCTAATACGCTTCAATGTCACATTTCGCCTGTAAATAATTACACATACACAATACATATACATCTCACACTTACACTTACACGATCCATTCACATTGCCCTATACACATTTTTTATCTTATATCTGTATATTCGATATTTACATTTGATTGCGAATTCGATTTGGTTGTAACTTATTGGATACTATAAGTCTCATCCCCATTCATACACTTGTACCCCCACTCCCGGATACTACTTTGTAATAGCGTAGATTTTACATTCCGCAATTTACAGTTTTCCAATTATACCATGGTTAGACCTAGGGTTTGTATGTACATAAAATCAAACGCTAGATAACCTAATGCAAGACAAATACATGTAATCAATACACAATCACACTTGCACCCCCCAGGGTAATCCCACATGTTGCCTTCCAAAATGGGCCATGCTTGCACGTCGAGTATCTTTGGCAAAACAAAATCAAATGATCATAAGTCTCAAAGTGTTGCCTAAACGGAATGATCATAGTCCCTTCAAAGCAAATTGCCAAAGACACTTGGAACCATTGCATTCATGGTCCATACGATGACCCGCGCCCGTCCCGAATAAACTTCCTAAACGCAAGATTGTCCACCAAATTCAATGGTAGAACAAAATTGTTAAAAAGGGGTTAAAACATAACAAAAACCTTTGAGTACAATAGGGTAGACAAAACTCTTAGTTACTTGAGATCAAACTTGCAAAAACACTTGCCTTCTTTTCAAAAACCACAATCCACAACACTTTCAAACAAACTCTCAAAAACATTTGAAAACATCTTTTCGAAAAGATCCACACTTTTGTAAAACACTCAATCACGAGTCAAATACATTAGTTGCCTAAAACAAGGCATCTTTTTCCAAAACATTTTCAAAAAAGCACCCACACACACACCATTTTCAAAGCAATCGAAAAACAAGGCGAGTGATCTAAAAACCAAGTAACTAAGAGCCCATGGATAACCATGGATGAAAAGGGTGCTAACACCTTCCCTTTTCATAATCTACCCCCCGAACCCACGAAATATCTCAAAAGGTTTTTGCTGTGCTTTTTTAACCTTTCCTTTAGGATAAAATAAAAAGTCGGTGGCGACTCTTGCTCAACCGCACAAGTGCGAATACGAACGCAAAACACTAGTCAGTTCTCCCACCGTATCACAGAACTGGCGACTCTGCTGGGGATCTGAAGTGGGGTTACCTTAGGGTTTAGATCACCTTTACTTTCAATTGATTGCTTTACATTTATGGGCTTTGTATCGGAGTTTTATAGATCCTAACCCGGATCTGGGGATATCCTTTTAGGTAGCATAATCTGTGAGGGACCTGTCCGGCGTATACCGACATGGGTGAAGCAGTGGCTACGTTGGTGTGGCGTCTTGGTCTGTACCGATATCCCTCGTGTTCAGACGGGGAGAATATGGGTCTTCCAAGGAGTCATTAAGCACCAACCGACCTTAGAACCCTAATTGACCAACTTGGCCATTAGAACAGTAGCAGTATTCTACACTCATTGAGGCTAAACTCTCGAGATGGTTCCGGCCGCGAGAAAAGGTTGCGATGCTGGAGTTATGACCGATTGAGGGTAGCCAATGATATGAGACCCTCTAGAACCCGGTTACTTTTGATAAGGCAGGTTTTAACCAACAAACTGAAAGAGGGTAGTACCTGAACCTCATGCAAGCCTAAACCTAAGGCCTTGTGTGCTTTGTGTGAATATGTTTGTCTGTATATACACTCACTTGCTTGTGCATACATGTACATAACATCATGACATCATACCATAGCATTTTCAATAACCATTTCAAGGATCTCGAGGGTTCTTTTGATGCAGGATTACGTTGAACCAGACATCTATCAAGGGGCAAGGGGTTTCTCCTCTAACCAATGCAGTCAAAGATCAAGTACAACAACTTGAATCAGTGGCTATGACCCACTCGACCTGATGAGCTTGATTCTCGTAGAAAGACATCCACCGATGCAGAGATCTCCAATCCAAGAGCAGAGTTCAACCTCTAACGTTTTCTTGTGTTTACCCCAAGAGATCCTTGAAAGCATGCATCCACATATCATGCATTTCATTCTGACAATCTTTCCTTTTTCAGGTTTCCTTACTCTCCTGCTGTTTATTTTAGCAAGAGATGGCTCTAGAACGGTCTGTCAAAGACATCCAAGACCAAACTGCTCAGCTGCAGGAGATGTTCCTGAACTTGTCTCTGGGGCAAGAAGAGATGAAAGCTCTCCTCACCAAGGGCTTGGGGAATTCCAACAATGCCAAGAGTGATCAGATTGCGGAGCTGCAGTTTGATCTGACAACACTGAGGACCCAAATGATGGGACAGTTGGTGGGCCAGATGGCTCTCATCCAAGACCTATCTCAAAGACAAGAGGAACTCAGAGTTCTTGTCCGCCAACTGCTTCCAAACAACCAACTGGGGCAAACGTCTGAGGTCGAAGAGCAAGTCACCGCTCAGCCTCCATCCACTCAAGAAGACAAAGGGAAAGCTCCTTTGCTTGCTTCAGGGTCACAATCCCATCAACAACCTCACCAGCGTCAACGGGGCAATCGGCGTAAGCAAGAAAAGTTGGGAAGACAGTTTACGGAGACTGAAATACCATCATTCTTCATACTGAAGCGCCTGTTGGAGGTCGATTTGCTCACCTTAAAGGACCCTCCTCAGAAGCTCAATATCTCCTCTCCTCACTTTAACCCCGACGCATTCTGTGTTTACCATTCCCACAGCCCGGGACACGGCACCAACGACTGTTGGGCCTTGAAGAACAAGATTCAAGATCTGATCGACATTGGGGTGCTGGAATTCATGCCAGACGGCGAGATGAAAATCTTCCGTTAAAGGGTTCTCCACCTGAAGTGACGAAGCTCAAGCTGAAAGACCTTTGCTTCTTTTTGAACTTTCAAAGTTGTAATTTCTTTTGCTGTCAAACAATTATTTGTTGATGTTAAACTCTGTTTTCATTAATGCATTGCATATGTTTGTCTTGAATTCATCCATTCGTTTCACTACTCTTATGCTTTTCTTTATGATATTTGACTCTTGATAAAAAGCTGCAAGCCTTTAGAGGGAGGATGACGAAACAATACCATGATCTTATACAGTATGCTTTTAAACAGACCTTGTTGATGATGTACATGCATTTCTTTCAATTCCCAAACACTGGAGTTATAAGGAAGTTAATCCCTAGTCAACCCCTTCGAGCCAAAGAAGTAGGAGTTTTCTGTTCTAAACAATCGAAACCTTTGATGTAAACCTGGGGCAGGGTAGTATCTCAGTTAATTCAAAAGAAAGTGCGCATTGAAGTCGCAAACTCTCAGTTCGTAACACAACAAACGACATCGAAAAAGAAAGTATTCCCTTGGAATCAAAAAGACAAGGGTGGTTCCCTATCATATAGACAGTCAATCTCACAGAAGAGAAAGAGCCCACTGAGCCAAAACCTATAAAGGAGGCTTAAGAAAGCTGGGGCATCCCGCTGACAGTAATCCCGGAAAACGGTAACAGTCAGGCAAAAGTTAGGGATAACAAATCAAAATCAAAATAGTGAGGTCATTACAAAATCCTCCACAACATGAAAAATGTTGAAAAAGAAAAAAGGAGATGATGACTGTCTCCCCAAAATTCAACTGGTGAACCACCGCCCAAAAGTCATTCCAAACTCAAAACAGAGTGCGACGCACAATTAACTGAGCTTAGGTTGAAGAACATCACGAAGAGCGGGTGGGTACAAATATACTTTGAGCCTTTATCCTTTGTTTCTTAAACCGTGAACCAGGCCACGTTACAACCCTTCAAAAGTCCTAATTGAAGCATGGGTTAGTTCGAAAGCATACTGTTACAAAAGGTATCCTGACTCCTGTAGGGCTTTGCTCTAAATCTTGTGTTAACTTGTCTTATGAAAAGTTTTCTGCTAAAAACGCATTTTTCAAAACTTCGAGACAAACATAAACTTTGCATTATTCGGATATCACTGTCTGCATTTGACCCTTTTGTTTGACAGCGAAGAAATTCATACAGCGAATGTTCGGAGGAACGAAAACCCTCTCAGTAAGTCAAAATTACTTCAAGAGGATAACACTTCCATCAAATCTCCTATCAACAAGGGGCATGACATGTCACCATCCAATTAACCTGGGGCAGTCCAGTCAAGGTCCAACAGATCTTTCAAAGTTCAATTAACCTGGGGCAGTCCAGTCAAGGTCCAACAGATCTCTCACCATTCAATTAACCTGGGGTAGTCCAGTCAAGATTTCAAGAAATCTCTCAATATGCAGAGTAATCTGATTCAAGACTCCTTCTTCACCACTTGGGGCATTCGAATGTCAAAAGTGTTCAACAAATCAACTACATTATTTCCAGACTCGACTCATGTATCTAGCCAGGGCACGTCTGAAGAGGTTGAAGATTCGACTCCTGTATCCAGCCAGGGCATATCTATCAACTACAACATTTCCAGACTCGACTCCTGTATCTAGCCAGGGCACGTCTGAAGAGTTCAAAGATTCGACTCCTGTATCTAGCCAGGGCACGTCTGAAGAGTTCGAAGATTCGATTCCTGTATCCAGCCAGGGCACATCTATCAACTACAACATTTCCAGACTCGACTCCTGTATCTAGCCAGGGCACGTCTGAAGAGTTCGAAGATTCGATTCCTGTATCCAGCCAGGGCACATCTATCAACTACAACATCTCCAGATTCGATTCCTGTATCCAGCCAGGGCATATCTGTTGATCACCTTTCCAGATTCGATTCCTGTATCTAGCCAGGGCACGTCTGAAGAGTTTGAAGATTCGATTCCTGTATCCAGCCAGGGCATATCTATCAACTATCACCTTTCCAGATTCGATTCCTGTATCTAGCCAGGGCATGACTGAAGAATTCCAGATCAACACCTGCAACAACCCAGGAAACATCTGTGAACGACCGATTGTAGACCAACACCTGTAATAAGCCAGGAATTTATCTACATCACCACTTGGGGCATTCGAATGCCAAGAGTGTTCAAAACCGATGCAGTTTTACACAAGCTCATCATCAGGAAACCCTACACCGGTTCCTCTTCAAGACTTCTGAAACAAGTTTACGAATTCTTCCCAACAACGGATGTTAATCTACCGACTTGTTCAGACTCTTCTCAACCTTTGAAATTAGTTTACGGACGCTTCCCAACAATGGATGCGGCTCTATTGCTGATTCAACTTCAAGATTTCTGAAAACAGTTCACGGGTTCTCCAAGTAATGGATGTTAACCTATCGCTTGTTCAGATTCTTCTCAAGCTAACCACCACGGAAGATCGCGCTCGCCAAAATTCTTCCTATCCCCAGCGGAGCCAGACCATTGAACCTTCTCCCCACAGAGTTTTGGGGGGACAAATCTTGAGTTCCCCAGTGAAGTCTACAGAGTTACTTCCCATCAAGCCGAAGATTCTCAATCTGGCATCCCCAGCATGAGCCTACTAGTTTGGAACTCCCCAGTAGAGGTCATCAGGAATTCTCTTCCCCAGCGACAGCCAAGGATTTATTTTCCCCGGCAGCAGTCAAGATGCTTTTATCCTCAGCCATCTCAGATTCATGTATCCTCGGCAAGATTAGCTCATCAGCTCACATGCGCATCCATCACATTCATAAATATTGATGTCACGTACATTGCATCATGCATCATAACATTGCATACAACTAACCCTTCACCTTTTCAGGTAAGATCAGTCGACAGACAAAGATCATCTCCCGAGATTCACCCAAAAATAGTTCAGATGTGACCCGGACACGACTACATTCTAATACCTATTCCAGATTCATTCAGACGCATCAACAGGAAACCCTACACCGGTTCCTCTTCAACTTCAAGACTTCTGAAAAACAGTTTACGGATTCTTCCCAACAACAGATGTCAATCTACCAACTGATTCAGACTCTTCTCAACTTCTGAAACAGTTTACGGATTCTTCCCTCCAATGGATGTCAATCTACCAACTGATTCAGACTCTTCTCAACTTTTGAAAACAGTTTACGGATTCTTCCCAACAACGGATGTCAATCTACCAACTGATTCAGACTCTTCTCAACTTTTGAAAACAGTTTACGGATTCTTCCCAACAACGGATGTCAATCTACCAACTGATTCGGACTCTTCTCAACTTCTGAAACAGTTTACGGATTCTTCCCTCCAATGGATGTCAATCTACCGACTTGTTCAGACTCTTCACAATTTTTGAAAATAGTTTACGGACATGTCCCAACAACGGATACTGCTCTATTGCTTATTCAATCTCAAATAGTTTACAGATTCTCCAGACATGGACGTCAATCTGTTGCTTGTTCAGACCCCAATTCAGAGATGTTCCAAAACATGGAGGCCCTCCTGATACTTGTCCACTCACCATTGACATACATTTCAACATTTCCAGATGACATCTATAAGCCCATCCTCCTACCAGCAGTCGCCAAATGGCATCTGTAAGCCCATTCTCAGATGGCATCTCTAAGCCCATCCCCCGACAAAAATTCTACCGCACCAAATGGCATCTTTAAGCCCATCACCAAATGGCATCTTTAAGCCCATTCGCCTCCACCATCAGATTGCCGAGTGCAAATTTTCTGGGCACATTAGTGTCCAATCTCCTTTTACCTTCAAGTCGCGAAAGGCAAACTTGCCAATCTAACTCTTCAGGTCAAAGAAGATTGAACAGGGGCAACTGTTGTACCCCAAAATTTGCCCTCGCGTTTTCCACAAGAAATCTCAGCTTCAAGCCTTTCCTGACTTTTCAAACTGGCTCAAGAATCGGACAAACGGACTTTTCTTGTCAGTCAAGCGAAATTAGGGTTTTTACTGATTTTCAGGGCTCTGGATTGTTTCACAGTCTGCTTAGGGTTTTGGATGATTTTGGTTCAATTTTGATCAGGCGAGCGTTATTTGGCATTTAATCAGGAGTTAAGGTTTTATGGGCATATTCTCAGAAGAATTTAAATTTCACAGCACTTTGCGGTTTATTCCGAGATTCGGGTTAAAATTCGCGTTATCTTGATTTAATCAGTAAAAGAGACAGTGGTTTGAATTCATGTTGTTTTCTTTGAGCCAGTCAAATACAGTATGCAGTATTGGATTCACAGTGTTTATGGCAAGTCAGTGAAGAAGGAATGCGCTTGATCAGTTTATTTTGGTTGACTACTGCTTTGCTTTGGATATTGGAAGAGACAGGTTTAATTGATCAATATTGTTTTTATTTAAGTTATTTATTATTCTAAAATTGGATGATTGAAATTTATTTTTCAATTGTTTTAATTCAAAGAGTTTTAAATAAATAAATAAACAATAAAGAAAATTAGAATTAATTGGATAATTTAGATTTTATTGATATTTGAATTATTTGTACAAATTGTTGTTTATAATTTAAATTACAAACAATAATATACATTAATTTAAATATTAAATAAAATAAACATTCTATCCTATTTCTAATATTCTTCATTCTTCACTCCGCTCCGGTGCTCCATTTTTTATCTGCAAAAAGAAGAAGAAAAGTCAGAAAGCAGTTGAATTAAAAAAAAAGACAGTTAAAATTTGCTCATCATTAGAGGCCACTGACTGGGATCAGTTGACCCTCTCTGCAAATCACAGGATTTCTCCCGGTTCACAGAGAGGGAAGATTTTTATTCATGAATGCAAATGTCAAATGCATAAAATCCAAAGTTCAAACTGCATAGTTCAAATCCAATTCCACTTTCTATCCAAAGCAAAAAGGCAATTTACTGTCAAAATGCCCAAAATCTACTCAAAAGATATCAAAGAAAAAGCAAGAAGTACAATTGCTGTCAAAAGTGCCAAGCTGTCAAAGAAGGATTTGAAAAAGATATCAATGCAAAGTCAGCACACAAAGCTATCAAGGAAAGGATAAAGATGCAGAAAAATGTGTTATGCAAGCTAAATCCTTAGTCATCATTTCCCATCAGGGCCCCTTCAGAAATAGTACAGGAAAATCATATAATAATATTAAACTGTACTGAAAAAATGAGAAGAAGAGAGATAAGAGGCAAGGGTTCAGGCTTTATGTAGAGGCAGGAGAACAAGACAAAAAAGATACACAGGCCAGTACAACACAGCTCAAAGAGGAGGAGAAATATACAAAACACACAACCCTCATAAAACATACAAGAGCAACTGAAGCAAGCTCAAAAACCTGCATTAAAAACATACAAGAGCATTAACCTCACAAAACCTGCTAATGCCACAATCCTGCCTCACCATACACTGAACTACAAAACCTGCATCAGCATTAACCTCACATAACCTGCTAATGCTCCAAAAAACCTGCCTACTGTCCAGATCAAACACAAACAGAAGTCAAAAACCTCACAATAACCTGCCTGTCATCAAACTGAAGCAAATAAAACCATCAAACCACAACACCCTGTCTTAACCTCAAAAGCCTAACCATCAAAATCTGGCCTAGCTTTCAAACCTGATAAACCAAATCCAAATCCCTCAACCATACTGTCAAACATAATCCAACGCAGGTAAAAGGCTAATGGTTTCAGAACAACAACTCAAGTCATTCAGAGGCAATATCAAGGCAAACCCATCAGGCCCTCAGTGTACACATCACTGGGCAATAAGGCAGTCAAACAAGAAGCATATTCCAATCAACACATAGGCAACACGACAGAAGAAGAAGAAAGAAGCATTTTCAACAAAGTATATCTATCTGAGAGGGCCAGCAACATATATTCCAAGGCAACCTAAGCCCTCAGACCTCTGAGATCATCACAGGGCAATACAAGCAAGTATACAGCGTTCAAGAGAAGAGAAAAGAGGTGAACTCAGTAAACATACATCACAAGCAAAATACGTTCCAAGGGCATCAACTCTAAAGGCCACCAACAATTCAAAGGGACGAAAGTAGAAGAGGTAAAGAAGTGAACATATTTCAGGATAGGGCTTCTCAGCATAAATCATCATCAAATCCCTAAAAAAATGGCGAAAAGATAAAAGATACCAGGGTCATCAGAAGCAAAGCAAGCATCACGTTCACGCCGTCCCGGCCTCCTAAGCGCCTCCACTCCGCCTCTCCTCCATCTCCAAAATCAGGTAGCCAATCTTCTCCCCCTTTCCTCTTCACCACCTCATAATAGTACGAATTTAGGAATCAGAACTCAAATTAAAACACACAAATTCGTAAAAACAGAGATAAGAGCATAAACACTAAAACGAACCTTGTATCAAGGACGCTGAGTTCAATGCTATGGAGGGAAGAGAGGTCTGGAGGTGACGTTGGTGGCCGGATGGAGGAAGCTCACAAGGATGAAGAAGAACGATGAACCTCAGTGCACGAACTGTTAGAACAATGTTTGAATCTAGTACCCTATATTTAAGTTTTGATGATAACAAAGTGAAAAGATATAGTATTTAAATGTTTCATGATTGAATTATATGCTGCCTAAAAATACTATGCTCTGACTTGCAGATATGCTGATTAAAATAAGCAAGATCACTTATTCAGCATCAGAACTTGATTTGATACACCAGCATCAGAAGTTGCTGAATCAGAACGTGAAGATCAGATGATCAACTCACGCACATGCTGAAGCTTGATGAACAGAACTGCGCGTAAACACTCTGATACAGAATCAATAGTTCATCAGCAGCGAAGCAGAATCAGAATGAGCCAAGCCAGAACGTGCATTGAAGAAGCAACGGTACTGTGCATTGAACGCTAATTAATTCCAACGGCATCATTCTAGACAAGATCTGCTCAAAAAGGAAAGCTTGTTATTAGCATTGAATCAAGAATATTTGCATCAACGTTCATCTTCTCAAGTGCTATATAAACCAAGCTTCGAAGATTATCATGGCTAATGCTTCAAAACTCTCTACACGCACAAAGCTGATCAATAATCTTCATCTACCAGTTTTGCTAAACCAACAAACTCTGATACTCCATTAGTGTTTAGCATTCTAAGTTTCTAAGCTTCATTTGTGTAAACATCACAGTTGTGATATAGTTTTGTAGAAAACATTCACACACATTACTTTATACCTTTGTAAGAAAGTGTTGCCTTGACAAACCGGATTGTGGTTTGAATCAAGAAGGCTTTAGCAGTTGTTAAAGCAGATTTGTATTCAGTTGAATATAGTGAATTAAGACCTCGTTGGAGAGAGGCGAAATCACCTTGACGGGTGGACTGGAGTAGTTTGAGATCAAACGAACCAGGATAAAAATATCTTGTCATTTGCTTTAAGTTTCCAGTTTTACAATTCAACCCCCCCTTCTTGTGTTTTTCACCCCTTCAATTGGCATCAGAGCGCCTGGTTCTGAGCTAAAACACTTAACCGTGTCAGTACAAGATCCAGCGTCAGAAAAACACAATGGCAGGAAACAACTCTCATTTCAGCAATGACAACAATGAGGACAGAGACAGATTCAGCGGCAAACCTCCAGTCTTTGATGGAGAAAACTTTGATTACTGGAAAGACAGAATTGAAAGCTTCTTTCTAGCACATGATGCTGATCTGTGGGATATGGTGACAGATGGATACACGCACCCTGTGAATGCAACTGGTCAGAAGATTGAAAGAAAATCAATGACTGATCAACAAAAGCGTGATTTCAAGAATCACCATAAGGCCAGAACCATCCTCCTCAGTGCCATCTCCTATACTGAGTATGAGAAGATCTCCAACAGAGACACAGCTAAGAACATCTTTGATTCTCTCAGAATGACGCATGAGGGCAACGTTCAAGTCAAAGAAACAAAAGCTCTGGCGCTCATTCAGAAGTATGAGGCGTTTAAAATGGAAGAATCTGAATCCATTGAAACTATGTTCTCTAGATTCCAGATTCTGGTAGCTGGTCTCAAAGTTCTGGACAAAGGATACTCTACTGCTGACCATGTCAAGAAGATAATCAGAAGTTTACCCAAGCAGTGGAGGCCTATGGTTACTGCTCTGAAGCTGGCGAAAGATCTCAACAAAATCACTCTGGAGGAACTTATAAGCTCCCTCAGAAGTCATGAGATAGAGCTAGAAGCTGACGAGCCTCAGAAGCAAGGTAAGCCTATAGCTTTAAAATCTAACAGAAAATCTGAATCTAAAGTTTTGCAGGCAGTTGAAGAAACATCTGATGGATCCTCATCAGAAGAAGACGAACTTTCCCTTCTCTCCAGAAGAGTAAATCAACTGTGGAAGCAAAGACAAAGGAAGTTCAGGAATCCCAGAAGATCTGATCAGAACGAGTCTTCCTCCAGATACAGAAGGACAGATTCTTCCTCTGGATACAGAAGATCTGAAGGCTCCTCTGGTAGCAAGAAGCCAAATACAAAAGACATCATCTGCTACGAGTGCAATGAGCAAGGACACTACAAGAGTGACTGTCCAAAGCTTCAGAGGGAAAAGCCCAAAAAGAAGTTTGGAAGAGAGAAGAAGAAAAGTCTCATGGCCACATGGGATGACTCTGACTCGTCTGAAGCTGACTCAGAATCAGATGATGAAAGGGCAAACATAGCGCTCATGGCTAACATTCCAGATGACAGTGAAGCTTCTGAATCAGACTCAGAATCAGACACAGAAGAGGTATTCCCTAACTTCGCTGTTAATTTTACAAAGGCTGAACTTGCTGAAAGCCTCAATGAAATACTGGAACGTTATCAGCAGATTAGAGCTAAATTCAGAGACCTGAAAAGGACTCTTGAATCTGACTCTAATAAGTCTGAGAGTCTCAAATTGGAAAACTCTGAGCTGAGAGATAAAATTTTAAAATTAGAAAACTCTTTACAAAACTCTCAGAATGAACCAATTTCTGAAGCTCCCAGCAACGCTGATGAGATCATAAAGGAGTATGATCATAGTTTCCAGAAGTTCCTTGCTAAAAGCATAGATAGAAGCAGAATGGCTTCAATGATCTATGGAGTTAGCAGAAACGGCAGGAAAGGAATAGGATACCTAGGTAAGGTTCCTACACCTAAGAATGTCATGGATTTAACCATTAAACACACTCCTTTAAATTCACACTTTGTGTATGGTCACACACATGACATCAAGTATACTAGTAGTAAGCTTTCTGTGAAACCAAAATTCAACCAGAGTTTTGGTAAAACTAACAAGTCAGGACCCAAGAAAATCTGGGTACCTAAGGATAAAATAATACATGTTACAGATATCTTTAGCAGCAAGTCAGAAACACCAGTCATGGTACCTGGACTCTGGCTGCTCACGACACATGACGGGAAGAAGGCATATGTTCCAAAGCCTGGAACTTAAGCCTGGAGGCCACGTTGGCTTTGGAGGCAATCAGAGGGGAAAGATAATTGGCTCTGGAACTGTAGGTAACGGAAATCTTCCCTCTATTAATAATGTTCTGCTTGTAGATGGATTGATGCATAACCTGTTATCCATAAGTCAATTAAGTGATAACGGTTATGATATAATCTTTAATCAAAAATCATGTAAAGCTGTTAGTCAGAAAGATGGGACTATCCTGTTTAATGGAAAGAGGAAAAACAACATTTACAAAATCAAACTTTCTGAACTAAAGAGTCAGAACGTAAAATGTCTTCTGTCTGTTAACAACGAGCAGTGGATCTGGCACAGAAGATTGGGGCATGTTAGTATGAGAAGAATATCTCAGATTAACAAACTCAATCTGGTCAGAGGACTTCCAAATTTGAAGTTCAATTCAGATGCTCTGTGTGAAGCATGTCAGAAAGGCAAATTTGCAAAACCTTCTTTTAAATCCAAAAATGTTGTTTCTACCTCTAAGCCATTAGAACTTCTGCACATTGACTTATTTGGACCAGTTAAGACTGCTTCTGTCAGTGGCAAGAAGTATGGGTTAGTAATCGTAGATGACTATAGCAGATGGACATGGGTAAAGTTCTTAAGACACAAGGACGAGTCACACTCTGTGTTTGTTACCTTCTGTAACCAAGTTCAGAATGAAAAAGATCTTAGAATCGTTAAAGTCAGAAGTGATCATGGTGGAGAATTTGAAAATAAAGATTTTGAGTCATTCTTTAATGACAAAGGCATTCTGCATGATTTCTCTTGTCCTAGAACTCCCCAACAAAATGGAGTTGTAGAACGAAAGAACAGAACATTGCAAGAAATGGCCAGAACCATGATCAATGAGACAAACGTTGCTAAGACTTTCTGGGCAGAGGCAATAAACACAGCGTGCTACATTCAGAATAGAATCTCAATAAGACCTATTCTGGAAAAGACTCCATATGAATTGTGGAAGAACAGAAAGCCCAACATTTCGTATTTTCATCCATTTGGATGTACTTGCTATATGTTAAATACTAAGAATTATTTGAACAAGTTTGATTCTAAGGCACAGAAGTGTATTATGTTAGGATACTCTGAACGCTCAAGAGGGTACAGAGTATACAATACAGAAACACAGATTGTGGAAGAATCAATCAGTGTTCGTTTTGATGACAAGCTTGACTCTGAAAAGTCAAAGCAGAATGAAAATCTTGCAGGTATAGAAATTGAATTTGCAGGTTCTGAAGACAAGTCATCAGAAGCTCTCAACACAGACATTCCTTCAACGTCTGAAAGAAGCAATGCTAGAAATCCTACAACTGCTGCTGATCAACCTCAGAAGAGATTATCCAGAAGCAGTTTGGATCACCCAGAAGACACTATTCTAGGAAGAAAGGAAGATCCAATTAGAACAAGAGCAAGCTTCAGAAACTCTGAAGAAACTCTTATGGGACTTGTGTCTCTGATTGAACCTTCTTCTATTGATGAAGCACTTCTGGACAATGACTGGATTCTGGCAATGCAAGAAGAGCTGAATCAATTCACCAGAAACGACGTATGGGATCTCGTTCCAAGACCAAAAGGATTCAACGTCATTGGAACAAGATGGGTGTTCAGAAACAAGCTCAATGAACAAGGTGAAGTCGTCAGAAACAAGGCACGACTGATTGCACAAGGTTATAGTCAGCAAGAGGGGATAGACTATACAGAAACCTTTGCCCCAGTCGCCAGGTTAGAATCTATCAGACTTTTAATTTCATTTGCTGTTAATAGAGGCATCACTCTGTATCAGATGGATGTCAAAAGTGCATTCTTAAATGGTTATATAGAAGAAGAAGTTTATGTTCACCAACCCCCAGGTTTTAAAAATACAAAACATCCAGAACATGTTTTCAAACTGAAAAAGTCACTGTATGGTCTGAAACAAGCTCCCAGAGCTTGGTATGAAAGGCTAAGTAACTTTCTGCTTGAAAATGAATTCACCAGAGGGAAAGTGGACACTACTCTATTATGTAAAACAGTTAAGAGTGACATTTTAGTCTGTCAAATTTATGTTGATGATATTATTTTTGGTTCTACTAATCCTTCTCTTGGAAGAAAATTTGCTAAGTGTATGCAGGCAGAATTTGAGATGAGCCTCATGGGGGAACTGAAATTCTTTCTAGGAATTCAGATTAATCAAACTCCAGAGGGAACTTACATTCATCAGAGCAAATACATCAGAGATCTTCTGAAGAAATTTGACCTCTCAGAATGTAAGCCATCAAAGATTCCAATGCATCCCACGTGCATTCTGGAAAGAGAAGAGGTAAGCAAAAGCGTAGAACAGAAGGTCTACAGAGGTATGATTGGTTCTCTTCTTTATCTGACTGCTTCAAGACCTGATATTTTATTCAGCGTATGCATTTGTGCTAGATTCCAATCAGATCCTAGAGAATCTCACTTAACAGCTGTTAAGCGAATTTTCAA